>CM061141.1:153135904-153472385 GCA_030789695.1 Scilla litardierei
ACGATCTACGAGGAAGGTATCAAAAACTCCCTCTTTCACCTTCTTCCGCCTTGACATATTTCTCCTCCATAGCTCGGCTCGAGGATCAGGCTTCGTCTCTCCGTGAACCGAGCCCGATCCCATCGAGCTTCCCTCAGACTAGATCTGACTTTGGTATCGGAGGGGATCCGGTCGAAACCAAGGTCCGACCCCCCTGACGATCTCCTTCGTCCATTCAGGTCCAGGAGATCCTGCGACGTCGAGGCTACCCCTCAGTGTCATCACAGTCGGAGCCGAGCGCCCTCGTCCCCGAGCCCGTTCGTCTCCACCACTAGAAGATCATCGCTTTGCCGAGGCCACCCCTCGGCTAGCCGACGCGAAGATCCGCGCGTCCCTCACCGAGCAACTCCATCGTCAACCGATCAGGGAAATTGTCGTCCCGCCGAGGCTACCCCTCGGCTCGCCGGAGATCGGAACCGTGCCTTCCCGCTCAAGCGAACGCGCCATCGGCCAAACACCCGAGTCGTCTCCGCCTCGTATGACAGCCACGACAACACGGGGGGTCCCGCGCGTCCCCTTTTGACCGCGTTGACCCCGCACCCTCCATACTATCGATTTGCGTGTGGAAAAAACACACGTAAACATGATCAAATCCTGATCTTGTCTCCAACACCGGCTTCCTCATTGACCAATGAAACATTGATGGAGATCTAATTGCAGCCCAGTTCGATTAAAATAGAAGCTAACCTTGTCTTTATTGTCGACTTTGTCATTGACCAGCGAAGTTGAAAATTTTGTCATTGACTAGTGAAGCCACCCTCTGCTCGGATGGCGCTCGGGTAAGTCGGGGCTTGGGTCGTTGGCCTCGAAGCTTGGATTGGAGCTTGGGTTGTGTTCCATCGAGACTCGAAAGCCTAGGTCGAGGCTCAGATCTAGCTTGAAACTCGGTCATCAGATTGCTCCAAAGCTTAGATTGGAGCAATCGTTTGGTCGTGTAACTCGTAGGGCATTCAGAAACTCGTTGGGTTGATCGGGCGTCACCGAATCTAAACCTCGTTGGGTCGATCAACTCGAGTCAAGGTCGAGGCACGGATGAGGCATGAATAGGAACTCAATGGTGGGAGATCGTATCTCGACAGCGATAGATTAGATCTCACAGCAGGGGAGATTTGATCCGAGGTGAACTCGGTTAGAGGAGGGCACCAACGTAAGGTAAGCTCAGTCAGACGAGCTCCATCGGTCGAGATTCAAGCAAAGATAAAATTTTGAGGTAAAGACAATTTTGAACCTTCTATGAACTCACTCAAAGATATACTTTTGAGCAAAGATGTAATTTTGACCTCGTCTGAGAAAAGAAAATACGCACCAATCTGAGGTAAAGACAATTTTGAGTTTTAATTGAGGGTCATGTCTCAATTCACCATTAAGATCAAGTAAAAGCTCAAGCTCAACGAATTATTAAGCACGTTTCAACAACGAGGCTTGGTCAGACCTCACCAATTATTTGAATTGAGCTTTGAACCAGCTTTGAGTTCGGCCAATCATCCGACCACAGGGAGACTCGATGGTTCGAATTTCGACCTGAGAGAAACTGGATTGGGTCTGCTGCTGGATTGGAGATAGGGACTTCTATACAGAGGTTAGTCTGTTGGATTGACCTCATAGCTTCAATGTCGCTACGACAAATAATTGGCGAGTGAATGTCTCTACAGTTTACAACGAGAGAAAGAGAAATTTAATGATAACCAGTTGCTCCAAATATGACAATCAAATAGAAAAACAGATGGGACATAAAATCTTTTAAAGTAATAGGAAAGAAGAAAATGGTTTCCTTTGTCGTCTCCTCAAACATTGGCCTGTCATGCCTTTAATTTGGGGGTTGAGTCGACATAGTCTTCTGTTTAGCAAAGACGAGGATGTCGACTCTTGTTTCCCACAGACAGTTTCAACTGTTAAATCCATTTTTGGCTCAACCGTAATTTGGGCTGAAGATGACTCCTTCGTCGGAATGGAGCATCATCAACGGTTGAATTGGGACCCGTGAACAAGAGTCTCCAGGTCAGGATGAGCTAGGATTGGACTCCACGGATGGATGTTGGCGTAGCTTCATGGTATAACCATTATCCTGCATCACAATGAGATCGTGAGGGGTTCAGGGCTAGGGTATGACTGATCCCCCTTCTGACGCTCAAGTTAGTTCCTCGTGGAGACAAAACTCAAGAGCCAAATGAATGAGGAAAACAATAGAGAATTTCTATAGTATGGTTTGATACTTAGCCTTTATTGAAATCTGGCCTCACCTCTGCTTTTTTCCCTTCCTCCTTTTATCTCCTCATTTCCCATTTAATCACATAGTCTTAATGGAGATAACGGCCACCATAATTTTAGCCAATTAATGGGATTAACTACCCCATGAATATAGCCCTTAAGTCCCTCAATAGTGGCCAATTAAGTGAGCCATGATGATAATGAGGTTGACTCGTTCAAATCATGAGTGATGGGTCATATGGCAGATTTGACTCGGTAAAGGTTTACCTTCCTTGGCTGGCCTCGGGGCTATTGGGTCGAGAAATACCATTCTTAGTGGGCATTACTCTTCAGGTAGAATTCATCTACTTGCCAAATGGGCTGGGCCCATGTATTGAACACTACCCTATAACCTGACCTTAGAGAACTTGTCATCAGTTTCCTACCAAATAATAAGGATGTGTTCACCTAGTCGCACGAAGATATGCCATGCATTTACCCAGAGGTAGATGGACATCGATTGAACATCAACCTGGCCACACCTCCAGCCTGCCAGAAGTGTAGGTCCATCAATCCTGAGAGGTGCCATGACATTAAAGATGAGGTAGATAAGCTCCGCTGGGTAGGCTACATTAAGGAAGTCACGTACCTAGACTGGCTCACCAATGTTGTCCTAGTGAAGAGGTAAACAGTAAGTGATAGACATGCATCGACTTCACAGACCTAAACAAGGCATGCCCTAAAGATAGTTTCCATACTCTGTGGATTAACCAGCTCATGAATGCCACTGCCAGACATGAGCTCCTTAGCTTCATGGATGCATACTTTGGTTACAATCAGATCCAAATGCACTTTGCCAGACTAGGAACACATGGCTTTCCTCACGGATCGGGGCCTATATTGCTTCAAAGTGATGTCGTTTGGTCTAAAGAACGCTAGGGCTACTTACTAGCATCTTGTCAACAAGCTTTTTGCAGACCAGATTGATAAGACATGGAGGTATATGTCGTCGATACATTGGTGAAGTCCCTGGAAGCAGCTAAGCACATCCTCGACCTGGAGGATACTTTTGCAATCTTATGAAAGTTTCACATAAAGCTTAACCTGATCAAGTGTGTTTTTGCTGTAGCTTTCGAAAAATTCTTGTGCATTATGGTTCATCACATGGGGATCGAGAACAACTTGGAGAAGATCAGTGAATTGGTCAATATGTGGTCCCCACAAAGTTAAGAGAGGTTCAGTGCCAAACATGACAAGTGGCAGTGCTCAATCGAGTCATCTCTCGAGTCATCGACAAGTGCGTGCCATTCTTCAAAGCACTGAAGAAGGGAAAAGTTTCATATGGACAAAGGAGTGCAATCAGGCCGTCGCCCAACTCAAGGAATACCTCAGCCAGCCTAATTTCCTGTCCAAACCCAAGGAGGGTGAGACTCTCCTCCTCTATCTTATGGTCTCTGCTACTGCTGTCAGCTTAGTCCTCATACATGTGGAAGACAGAACAAAATGGCCAATCTACTATGCTAGCTAGTCTCTTTTGGATGCAGAGACCAGGTACCCAGAAATCAAGAGGATAGCCCTTGGTCTAAATGTGTCGTCTCGAAAGGTCATGTCGTATTTCTAAGCACATATGATCACTGTCTTGATAACATACCTACTGTGCCAACTGCTTCAGAAGCTAGATGCATCGGGACGAATCACCAAATAGACGATTGAGCTTAGAGAATTGGACAAAAGGTTCAGAACTCAAACCACCATCAAAGGACATGCAATAGCTGACTTCGTGTCAAAGTACACCTATGACCATGGGTTCACACCTTAGAACCTGTTGGATGACTATATATCTTGGATCATCTACATGGATGGCTCCTCTATTGAACAAGCTCTGGGAGCTGGAGTACTCCTGGTCAGCCTTGAGGGTCGCACAATCCCATACATCCTCAGATTCGAATTCAAAGCTTTCAAAAACGAGGCATAATACAAGGCCCTCATCAAGAGGCTTAAGCTAGCTAAGGAGGCCACTGTGTGTGATATCGTCATCCATTATGACTTGCAACTCATCGTTAACCAAGTCAACAATGATTACCAGACAAAGAAAGAGGAACTCCAGTCATATGTCAAGATCATCCATGCTCTGCTAGCTGGTTTTTCGACTTACCAATTGGAGCACATCCCATGGGCCCAAAACATCACAATGGATACATTATCCAAGCTGGCCATGTGGCTATAATACGACCTCAGGACCATCCTAGTGGAAACCCTGCAGCACCTGATACGACGGGAAAAGGAGCTCATCTACACCATGCATTCGGTAACATCTTGGATGGACCCTATCATCGAGTATCTACGACACCAGACCCTCCCTGAGAACAAGGCAGAGGCAAGGAAGCTACGGCTCTGATCGGCTAGGTACGTTCTTTTTGATGACATTCTTTACCAGCGAGGCTACGCCTCCTCCCTCTTGAGAATCCTTCGCGAGCACGAGGTGCAGCCAGTCATGGAAGAGATACATGAAGGGTTATACGTCAACCACCATGGAAGCTTGTGTAATACCCCGCTTCCCAAAAGACACCGGAAGCGAGAGCGTTACGCGGTCCGCTTGAATTGGAGCGGTGAAGCTCGAGTTCAATAAGCGTCTGTGATAAAAACACAGAATATGGTCCTTGCAACTTGCGTATCAGAATAATCAGAAAATATTTCATTATAATTAAAAGGTCCTTCCAGAATTGTTCATACAAGAAAAAAATACAACTGGGCCTCAGCATGGCCAAAAAGGAAACTATGACAAAGCACTAATCCCTCTACAAGGTACAGAAAACAAAAACTCAACGTAGTGATGGAAGGGACTCTAGTCTTCCGTAGAAAGTGGCTCGGCATCTACGACGAACTCTGGCTCTCTAAGTCAAGTGTCTCGAGAGAAATCCTCCTAGTGCTCAAAACTCGAGGTCTGACATACATCCAAAAACATGAATGTATGTCAGCAAGGTCTGAAAGAAGATATTAGCATCCCAAGGCAAGAATGTGCAACTGATATGAATTTAGAAGGCATTAAATATATAAAAGAGATGACTACAACAATTTAATGATGACAAAAACTACTGAAACGAAAAGTAAACATCCCTAGCATGCAGTTCTAAGCAGTTGCAAGAATTAAAGTAAGTTTTATTGAGTCCGATTTCATGTCAATTTTCACGAGATCAAGTTAGCGTTGCGAGTTTCCACGACAAGAGTTCACATCTAATCTAGGGTTCTCGCCTTTAGGTCGTGATGAGAAGGTCGTTCCTCTCACGGGGGCTTACTATGATTGACACTAACCCACCGCGTCGGGTGGTGCTCTTGAGGAGAGTACCTTTCATACGCCCAGTGGCCGCTCAACCCTAACCCCACCCAAAAGTTTGTCGGAACACGAGCCGGCCTAGTCGACTCACACGACACCACGAATCACGAGTTCACCTTTGAGGCGCACGATTTCACGATGTCACTCTCGTTAAGGTCCAAGCAAGATTTTCGTTCATTTACAGTTGCCAATGTTTCATAGTGCACAACATTTATAAAAATTGAAGGGATGTCGAGATGCGTTACTGGTTACAGGAAACAATTTTCTCTGCTAATGTCCAAAATTGAAACTTATGGAGTTATATGTCAAAATGTCACATTCTTAGTCTAGAACATTATGGAAACAGTTTCATGTGTCATTTTACGTACAGTTTTCAAGATATACCAAATAAAGTAAAAAGACGTAATTAGCATCAGTTTTAAAAATTCATATTTAATTGCACACTTGCCTGTAGCGACGCGATTTGTGGGTGTCCAGGTGATCGAAACGATGGATGGGTTTACCTGCGTCATCGAGTTCATGATATAAAGCCAAGGAATCTATTATAGCTAAATCTGCATACCATCTAGTCTTGTACATACAGATTGATAGGTATACGTGTACCTTTATATATTCTAACTAAATAATAAAAGCTAACATGTTACACATTATATAGCTGGCAATCAAAATAGCTAACCTTTATAACTTTTCAAAATTATAACAGTAACCAATCAAGTGTAACGTTATATACATGCAACCCAAAATAATATAATAACTAATTAAGTATACTCTAACACACTGTTGCGTCAGGCACCACTAACCTGTACAACCCAAAGTATATATTTCCTGTGAATTAAATCAATAGGGTCATGTTATTATTATTATTATACACCAACTCACAAGTACTAGTTCTGTAACAACAACAGACACTGCTACCTTTCCCCATTATATAATAACATTTCTCTATACCGAGACACCCTATTTAATATAATAATATAACCTCATGCACTGTCTTCAGATGATAATATTAATGTAAACAACGAGCATTTACCTCGCAAGCATCCGACGCAAGTACGAGGCGCAACGACGAACGACGACGGCGGGACTGGGATGCGGAGCGTTGGCAGTGCGCGGTGACCGTGGGTAGCATGACGACGTCGGAGGGGAGGTGTGCACCGCCGCGGCTTGTGTGGGGATGAGAAGACTGGCTTTGCGAAGGAGAAGGCGAAGCACGGCTATGGGGGATGGCGGCCTGGGGCGTGGAGGAGGTGGTGGCTACGGCCGCTGCGTGGTGGAGGCACGGCGAGGGAGATCACCTGCGGGCTGTCGGCGGCAGCGACTGCTGCAACAGCGCGACGGCGACGAGCTGCTTATTGTCGACGGTGATGGGTTCACGAGGCATTGTGTGTGTGGGGAAGAACAAGCAGGGGGCATCCACTGCAGCACCTGGTGGCGGGAGGAAGAAGGAGGCTCGGGTGCGTGCGTGAAGACTTTGGCGTGGGGAAGGAGAGGAACTCGGCTTGAACGGCGGTGGCATCTCTGGCGTGCGTCGTCGGAGCAGGTGATGCCCCGAGGTGGGGAGATGATGAAGCCTGAAGGCGGCGGCTTCTGTTTTGTGAAGAAAAGAGTCATCCTAGGTTTTTTGACGTTGTATAGGGGAGGGGTTTTATATCTAGGGTTTATAAAATGATGAAGAGTTGAGGCCAGGTTTCGAAAGTTGTAGGCCAGGTTTCACACTACCTGGGTTTTGTAAAAGAAAAATAGACCTAGGCTAGATATTGATAAGAGGGGATGGCTGCCGATGCTAGTATTTTAGGGTTTGCCTTTTTGAAAGTCTGGGTTATATAAAAAGTATATTGGAGGAGTAGGCTGAGGATTCTAGGGTCCTTATTTATAGGAAGTGTAGCACGTGAATGCACAGGGGTCTAATTTTTTTTTTGGGTTAGCAAGTAGCCTTAGGTTCTTATTCTTAGCTTAGGTTTTTTTTTGTTAAACATACAAGTATCTCTCTCAAATAATGTGTGTGTGCGTGATTAGCTGCTGGGTGATTCGGCCAGGGTTCCACAGATGGGGCTAGAGTTATATAGGGAAGGGTTTAATTTAGGAAGTGATTATAAGAGGAAAGGCTAGGAAAATTAGTAATAGGATTTGTAATTAATAGGTTTAATTAGGATGGGTTTTATGATTTGAAAAATATTAATGTGATTTAATAGGTATAATCAAGGAGATAATAGCTAATAAATAGATTTTAAATGGGTTTTATAAAATGGAAGATCTCTCTTGATTTTAAAATGATTTAAAAAGATTTGAAAGCCAATTTCGAATTTCCAAAACCTTAAATCTTAAAATTCGCATTTTGAAGGAAAAAAAACTTGACTAATTATACAAAGTATTGTAAATAATTATGTAAGGATTTTTTTTCTTTTTTTATTAATAACACTAACAAGTATGGGAAAGGACATGGACACGGGTACGGACACATGTACGGGACAGAAACGTCTAACTACGAATATGGAGAAAAATTATACGAGGGAAATACAGATAATATTAATGATAAAAACCGGTCGTTACATCCTACCCACCTTAAAGACGATTCCGTCCCCGGAATCTCATCGGCTAAGGTATCGGAAACATAAGGGTAGCGCTCGCCTCTTTTCTTCTAATGCATACACACCATAAACAAGCATCATGCCATATCCAAATGGTATTCTAATACCAATATCAACACCAATAGTATTACTACTGGGAACACCCATCAACGTTCATGCTATTAGCAGTAACTATACTCATACACACAATACTAATTACATATTAACATAACATGTTTAATATAGTATCACTCTACACTTATAATCCAACCAATATTATACTCGGGTGAATAGTGACACTATACTACACCACCACATCAATTTACCAGCTGTAAATGTGCCATCACCCTGCACACTCACATCATTACCAATACACAAAACAAAACCATACATCTTATACACTCACACTCTACACTGATATAGTACCACATGTCACATACCATTAATTAAAAAAATACAGTCATTCTTAGTCAATTAACACTTCAATCGTACATTCACCTTTACATACCGCATATTACCACATACACGTTATAATACATTTCACTACTCATATATACATGCATGTATTACCTTACACTAAACACAGATTTATATACACCTTACTCATAGCACTAGGGTCGTCGTAATCTACCCACTTTAGGACCAAGTCCAACCTCAGACTTCCTTAACTTGGCCGACCTAGGGGTGAGCGGACTCAGACACTAAGGTCATTCTATCACAGTCATACATACATTATAATGAAACAATATACATCCACGCGCATATACATACCCATACATCACACACTTCCAAATACATATACACACGTACATTTTGCATACATATTCATACTTACACTACTACACGCCTATCCCATATCTATATAGGACAAATATACACACACCGGTGTACACAACCATGGTAATCTACATAGGCAAGTATACTATCTCATACATTCACATACACGTAGTCATAAACATACGGCCATGCATACCTCCTGGTATACACATGCTCACACATCATCCCGTATGGGTAACATTATAATCCTACTATACATAGAGTACACTTATTCATCCAATATATATACATATACACACACCTATAACTAATCACATACATATATACGCACGAGCATACGCCAGACATGCTAGCATATTAAACACACAATAAGTCTGCACACACAACCATTGTACCTAACATGCACATCACTGTATCAGCGTATAATTACAACCATTAACAAGTACGGCTAAGATACATATACTCCTAGTAACTAACCAATATTAAATCTAATACGTACAGATATTCCTATAGTGGTATAGCTAAACACCCGCCTAGGTATAAGTATAAAACTTACTACTCTATACTCGACTGCATACATATATACCACATACTACCGTACATGCACATACAACACAGTAGATAACCACACTATAAATACTAAGGGTAAGCGTATCCAGACATGGGTGGCGGGCATGGATAAGAGGTTAGTTGGTTGGGTGACACAAAATATTTATGAACCAAGGTAAGAAGATAAGGGTATGTGTGAAAATAATAACATCGTTACAATTTACGTAAAATAGCGAATATATGGTATGAGTTAAAATGTAAAATATGATTAGTTGAATAATAGGTGAAAAGTAATTTGGTCATAGTGTTGTAGTGCTTGTTTTGCAAATGGAAAATAGGTTCGTAAAAAGAAAAATTTTCTTTTCTTAAAATATTTGAAGACAATGGTTATAAAACTGACACACATGATTTTGAAGTTCTATTTAACTTAGGAAAGTAGTTTAAAAGTATGTATCAATGACTGTTTCGAAATACATTACTAAGAAAAGGAGGTGACATTTAAACTAGCGACTTAGAAATAAAGTTTTTAAAAAGTTCATTGCCTGAGGAAAATAGAGTAGTTATGTGAAATAGAAGTACGAAAGATGTATGTGAGGAAATCGTTATAAAATAGTAATTAAGGATCGCATCAGAAGAGTTTCATAACCAAGATTAAGTCGACTGAAGTGTAGAGAATCGAAGTAAAAGTTTTCGAAAGAATTTTAAACTTAGCGAAGAATTCCATAAATGAAATATTGAAAATACTTTTAAGAAGGAGGGGTTCAAGGTCAAAGATGGCGGATCTGGAGAGTTAATGTGAATCGAGGACAATGATCTGGTTCGACGATCAAAACGATAGGACGACTAAGAAGCAACTCCATGAATACGCTACGATGGCTTTCTACGATCATTAATATGGGGGGTAATGATTAGAGAAATAAGATCAGGAGGAAAATAATCATTGGGTCGACTAAGGTTTAGCACTACGGTTCTTCAACGGACTAGACCGCGATAGGGAGGCCGAGGTAAGGGTTCGTTGAAGGTCGAGATCGAGATCTTATGGATCTAGAAATATCATATGCTTCGAAGTCTAACCACTGCAGGCGCCTTACGTTCGACTTGCACGGCGACGATCGCTATGGTCGGTTGGGCCCTAGATTCGATAAATCTAAGCGAACGACTAATGAACTCAAAAGTCTAATATGATCAGAGCTGGATGATCAATCGCTAGGGTGACTCCTAAGATGATAATACTAAGTCGTGGCAAGAGTGTCTAACTAACGAGCACAAGTGTCTATCTGTTCCTATCATCCTGGTATTGGTTTCCTATCATGCTGAGACAAGGTATTCGAGTATTTTGCGTACGAACTATTCTGGATGTTTGGCTAATGAAAGGTGTTCTCATTGTTCTGAATTTCGCAGTTGCATGACCTGCATGGGCCACCACTAAAACTTGTAACGCCCCGCTTCCCAAAAGACACCAGAAGCGAGAGCGGTACGCGGTCCGCTTGAACTGGAGCGGTGAAGCTCGAGTTCAATAAGCGTTTATGATAAAAACACAGAATAGGGTCCTTGCAACTTGCGTATCAGAATAATCAGAAAATATTTCATTATAATTAAAAGGTACTTCCAGAATTGTTCATACAAGAAAATAATACAACTGGGCCTCAGCATGGCCAAAAAGGAAACTATGACAAAGCACTAATCCTTCTACAAGGTACAGAAACCAAAAACTCAAAGTAGTGATGGAAGGGACTCTAGTCTTCCGTAGAAAGTGGCTCGGCATCTACGACGAACTCTGGCTCTCTAAGTCAAGTGTCTCGAGAGAAATCCTCCTAGTGCTCAAAACTCGAGGTCTGACATACATCCAAAAACATGAATGTATGTCAGCAAGGTCTGCAAGAAGATATTAGCATCCCAAGGCAAGAATGTGCAACTGATATGAATTTAGAAGGCATTAAATATATAAAAGAGATGACTACAATAATTTAAAGATGACAAAAACTACTGAAACGAAAAGTAAACATCCCTAGCATGCACTTCTAAGCAGTTGCAAGAATTAAAGTAAGTTTTATTGAGTCCGATTTCATGTCAATTTTCATAAGATCAAGTTAGCGTTGCGAGTTTCCACGACAAGAGTTCACATCTAATCTAGGGTTCTCACCTTTAGGTCGTGATGAGAAGGTCGTTCCTCTCACGGGGGCTTACCGTGATTGACACTAACCCACCGCGTTGGGTGGTGCTCTTGAGGAGAGTACCTTTCATACGTCTAGTGGCTGCTCAACCCTAACCCCACCCAAAAGTTTGCCGGAACACGAGCCGGCCTAGTCGACTCACACGACACAACGAATCACGAGTTCTCCTTTGAGGCGCACTATTTCACGATGTCACTATCGTTAAGGTCCAAGCAAGATTTTCGTTCATTTCCAGTTGTCAATGTTTCATAGTGCACAACATTTATAAAAATTGAAGGGATGTCGAGATGCGTTACTGGTTACAGGAAACAATTTTCTCTGCTAATGTCCAAAATTGAAACTTATGGAGTTATATGTCAAAATGTAACATTCTTAGTCTAGAACATTATGGAAACAGTTTCATGTGTCATTTTACGTACAGTTTTCAAGATATACCAATTAAAGTAAAAAGACGTAATCATCATCAGTTTTAAAAATTCATATTTAATTGCACACTTGCCTGTAGCGACGCGATTTGTGGGTGTCCAGGTGATCGAAACGATGGATGGGTTTACCTGCGTCATCAAGTTCATGATATCAAGCCAAGGAATCTATTATAGCTAAATCTGCATACCATCTAGTCTTGTACATACAGATTGATAGGTATACGTGTACCTTTATATATTCTAACTAAATAATAAAAGCTAACATGTTACACAGTATAAAGCTGGCAATCAAAACACCTAACCTTTATAACTTTTCAAAATTATAACAGTAACCAATCAAGTGTAACGTTATATACATGCAACCCAAAATAATATAATAACTAATTAAGTATACTCTAACACACTGTTGTGTCAGGCACCACTAACATGTACAACCCAAAGTATATATTTCCTGTGAATTAAATCAATAGGGTCATGTTATTATTATTATTATACACCAACTCACAAGTACTAGTTCTGTAACAACAACAGACACTGCTACCTTTCCCCATTATATAATAACATTTCTCTATACCCAGACACCCTATTTAATATAATAATATAACCTCATGCACTGTCTTCAGATGATAATATTAATGTAAACAACGAGCATTTACCTCCCAAGCATCCGACGCAAGTACGAGGCGCAACGACGAACGGCGACGGCAGGACTGGGACGCGGAGCGTTGGCAGTGCGCGGTGACCGTGGGTAGCACGATGATGTCGGAGGGGAGGTGTGCACAGCCACGGCTTGTGTGGGGATGAGAAGACTGGCTTTGCGAAGGAGAAGGCGAAGCACGGCTGTGGGGGTGTCGGCCTGGGGCGTGGAGGAGGATGTGGCTACGGCCGCTGTGTGGTGGAGGCACGGCGAGGGAGATCACCTGCGGGCTGTCGGCGGCAGTGACTGCTGCCACAGCGCGACGGCGACGAGCTGCTTAGTGTCGACGGTGATGGGTTCATGAGGCATTGTGTGTGGGGGGGAAGAACAAGCAGGGGGCATCCGCTGCGGCACCTGGTGGCGGGAGGAAGAAGGAGGCTCGGGTGCGTGCGTGGAGACTTTGGCGTGGGGAAGGAGAGGAACTCGGCTTGAACGGCGGTGGCATCTCTGGCGTGCGTCGTCGGAGCAGGTGATGCCCCGAGGTGGGGAGATGATGAAGCCTGAAGGCGGCGGCTTCTGTTTTGTGAAGTAAAGAGTCATCCTAAGGTTTTTGAAGTTGTATAGGGGAGGGGTTTTATATCTAGGGTTTATAAATTGATGTAGAGTTGAGGCCAGGTTTCGAAAGTTGTAGGCCAGGTTTCACACTACCTGGGTTTTGTAAAAGAAAAATAGACCTAGGCTAGATATTGATAAGAGGGGATGGCTGCCGATGCTAGTATTTTAGGGTTTGCCTTTTTGAAAGTCTGGGTTATATAAAAAATAAATTGGAGGAGTAGGCTGAGGATTCCAGGGTCCTTTTTTTATAGGAAGGGTAGCACGTGAATGCACATGGGTCTTTTTTTTGGGTTAGCAAGTAGCCATAGGTTCTTATTCTTAGCTTAGGTTTTTTTTGTTAAACATACAAGTATCTCTCTCAAATAATGTGTGTGTGCGTGATTAGCTGCTGGGTGATTCGGCCAGGGTTCCACAGATGGGGCTAGAGTTATATAGGGAAGGGTTTAATTTAGGAAGTGATTATAAGAGGAAAGGCTAGGAAAATTAGTAATAGGATTTGTAATTAATAGGTTTAATTAGGATGGGTTTTAAGGAATGATTTGAAAAAGATTAATGTGATTTAATAGGTATAATCAAGGAGATAATAGCTAATAAATAGATTTTAAATGGGTTTTATAAAATGGAAGATCTCACTTGATTTTAAAATGATTTAAAAAGATTTGAAAGCCAATTTCGAATTTCCAAAACCTTAAATCTTAAAATTCGCATTTTGAAGGAAAAAAAAACTTGACTAATTATACAAAGTATTGTAAATAATTATGTAAGGATTTTTTTTCTTTTTTTATTAATAACACTAACAAGTATGGGAAAGGACATGGACATGGGTACGGACACATGTACTGGACAGAAACGTCTAACTACGAATATGGAGAAAAATTATACGAGGGAAATACAGATAATATTAATGATAAAAACCAGTCGTTACAGCTTGTCCCTCACATACGAGATTTTGCGGGCCAGATACTACGGGCCCACTCTGTAGCAACACGCTCGATCCTATGTCCTGGAGTGCGACGTCTGTCAATACTTCTCCAATGTCCCAAGGATGTACCCAAAGGAGCTGGCCTCACTCATCCTTATCTGGCCCTTTGAGAAATTGGGGACGACCTTATCAGGCCTCTGCCTCAAGGAAGGGGAGGAGCCACACCCGCCATTGGCGCCATGGATTACAACACCAAATATGTGGAAGCGGCTCCCCTCTCCTCCCTGACCGAGGCCATGACCATTACCTTCATCTGGAAGGAGATTATATGTCAATTCAGAGTTCCACACTCCATTGTCACTGACCACGGGAAGCAGTTTGACAATGCAAATGTTAGAGCAAAGTGTGAGCAATACTGCATCCAGTTCCTGTTGGGAGATGGGTATGCCCTCGAGGCAATTTATCTCTGTGTACGTGTACAAATATCGTGTTTAAAATAATAGTAAGCTGTTTGGTAAGTATTTACCTAAGTTAATAATAATGTAGTCGACATTAGAACTTAGGTAAAGTCCTGATATTTAATGTGAGGTGAAACAAGTATCGAGATGAGGGTATCGATCATAGAGAATTGTTTGACAGTTTGTAGCATAAGTCTAAAATAGTTCGTGGTCGTAGATGTTTCATGAAAAGGATATCGAAATATCGGATTGACCATTATGTCTTTGTCTTCACCATAGAGTGGTGACGATGATATTATGGTCGTTCGACTTGGCGAAGTCGGAGACGAGACACAAGTGCTCATTGGAGAATGAGTTCACAATGACCCAACGAGAGTTATCACATGGTTAACATAACTAATCTGTCAGTGATTACTCTTAGTGATGATAGGCAAGTTGGTCCTTAGACTTGATGTTATTGTACGAACCTGTACGTGAATGGTGTCACTTAGATCTATGACCTAGCTTCGAGGCAACGCCTGTCAAAAGGTCTTTGGTTAGGTGACACTTGAAGCGTACAAGGAGAGTAATGACCAATAGATGATTTGTCTCTCCCGTTTATGGGGAGTTAGTGTCACATGTGTTGGTTTGGTCTTTAGTGAAAGAATTTGGCCAAGTATGTTGGAAGAAGTCCTACATTATTTGACTAAAGACTGATGGAGACTAACCAAGTTCAAGCTATTATGGTTGACAGTTTGACAAAACCCTAGGCTTAACTAGGCGACATAGTTTTGACGAAGGGACAAAAACTGTGGTATTCATCACGGACACGGTCAGGGTGGTCCTGACAATACTCATGTCGATGAGTTAACCACATAATTATGATACCGAAACAGGGACGCCACCTGTTGCACGTGGTCACTGCATTCTGGGGTTTCGAGCCCCACTTGTAGTAGGCTCAGGCTGTTGGGTCTAACACAGAGTGAGACCTTCGTCAAGTAATATGTAGAATTAAGGAAAGAAAATACATATGAAGTATATGAATTAATTAATTCGCCAAGAGTTTACTATATAAGTCTAAAATATTAAAGATGTCGGTTTAATTGCAATGGTGCAATAATATTTAAATATGTCGTAAAGTGTTTGCGAGCGTATTTTAAATAATAAATGCATAGAAATAGAGAGGATTTTTCTACGAAAGTCGGGGAGAAAACCGTGCTCAAATCAGAGTCCCAACGGGCCCAATAAATATCTTTAAAAGGGGTTTTAAACATTATTGAAACAAAGAAAAAAAGCCCATAAAAGAGTTTATGGCAGGCCCAGCCCATTGCGCCGGGCCCACGCCAACTGGCGCCCTTATGAGGGGTGCAAGGACGGGCGCGTGCCATGCACGCGCCTACTCATGGTCACGTGCAAGACGCGCCAACTGGGCGTGTGCCTTGCACATGCCCAACGCGCTGTGCACATAGGGCCCACATGGGGCCCCATGTTCTAGGGCTTTGCGCCCAATGGTTCTAGCGGCTGTGTTTTTGCTAAAAGCGTGATTTTGGGGCTACTTTGAAGCTACGTTCAAGGGGTCAAATGGAGTCGGAATTTAGCCCCGTTTGTTTCTAAGCGATCACTATTCAATGCTCTTCAATTTGATATATTTATATCAATTGCGAAGCTCTACGGTGAGAGGAAAAATTAGCTTAAGATTGACCATCTTGGAAGGCAAATTTTAATTGATTTTTTCCTCCAAAACCTTTAGCCCCACATCAGATATGAAGAGAATGGGAGGGGTCAGTCGCCTATATAAGTAGGGGCCAACCCCCCTCCTTTAAACTTGCACCAAGTCTTCAAATCCGAGAAGCTCCAATTTGAAATGTTAATTGAACGAGTGTGACAACAACATTCCAAAAATCGCCCTTCCACCAATAGCTTAGTGATTAAGATAGAGTACCGTCATTAGTCCCTCCTCGTGTTCGATACCTACTCGCCACTACACCGTGCGCTTGCGGTAAAACTAAAACTGTTTTTCGGGTGTATATCTGGGAGCGATTATGTTTTTGGCGTCATTGCCGGGGAGGCGACTGTATTTTATTTTCTCAAACTAGATATTTCATTTTTATTATTTTTTATTTTCACTCTTTTTATTCCTCTATTGTGCTAACAATTCCATCTAGACTCTCTCTTTCTGTGCATGTACGCGAGATCGAAGGCTTCCCAAGGAGACTTATTATTTGACCCTGAGATCGAGCGGACGTCAAGGAAGCTTAGAGCTGAGAGGGGATCTGCTATAGAGGAAAATCAAATGGCTACGCCGGAAACACCAAAGGAGCTAGCACAATGTATGGGTAGGCTTGTCTCCATCCGAGATAGGCTACGACCTAAGACCACATCTACCACCTCTTCTATAGCCATGCCGGAGTTGGCGGTCGATAAGAGCTTTGAGTTAAAGACAGGACTCATCGTGTTGATGCAACAAGACCCATTCCAGGGAAATTCTCAAGAGAACCCACACTACCATTTGCAAATGCGACTTTCCAGATGCTTGGCGTGCTGACAGATGCTATCCGACTGTGTATTTTCCAATTCACTCTCCGTGACAAGGCCTTATATTAGCTAAGGACCCAAGCCGAGGGGATCTTCACTACTTGGGATGAGCTAGGAAGAACATTTGTCAACAAGTTCTATCTGCCATCCAAGACTGTGAAGATACGAATCGCCTTAATGTCATTCAGGCAAGGTCCTCAGGAGTCTTTATATAAGTCGTGGGAGCGTTTTAAATAACTCCAACACCAATGCCCCCACCATAGCATTGAACAATGGGAGCTAGTGCATAAATTTTACAATGGATTGCAACCGAGCACAAAGCAAATGATTGATGCCACGGCCAATGGCACTATTTTGGCAAAGACACTGATCTACGGCCTTACTTGAGGAGATGGCCTCGAATAACCAGTAATGGGCTGATGAAAGGGGACAATCTTCGTCTTCTTTGAATCCGTCGAGGCTCTATGAAGAGAAAGCGGTGGTGAAACTCTCTACCAAATTTGCTTCTCTTCATAAAGCCGTGGAGAGACTAGAAAAGTTGATAAGTGAGCCACATGAAGCCTCCAACACATCTACATCCGTAGGAAGCATGAGCGATTAGCAGGATCAGAGCCAAGTCATGTTCGTTGGAGGGGAGCAAGGAGACGAGCTTTGGAGCAAGCTCAATATGTTGCCGGCAATAGCGGTTATTGGGTGAATCAAGCTACTAGAGGTCACCCCGGATTTTCATACGCCAACAATGATGGAGCCTTGACTCCACCACAACAACAACCACCGTCGTAACAACCACAAGCCTGGCCTCCTCAACAACCACAGTATCAACAAAGGCCACCCCAACAACAAAACTACCTACCAAGGCAACAAGCGGGGCCCTATAGACCCCCGGGATATAATTAAGGATGGAGGGCACCCAACCCCCCACAAGCGCCACCAAGGTCGGAGAACGAAGCAAGGGTTGAATGATTCATGGCCGAACAAAAGAAGACCAACGTAAAATTGTTGGCGCAACAAGAATCCCTCAACACCGTCGTGGCACAATTGGCAGAGCAACTCACATTGCTCAACAAGACTAATCAACAATTGCCGGCTCAACCAAAACAAACCCCACGGAGCAACACCGGCCACATCAATGCGGTCGTGGCGGTAACTACAAAAGACAGGAAGGACACTACTCCCGCCATGATTCAAGCTAAAGAACCGATGGATGAAATTTCGGTTGAGAAGAAGACAGAAAATGAAGCGGAGAGCCCATAGGTAGCGAGTAATGACGAAAAATCTGAAATGGAGGAGCCATGAGAGGAGCGAACCTATATGCCACCGGTACCATTTCCACTACAGTTGACAAAAGCAAGGATTGAGAAGAGGCTCGTTAAATTTCTGGAGTACTTGCGAGGAGTGAGCTTGAACATCTCGTTCTTAGAAGCAATCGTCGAAATTTCTCATTCTTAGAAGCAAACAGAAAGGGTCATGCTAGCCAAGCAAGGTACGTGGTTCACCAACAAGGAGAAGATGCCGACCAAGTTGAAAGATCCCGATAGTTTCTGAATCCCTTGCACACTAGGAGGAGTCCCTATACAAAAAGCCTTAGTAGATTTGGGAGCAAGTGTGAGCCGCATGCCACTCACGATGTTCAAAAAACTGAACATAGGGACCAACCTCAAGGCCACGGACATGAAGATATAACTCACGATGGACGAATCACTAGGTCGGTGGGGATTACAGAAAACGTGCCACTGCAAGTACCAGGTGGACTTTGCTTGCCGTGCAACTTTATGGTGATGGTCATTAGAGAAGAGGGGGATACATCGCTGATACTTGGACGCCCTTTCCTAGCCACTGTCGGAGTTATTATAGATGTGAGGGAAGGAATCATGTCCATCAACGTTGGCGACATAGCGGTTGAGCTCCATATTCCGAAGGCGATGAAGCATATGCATTGGCCGGAGGAAGTGGATTATGTGGACCTCCTCGATGAGGTCACAGACGACTCCATGCCATTCATCATTGGAGCCACGCACGATGACGACCTTGAAGAGACCTAAAATAGCAAAGATGGCAAAATGATGGGAGACCCACCGGATCCTCTCATGGATGAAGAGAAGAACGACGCTGATGTTGTTAGGATTAGAGAGCAATGCAAGCTCTCTACGGTGGAGCACGTGAAGGAAGCGCCACCGGCGAATAATTTTTCACCGTCGGGCAAGAAGAAGGACGCCAAGAGCTCAAGCTTGGGGGAATCACTCCCCACTACAAGCTATGATGAGGGGCAGCTGAGGAAGTCGATGAAAAGCAACAAGTGAACCCAAGCGGCCTTCCCGGTAAGTTTGGCACGTGCATCTCCCATGCGCCGAACATCGAGCACTAATCACGATCTTAAGGGGTCGAGCTCAAGACCTTAAACAAGCACTTGTCGGGAGGCAACTCGACTGTTCTATCTCAGTTTTAGTTGAATTTTCCTTTCACTTTTTGTTTTATATCTTTATTCGTGTATAGAGTAAAGAGTCTATGAAGAACCTGACGACGGGCTACGGTTTTCATTTCAGGAAAAGGATGATATGAGACCATACGAACGGAGGACGGCCATGGCGATGGGGAGCACTCCAGGGATGCGCTCAAACGCCAAAGGGAGGAAGAAACTGACGGGAGAAAGATAACAGAAAGTGCTGCAAAAACAGAGAGTCAGGAGCTGAACACCGTAGCCCACTCGGCCGAGTGACTTTTTCACTCGGTCGAGTGAAGACCCTACTCGGCCAAGTAGGGTACTGCACAGGGAAGTCTCAAAATCCTCTCTCTGTAAATTATATACCACTCGGTCGAGTGACTTTGTCACTCGATCAAGTGAGTCAGACACATTTTTTCACTAACTGGCCTATCCACTCGGCCGAGTGACTTTGTCACTCAACTGAGTGATAGTTTCTACTCGGCCGAGTCGGAACTTAAATAAGAAATTTCGAAATATCCAACACAGCCGCCACTCAGCCGAGTGGATTCATCACTCGACCGAGTGACCCAACCGACCCAACCTACTTAAACCTAAACTCGCGGCCTCTCGGATGAAATCCCCCAGAATTTCCCAAATCCCCCCCCGACTCGCCCTAGCCCCCTTCACTCGCCCAAACCACCGCCGCCACCCCCGTGTTGTGCGACCATGCCGTTGCCACCACCAGCTCCACCGCCGTTCACCTTGTCGTCGGCCGGTGTTTGGCAACCCTCCAACCCCCATTTGGCAGCCTACTCATCTATTTCACATCTTGTAAGCTCAAATCCACCCCGAATCCAACTTAAAATCCTATTTACGCCTATTTCTCTTGATCTACCCCCGTTTTTTGTGATATTCATTGCTAATCAATTATTTTTGTTTTTCAGGATAGCTTGGGGGAGATCGCGCTGAATCGGTGCTCCAGAGGAGGTGCCTCTTCGTCCAAATTGCTAAGCGTGTAGTCGCGACGTGTTTTGGAAATCTTGGGGGGACAATTTCGACCGGGCAGCTAACTATGAGCCGCACGTACTCGTCATCCTCGTGGAGCTGCCCCTGATCTCAAGTACACTCATTCCTTCTCCCATTTTTGAGAACAACGTAGCTCCCAAACCACACCCCACGATCATGCCTTCGCAACACAGTGCGAGGCTAGCCGCTCACAGATGGGATATGGACGGAGACCCTAGTCCCTCTTCCCCAGGTGCAGACCACGCGCCTTCTGGTGAGTCACCAGCTGCACTTCCCGCTCGAACCACCATGGTCCGCATACCTCCGCCCTATGATGAGAGGCCTTATGAAGTCACCTTTAGGGACGAAGATCAGGACGATCGATTCGTAGCCATGATCTTTCTCATACCTTAGGGAGGCAGGCTCCCCCCGGAGTCCATTAATCGTGATTTTCCTGTTCTCCTTGACATTTTCAGGCACCAACCCCACCACCTCCACTCTCTCGACAGCGAGACCCACCACCACCCCAAGAGGGTGGTGATTCTGCTTGATCACCATCGCTTCCGTTCCCCCCTTATTTAGTGCCCATCTGTCTATTCGGGGCCCTGCCTTTACTCATCCTGAAAGGGGGGAGAACTGGGAGAACTCATTTTCTTTTATTTTTCCTTCTTATCATACATGCCTCCGGATCCACCCGCCCTTACTATATATGTCCTTCTGCCGCACTTAGCACATTGAGGACACTGTGCAGCTTAGCTTGGGGGAGTGAGTGCACTCATACACTTTCTATTTTCTTCATTTTTATCTTTATTTTCTACCTTTATTTATTTTCCACTTATTCTCACCCACTTTTTCATTTTTCTTCTCATGCATCACGTTTTCTTACTTTTTGCGTGCGTTGCATTTGTATAGTTAAGTTCTTATTTTCCTTTTATTCTCATTTCTTTTACCCTTTTTTCTAGAAATGAAATCTCTATGATGACGATGACTTGGAGTTAGGTTGCCCTTATATGCGTATTCTCTTGCCATGCCATCGTTTTTATTTTAGATATCATATGCTATACATCGGCATGCATTTGAGAATAGGGACCTTCATCTCTATTATATGATTATGAATGTAATTCTAGCAGTAGCTGAGTCTGAAAATTTACATCGTATACTTTTCATAGAAAACACACCAAGCTTCATGCATTGATTGCCTAAACTTGGAGTACTGTTTTGTTACTTGCTATCACTTCTATTTGTATGAAATTATATGCTCAACTTCCAGGTTGATTGAATGTATGCCTTTTTAATGTGATTAGATTAGTTTACTTTCTGAAATCAAACTGAGTAGATTATATTACCCTGCTGAAAGTTGTCGTGCACATACAAAAGAGTGAACTGAGCATTACATAGTTTTCTTTCTCCACATATCTTGAACATCATCTCTATACTTAAAATCGTTGGTGAATCTCCCCTTAGCAAATCTTATATTGCCATCTTCCCCACGCTAAAAGTTCCAAGCTCCATTACCCCAAAAAATCAAAAGTAAAATACATGCATACCTTTTCCATCTTTGATTTGGGATTGTTATTGTGTATATTAAATCTGTCTATGAAAAAGAAAAGAAAAGAAAAAAAAGAGAAAAAGAGAAAAGAAAAACAAAAAGAAGTTCATTTGTATATACACAATCCATCCTTAGTTCCTTTTTTTCCTTTATTCCTATGGAGCTTCAAAAAACGGGAAAAGTCGTATTGTTCTATTTGATGCCACCTCACTTATAGATAAGCTTGGGGGAGGGGATCCAATAATGTGTGAGAAAGTGACTACTTATATATGCATGAAGACCTAAGCTATGTGATTTTTGATACATAGGGAGATTACTTAGAATATAACGAAGTCCATGAATTGAAAATTTGGCATGCACTTCATGAATACCATCTCTTTCTATTCTTATTGCCTTATACTGTGTGATACCTCTTATACTCCAAGTAGGAAGCAATCAATTGAAAAGTGTGCAATCTATGATTATGTATATCGTTTTGAATGCCTTAGAAGATGCTAATTCTAAATTGATTTAAAATTTCATATCGTTTTGACGTTCTTGGGTTCTATATCGAATGCCCCTATATATGATGTGATATCGAGGTAAAAATCTTTAGCATGCTTTATTCATTATGCGTTATTTGAGTAAGCAACTCCATGTCCTGAGAGGATGATCTAGCACCATCCTCTTCATTTTCTTTTCAATCTTTCTTTTTCATTTTTCGTTATTTTTATCCACCGGGTTCGTCGTTTTACTCATCTTCCTCGAGGACGAGTAAGATGCAAGCTTGGGGGATTTTAATCGGTCCATATTTTACACCTTTTTCTACATATTTGCATACCATTTAGATCGCCCATATGGCGCTTTTCACGATTATTCAACGATATTGAGTTGTTTTTCACTTTTCTTGTTTTTGTCGGATTTCAGGAAATATGGAGCGATCGGGAGCATAAATGAGATTGAGGGACTTGCATGAGTATCGGAGTGTCGCCCATGGCCTTACCAAGGAGCTAACAGTGCTGGATGATGAGTGGAAGAAGAAGAAGATAAATAGAATCGACAAAGAGGCGAGGATGAGAAGATTTGCTTCCAGAAACAAGCCACTCTGCCGAGTATGCAGTCAACTCGGCCGAGTGAAGAAGCGTACTCGGCCGAATACAACTGATACGAAAACTTCACGTGCCACAATGTACTCGACCGAGTGGATAATTCCACTCGCCCGAGTAGAGAACTCCACTCCCTTGAGTGTGTCAAAATGTCTGAAGGAAATCTAAGCGAACTCTTTGGAATTCTGGGGAGCACAACAGAAGACCCACTCAGCCGAGTAGGAAGTCCACTCGACCGAGTGAAGAATTCCACTCGACCGAGTGACGGAGAGTGCCAGGATGCCCAAACCCCCAACTTCTTAATTTTTACTTGGGTCTGTCACTCGGCCAAGTGAGATTTCCACTCGGCTGAGTAGCGCCGCCAGCCTGTGTCGAAAACTAGGGTTCTGGGCTGCTCCAGGGGTAATTCTGTCAGGGTTTTTTGGCCGTTTTGGACATGTATTTAAGCCCAGTTTTCATCCCAGCTTAGGGGAGAACAGAAAATAGATTTTAGGTTATCTCTAATTCTAATTTGAGCTTTGGAGATTGAAGAACTCAGATCTGGTTTGTTTATTCCTTTGAATATTTGCACTTTTAATGAATTGTTCTCTTTTAAATCTGGATTGCAATATGATTTCTATCATTGATTTTATTATTGCCTTGATGAATTGTAAGTAGATTTGATGTTCTAGGGCATAGGGATGAACCCTATGGATCTAATTTCAGATTTGTGATGAATGAATTTATATGTTGCTAGAATTGATAGGAGGTTAAGTTGTGATTAATTTATTATGGATAGCTAGGAATTTCTATCGATATGGAGTTTGCAAGAGATTGGATTTTGATCGATGTGAAGGCCTAGATATTCAATTTAGATTTATAATCGAGATTCACTAGACTTGGTTTGCAAGAGATTGGACCAAAGCTAGCATTTTTATTATAAATCTATACCCATATTTATTTGCAAGAGATTGGACAAATACGAGCTTTCTCAATCTGGATAGTAACTCAAGTTTGCACGAGAGTGGACTCGAGGGACGATTGAACGATGATGTCGATCTCAATGCTAGTGGCTTAGGTTAGGGTTTGCACGAGAGTGGGCCCTAATCTAGGTTGCTATAGACCGGTAATAGCGCGAGAGCATGAGCTTGGTTCTCTATTTAGTTACGACTAGTTCACATCAATTCAAGTCTTTCAACATTGAGATTCGCGATTCACAGAGATGAATGATGATCCGTGGTGGGGATTCCCAGCCCTAGACACTTTTATAATATTGAATTTGAACTGTTAATTGAATGATTGTGACAACAACATTCTAAAAATCACCCTTCCACTAATAGCTTAGTGATTAAGATAGAGTATCGTCATTAGTCCCTCCTCGTGTTCGATACCCGCTCGCCACTACACCATGCGCTTACGGTAAAACTACAATTGTTTTCCATGTGTATATCCGGGAGCGATCAAAGAACTATACCATGGTGAATCTCATCGGTACTCTCATGTCTTACGAAGTAAGAAGGGAGAACCAATTAAAGATAAGAAGCATGATGAGGCCAACGGAGGCAAAGAAGAAGGTGTTAGAATTCAAGGCTACCTCTTCATCCTCCGATAGTGATGAGTCCGAGAACGAAATGGATTTGGAAGAAATGGCGCTAATGGCGACGAAGTTCCAACGCTTCTTCCGCAAAGGTAAATTCCCTTCCAAATCTTAATTTTGATGCCACTAACAACTTCTTTTCTCTTTGTTTTAAGTGTAACAAGCCAAGGCACATCAAGAAGGATTGCCCAATGCTAAGGAACAAAGAAAAGTGGAAAGCAGTGAAGTACCACAAGTCCGATAAATTCAAGAATGACAAGAAGAAAGGACTTGTTGGGCCTTTCGATGACTCAAGTGGAGATTTCTCAAGCGAATCTAAGGATAAGAAGGGTGAGAGTGCACATATGTGCTTCATGGCCCGAGAAGATACATTCTCCGATGGAAGCGCTAGTGAGAATGATGAACCCAAGGTAACTATGGATGAACTTCGTATTGCTAACGAAGAATTATTTTCTAAGTATCAATCTCTTATGCTTAGATATACTAATTTAAAGAAATCAAATGTTAGTAAATCATCCATGCCATGCATCACCAACAATGACACCATTGTTGTCAAACTTACACTTAAGAAAGCCAATTTGGTTTCTCAAAATGGCACATTGAGAAATGAGATGAATTCCCTCAAATCTCAATTAGATGATGTTTCTTCTAAAGATAGTGTTGATCAAGCTTCACAAAACACACAATCGGGTATTGAGAATGATTCTATCAGAATCCAAGTGCACGAGCTCACCATACGTGTGTCCACTTTGGACACTACTATTTCTTCCCTTAGGGAGAAATATGAGCTCATGTCCTCTCAAGTTAAGAGTTAACAAAGGGAAAGGGCAATAGGATGAATTGCTTTCAACAATTTCCGGCCACACATCACGTTGGACTTGGTTATGTGGAAGCAAATGCATCAAAATCGCGCACCTCCTATAATGGTGTAACTATAGATTTTATGAGGCAATCCTCTGGTGCATCCACTAGTAGTGACAAAAACACTATTGGTAGCAAACCTACCAAGAAAGTCACCACTACACACGTTCCTTCTATGGACAAGAAACCCATTAAGGCTGGAAATCAAAAGAAAGGACATACCTTTATGTACATTAACACTCACACTTGTAGGAACACTCCTACTTCTCATGTGAACACGCATGATGAGTTTTATGCTCCATACCCTCGGGCACGTGCAAACCCACACCTGAGAAATACTCATGTATGTGCTCCTACACACTCATATGATCTTACACATCATGCATATCCACCTCATCATATGTATGCTCCATATGCACCATATAATATGCATGCTCTACTTTTTGCATATGATCCTTATATGACGCATGCATATCCTTCTCCACCTTCATATGGTTGACCTCATACTCCTGAGCATCATGCATCACGTAGACCTCAACCTAATGTGCATGCAACTAGGAAGATGACTCCCAAATCATACACTATTTGGGGTACCAAGAACATTAGAACAAATGATATGAATGCCTATGTAAGTTCGTATTTTAGCGATGTGATAAATAGTGGTAACTATGTTGGGAAGCCAAAGTCTACTTGGACTTGGGCTAATCCCCTTGGACCCAACAAGCTTGGGTACCATGAGGTTATGGTATACTATGTAGGTACCCAAGAATAAGAAAGAGAGCAATAAAAGAAATATTTGCTCTAAAAGGAAATGATGTATACTCGATAACTGTTGCTCCAAACACATGATGGGAGATCCCTCCTTGCTCTCTGAAGTGATCCGCATCAAGGACGGTGCAACGGTCACCTTTGGAGGTGATCAAAATGGAACCATTATCGGAGTAGGCAAAGCCGGTAACTAATCCAAACCTTTATTTGATAATTTTATTTAGTAGAATGTTTATTTCATAACATCATCTCTATAAGTCAACTTTCTGACAAAGGTTACAAGGTTAACATTGGAGAGGGTTTGTGTAGTATTATTGATAATGATTCACATGTTTTATTTTTCGACATTAGACATAACAATATTTATATTTTAAGTATGCCTAAATCATTTGAACATTGCCTAGTTGCTCATTCTAATGAACAATTATTATGGCATCTCCGTTATGGGCATGTTCACTTTAAGTATTTATATAAATTAGCTAAGCATGATTTCGTCAAAGGTTTTCCGAAAATATCTTTTAATAAGAAAAGTTTTTGTGATTCATGTCAACGAAGTAAACTTCGTAAATCTTCATTTAAACTTAAAGATGGCATAACTTCTAAGAGGCCCCTAGAATTACTCCATTTAGATCTATTTGGTCCTACTAGAGTAGCATCTTTAGGAAATGCTCATTATGGATTGTAGATGACTTTTCTAGATTTACATGGGTATCATTTTTAATTAATAAAAATGAAGCCTTTGATGAGTATACCAAATTTTCAAAGAAAATTAAAATCTCTTAGGAACCACCCTTATCACTATTCGTAGGATCATGGAAGGGAATTTGAGAATGAACTTTTCTCTAAGTTTTGTGATGATAACGGGATTACTCACAACATTTCTTTTCCTCGCGCACCACCATAAAATAGTGTCGTTGAGAGAAAGAATAGAACTCTTATTGAGTGTGCACGCACCATGATCCATTATAGTCATTTTGTACTTCAATTTTGGTTGGAGGCGGTGCACATGGCTTGTTATGTGCTTAATAGGATCCTAGTGAGGCCACGAACGAACAAAACCTATTTTGAACTATTTTACGATAAAAAGCCTCAAGTTACCTATTTTCGAGTTTTCGATTCAAAATGTTTTATAAATAACACGTTTGGTAATTTAGACAAATTTGAGCCAAGATCCGATGACGGAATATTTGTTGGATATTCCACACGTAGCAAATCCTATCGAATATGCAACAAAACCTCTTCAACGCTCAAGGAATCACTACAAGTTTCATTTCATGAAGATTTTGAGTTCCTCATGTTGTTGTTCATAGTGTAGATGTTTTATGTGATTCTATTAGTAATGTTAAAATTAATGATGTTATTGAGACTAACATTACTAATGAAAATGTTGAGATTGTTCCAAGTGATCATGGTATTCCCAAAGCTTATCTAACCATTCGTGATCACCCTCATGACCAATTAATTGGAGATATTGATATGGGTGTCTGAACTAGGTCAAGGATTGATAAGTTCTCTCATTGCGCCTTTATCTCT
The DNA here is from genome assembly GCA_030789695.1 of Scilla litardierei. Lineage (NCBI taxonomy): Eukaryota > Viridiplantae > Streptophyta > Magnoliopsida > Asparagales > Asparagaceae > Scilla > Scilla litardierei. Next base: position 153,163,902 of record CM061141.1, read on the forward strand.
ACCATTGAGACAAAGAACATGTTGATCGTTGTAATGGAAGAGGAGCTCATGCAATTTGAAAGAAATGAAGATTGGGAGCTCGTCCCTCTTTCAAGTGGTCACCAAGTCATTGGGACCAAATGGATTTTCAAGAACAAGACGGATGAGAATGAGGTCATCACAAGGAACAAAGCAAGGTTAGTAGCTCAAGGCTACCAACAAAAGGAAGGTATTGATTTCGAAGAATCCTTTACCACCGTAACTAGATTAGAAGTTGTTAGGTTGCTTTTATCTTTTGCTTCTCATAAAAATTTTAAATTATTTCAAATGGATGTTAAAAGTGCATTTTTAAATGGCACAATTAATGAAGAAGTTTATGTTTCTCAATCACCCAGTTTTATACATGAAAAATTTCCTAATCATGTATTAAAACTTAAGAAAGCGTTATATGGGTTGAGACAAGCTCCCAAAGCTTGGTATAATCGACTCAAAACCTTTCTTTTGGATTTAGGTTTTAAAATGGGTGAAGTGGATTCTGTTGGATACAACGTGTAGTTGGATACAACGATCGATGACTTCGTGTTTGGAAGTTGATGGCTACATGCGCATGTTTGGAAGTTGATGGCTACATGCGCATGTTTCGATGAATCCATGTAGAAATTGATGTTTATAGTTATGGCTACATGCACATGTTTGATTTTCTAAATAGCCATGACATGTTCAATGATTAGAATAATTTGATTTCTACACCTACACTTTCACTTCCACGAATATTAAATATTGTTGTACATTTGGACATATTTTATGAAATATTGGAAAGTGAATATAGGATGAAAAATAACTGAAAATCTAAGGGATATGATGTGTCTTGTCATAGATAAAAATTGAGCACAAAAGAATTGAATATGAAAAAAATTTGAATAAGAATGAAAATAGCTCCGTATGAAAAATGGATTCAATCCTTGGTAACAACACTACCCACAAGTATCCAACATATGCTTTACGGGTAATGTTTAGCGTTGGTGTTATACTCGTCAAGCAATGCCACGCACATATCTAAGAGTCCTTATAAGCTATGTTTTTGGATGTGGTACCTTGAACTCATTTTTAATGAGATGGTGAAAATCAATCCTAGAAGATTTCATGTTTAATGGAAAATGTGGATTGGTTTTGGTTGAATTTCTTAAAAGTTCTCCTTATGTGCTTCAATGTTTAATCATCACACTTACACGAAGGTGTTGAAGTCTATGTTATAATTCTCATTAAATTTTAAGTGCTTATTCTATGAATGTCTACATGCACGTGTATGTCGTAATGTATAATACTCTTTAGTCTGCATGTGGTATGAAATTTGACTTCATGTATACACTTTTGATGATAACAAAAGGGGGAGAAAGAATTGAGAAGATTTGTGTATGTGTATGTGCATTAATGCTTATATGTTGCATATATGAATATTGGTTTAAGGGGGAGCATTAATGAATAATAAAAATGTGTGTATTGAATATATGAATATTGGTTCAAGGGGGAGCATGCGTAAAGGGGGAGCATGCGTACATGGTTGTATGTTTGAAACATCATTGTTTGCATGCTTGTTTGTTGCACATCATTGTTGCACTTTGTTGCATGTTGTATACATCCTCCATTATCACACTTCACACACCCATGTCACGATGATATCATTTGAATCATTATTACAAATCTTATATTAGTTTGTCATCATCAAAAGAGGGAGATTATTGGATACAACTTGCAGTTGGAGACAACAATCGATGACTTCGTGTTTGATGATAACAAATGTATGTGAACGATTTAATGTATGTGCTAAGTTTTTTAAGGAATGGTACTCTCGCAAATACTCAAAGATAGACTAAGTAAAAGTGATGGAGAATTTGACATGCATTAGCCAAGTGTACTAAGTCAAAGATGGAGATAATGGCTACAAATATTGGATTAAGTCAAAGATGGGAAGATAAGGAGGAAATCAATTCAAATCCATATTTGAATTGATTCAAATCAATTGGTGCATGAATTAAAACCTAAAGCTATGCAAATTGAAGACTTGGTCAACGATGGAGAGATATGGATAATCGCATACAAATCAATGGTGATTAAATGAGATGCAATTCTAATTTTATAGCTATTCAAATTCAAATCCTATATCCAGCCATATCCAAACTTTTTATCCATGGTGACTCATTCAAATCCTATTCAAGTTAGGATTCCTTCCAGTCTCCATCAATTATGGGTTCTAATTGATTCTATTATATCCAATCCTCTCTTATATAAACCCATCTTCCAAAGAGAGATAACTTGAGAGGGAAAAAACTCAAGAGAACTAAGAGGGTGGCTGGCCAAATTTTTCCCCCCATATCCATATTGCACAACTTGCATGAGCAAGGCATTCTACATTTTGTGCAACATCTTATCCAAAGCTCCTCCTTCTTGCGCAATATCCAAGATCCATTGCCATATCTCTTTGCCAAAGCCCATTGCCGCAAATTGCCAAGGCCAAAGCTCCATTGATCCTAGCTGCAAGCCAAAGAGTCCATCTTCATCAAGTTACCACAAGCCATTGCTCTTCATTGCCGCAAGCTCCTCTTCTCTAAAGCTCAAGTAATCCATTGACATAGGCCACAACTATCCAAGAGGGGTTCTCCAAGCCATTGCGCAACATATTTTCCAAGCAACCAAGGCCTTCAACTCCCTCTTGCCGTAATACTCCAAGAGTCATTGATCATCTACACTTACACAACTCCAAGCCTCTCATCTCCTACATTGTGCAACAACAAGGGAGAATCTCATACATTGCACAACAACCAAGAGAAAAATCTGTGGCTGTAACATAAAAGGGGGAAACTTCCACAATGCTGCAAGTTTTAAGGGAGGACGTGACGTTGGCGACTACATCATGTCAGATACAATCTGGCCTGAGCTGATTGATAGAGACGGCTACACTATCACTGAGCTATTCTAAACTCTATTTATTGATGTTTGTGTAATGGTGTATAGATCTCTGTAGGGGAAACTTTACGGCTTTGTGACGTTTTGGGGACTTTTTTAGTCTGGGACTAGACAAGTGGGTCTTGACGAGTTGGGGCTTGTCAAGAAGAAGCATTTACTAGTTTGATAGTGTTTTTCACTCGGGGAGTGTGGTACGAACTAGCCGGAGAGCTGGGAGCTCGGGACTTATTGTAGTTGTACAAAAGAAACATATTAATGCTAGTATCTGCTTGGGGCTGGACGTAGGTCATGGGACAACCGAACCAGTGTAAATCTGCTGCGTACTCTGTGATTGCTTATTATTTAGTCTGCATCTGCTATCGCTGCATGTGATTGCTCGTGTGATGCATGAGATTCTTTGTTATCCTATTCACCCCCTTCCCCCTCCTTTAGGCTTAGATCCAGATCCAACAGATTCAACTCTTTTCATTAAATATTATGAAAATGACATCCTCCTTTTTTCAAGTTTATGTAGATGATATTATCTTTTGTTCTACTAACTTTGACCTTTGCCAAGAATTTTCTAAATCTATGAAGGAAAAATTTGAGATAAGCCACATGGGTGAGCTCAACTACTTTCTAGGTCTTCAAATTAGGCAAATGACGGATGTGATTTTCATACACCAAACCAAGTACACCGGGAATCTTATCAAGCAATTCGGGATGGAATCATCTTCCAGCAAAAGGACTCCCATTAGTACGACCACCAATCTACACAAGGATGAAAACAGGGAGGATGTAGACATTCACCTATATCGAGGTATGATCGATAGCTTACTTTATTTAACTGCTAGTATGCCCGATATCATGTTTTTAGTATGTCTTTGTACAAGATATCAAGCTAGACCTAAGGAATCACACTTACGTGTGGTTAAACGAATTTTTTGTTACCTCAATCAAACACTAGATTATGGGTTACTTTACCCTAAATCTCGCTTAATATGACCTAGTCTCATATAATGAAGCTGCTTTTGTTGGATGTAATTTCGACAGAAAAAGTACTAGTGGTACTTACCATTTTCTAGGAAATTTCCTTGTCTCTTAGTTTTCCAATATGCAAAACTCTGTATCATTGTCCACGACCAAAGCAGAATATATTGCCACGGGTTTTGCATGTGCATAAGTCCTTTGGATGAGACACACTCTCAAAGATTATGGTGTCAATTGTGATACTTGAACTATCATAGTTGATAACCAAAGTGCAATATGTCTCTCCAAAAATCCGGTACACCACTCCCGTACCAAACACATAGATATCAGACACCATTTCATTAATTATCATGTAGCTAAGAAGGACATTATCATAGAGTACATTGAAACCCAAAACAAATCACCGATATCTTCACTAAACCTCTAAAAGAAGACTCATTTGTGAGGTTACGTGGAGAATTAGGGATTATGGGTGAATCTAAAATTTAGGAGCTCATTTTCATATGTTATAACTTGATTTGAATTCATATGATCATTTCCATATCTCATATTGAATATGTCATATTTTCACATTTGTTTTCAATGAGATTTACTGGAGATTTTTGATGATTAGATGATTAGATTAATATACTTGATATGTGTATTAGTCTATATGCTTATAATGGCTATTTTATGTTATTAGAGTGATTAGAGTATAGGTCTAAGGGTGAGAAGTCTCAAATCCTTGATTCTAACTCAATTCTGGATTACAGAACCTGGACAGTCGACAGACATTTTTTCTACAGCCGACTGCCCAATCATTAATTTTTTTCCTTCATAACTATTATTCATAACAGTCGACTAATGGTCATTTTACAGGCGATTGGTCATCCGCCAGTCGACTGTATTTTGGTCATCAGGCGCCTGCACAATTGTAACTATTTTTCCCAAGAAATGGCTCAAATTTCTTCAAAATTTTACTGTGCATCAGGCACATATAAGTCATTTCACAGGCACCTGTCCAAATCCAGGCGACTGTATTTTCTTCTACATGTGTCTGTCTACTTTCTAAGTCATTTTTATTAAGGCTTGACAGGTGATTGCACGATATGCATCAGGCGCATGTCCGTCGAGTTTGGCAGTTTGTAAGCCACAATCTGAGCCGTTATTTTTGATCCAACGGCCCAGATCACTCCATCTTCTCCTTTTAACCGTCAATTGGGTCTTCCTCTCTTTCCAAGCGATTCAAAAGAGCCTGATTCTCCTCCTCCCTCCTTCGTCTACTCGAGAGTTCCTCCTCCATTCGATCAGCTCTCACAACAGTCGATCTCCTCCTTGTCATGCCTCTCCTTGAGCCAGCCTCTCTCATCCTTGCAAGTTATGGTATAACTCTCTATCTGTTTCATTCCGATCGTACCTTAGGTTTTCATCTTCTGTCGATTTCATGCATGGCACCCAAAATTGAATCATCTTGTAAGGGAAAATCTCCTAATAAGCCTTGTGTGCCAAAACCAAAAGTTACTTATTGCAAACCCAACTCAAAGAGAGCTCAGACTCCTCCCTCTGAATCATTGGGGCTAGCCAGGTCTGAAACTCCTCCCTATGAGTTTTTAGGGCTATTAGGGCCTGAGTCTGACCCTCCCTAAGCTCATGTAGACTCTTCGGCCCCATCTTTTTCAGCTCATCCTTCTAATTCCCTTCTTATCCAGTTGGATAAGAAGGTGACCCTTCTATATCAGAAGGTTACTGTGTGGATCAGAGGGTCTCTGTGTTACTTCAGCTGTTCCACACATCCTTTATTCATCATGGCTTTCCCATTCCATTATCTCACCAGTCTCTGCTTCAGCCTACTCAGGATATCCCTCATACTGTTGTTTCTGGTGATGCTCAGGCTCCTCCAGCTGATGTCACCCACCCTCTTTTAGCTCACGTCTCTCCAGAGTCTGTTGTTGATGTCGTTCAGCCTTCAGATCCTGCAGCTGTTGAGGCTGCTCTTATGGACATCCACGCTGCTACTGAGGCTGCTCTTGTAGACATCCATGCTGCTGATGTTGCATCTTTTGCAAAGCTGGTGAACTAGATCTCCCAAGTAGTGCAGAGAACTCCTGTGTTCTATCGATATCGTTCTGCTCGTTTGATGTCCTCCTGGTGTTCAGCTCGATCTTCTCCTTAGGACTCCATCGTAATCTAGATTGACTGATGTTGCTCCGAGACATCTCACCATATGACCAAGTATTTTCTTCTGCTAGGGTTTGATAGTCTTAGTTTGTTTAGATGTTTGGTTTGTATATGGATGGTTGTCTCTGTTTGGATGTGAGTGATGGTGCTTGTAGCACATTACATGTAAGTATGTTGGTCATACACTTTTGTATGTGGAGATGGATATTTTTTGTTGTACTACATGTATGCTCACTTTTACATAAATTTATATAATGATCAGTTTGACTCTATTACTCAAGCATGTGAATGTCGTGCAATTTTTGTCGCTTCTTGTGCTATTAATTGTTATAATTGAATGTTGAGATGAATTACATAATACATGTTGATATTGGACTTCTATTCCTCTAATCAACTTAGTTTTGATGAGTTTTTATATGTATTCGATACGTATGTTGTTTTTTGTGATTCAAATCTCGTGGACAGATTTTCCCAGGTGACTCGGTCGAGTAGGAGGCTGCTCGGTCGAGCATCAAGCTGCTCGACCACGTCTCTGACAGATTGAGCAGGCAGAGTGCTTGGGGGAAGTTTTCCCTCCGACTCGGGTGACTCCTACTCGATCGACTAGGAGGCTACTTGATCGAGCAGGAAGCTACTCGACCGAGCAGCTTGAAGGCTTTGTTTGCCCGAGTAGCCCAAGGGATTTAGCTCGAAGAGGGATACTGACACTCGGGCCGAGTAGCTCGACTACTCGACCGAGCAGCTTGAAGGCTTTGTTTGCCCGAGTAGCCCAAGGGATTTAGCTCGAAGAGGGATACTGACACTCGGGCCGAGTAGCTCGACTACTCGACCGAGTCGACTCGACTCCATAAAGGCATGTCCGCTTGACCGAGCTCGACCGAGCAGACTGCCAACTCGGGTTGAGTCGACGCGGGCCCATGCGTGAGATGCACGGTTTGAATGCGGTTTTTCTCCATTGTTTTGGGGTTGTATTTAAACTATCTATTGTTTTAGATTAGATTAAGCCTTTATTGAGTTTTGCAAGCCTCCATTGAGTTTGAGAGAACCTCTTGCTACCCCATTGGAGATTTGAGAGAGTTTTAGGGTTTGTGTTCTTGAGAGAAAGGTGTGGTTTGTCCTTCTCTTCTTCTTCCATTGATTTTTTCCTCTTGAGTGGATTCGTGAGGGCTTGTTCCGTTGACAAGTTATTACTCACGAATGAGGAAGCATTTGGTAACCCTAATTGTTTGGATATCTCTACTAATGGAATCGTCTCGGATTGGATTGCTGGACGTAGGTTGTTTACAACCAAACCAGGGTAAATTCTACTGTGTTTGTGATTGATTTATTTGTTACTGTGATTCGTTTGCTGCTTTCTATTGCAAGGTCATTTGAGAATTTTTTGGGTCAGTGGGATTAGATTTTTGCTTGCTCTATATTTCTGATCAGTTTATTAAGGTTGGTTTTTGCATTGATCCCAAGGCGTTTCGGTTTTCCACCGTCCAACAAGTGGTATCAGAGCTTGTGGTTTTATTGCAAAGGAAGTTAGTGGCAAAGGAAAGATGGTGTCTTTGGCAACATTGAACATTGAGAAGTTTACCGGCCGGAATGATTTTCGGATTTGGCAGACAAAGGTGAAGAATGTTCTTATACAGACGTGTTGTTACCTGATCGTATTCGATGTCTCGAATATCGATAAGAAGGTGACTGCATCTGCTAGGGTGGAGATGGAGAGGAAGGCGTACAACATGATTCAGTTGTCGTTATCAGATAATGTTCTAAGGGAAGCCTTGGATGAGGCGACGGCATCTGATATGTGGAAGAAGCTTGAGGGACTCTATATGAAGAAATCCTTCACGAGTCGCCTATATTTGCTTCAACAGCTGTATAATCTTAAGATGAAGTCTGGATCAGCGGTGAAGGACCACATGGATGAATTGAACTGGATTGTGCTAGAGTTGCGTGGTATGGATGTGAAGATTGAAGATGAATAGCAAGCACTTATCTTGTTGTGTTCATTGCCTGAAGAGTATAATCAGTTTGTTCGGTCGTTGATTTACAACCGGACTACTCTCACCGTGGAAGAGGTAAAGGCGGCGCTTCACACGGAGCAACTACGTGGCAAGGTTCAAGGTAGGGAATATGTGAGTAACCGTAAGGTGGCATTGCATGTGAGGGGTTGACAGAAAAGGAGAGGAGGCTTCAGGAAGAATAATGACTGCTCCAAGTCGAGACATTCGCAGGATAGATTTGCGAACATCACATGCTACAATTGCCAAAAGAAGGGTCATTATTCGAACTATTGTCCTATCAAGAACATGAAGAAAGGGAAGGAAACCGAGAAGGATTTCGGTTCGGCATCTTTAGGGATTGATGGTGAGCATGTCCATGATGACGATAGAGATACCGAGATTTTTGCTACGGGGATTGCAGGGGATGCCAACATGGCATGGCTCATGGACAGTGGATGCTCGTATCATATGACTCCTCATAAGAGTTGGTTCACGACATACCATTCCAAGCAAGATGGAGGCTCAATCCGCATGGGGAAAAATGCAGTGTGTAGAACTGCAGGTATTCGAACCGTTCGGATAAAGATGCATGACGGCATAGTACGTCCACTTGTCGATGTGAGGCATGTCCCAGATTTGCGGAAGAGCCTAATCTCCATAGGCGTATTGGACAATGCCGGATGTAAGTCGGTCTTTGAAAAATACCAACTTCGAGTTTCGAAAGGAGCCATGGTTGTGATGAAGGGAAAGAAGATTGGAAACATATATGCCCTTCAAGGTTCCACAGTTGAAGGTGAAGCAGACGTAAGCACTACGAGTGCAGTTTCTGCATATTCGGCCAAGTTATGGCATTATCGTTTTGGTCATCCATGTGACAAAATGTTTGATGTACTCCGAAGAAGAAAACTAATTGAAGCCTCGAATGAGAGTGTAGAATTCTACGAATCCTATGTGTACGGTAAGAAGACAAAGTTGTAGTTTAATACAGGGAAGCATACTAGCAAAGGACCACTTGACTATGTACACACAGATGTGTAGGGACCGTGCCAAGTGCCGTCAAGAGTGGGGGCTAAGTTTTTTGTCTTGTTTATTGATGACTACTCTTGCAAAGTCTGGATGTACTTGATGAAGTCAAAGGACCAGACTTTTGATATGTTTCGAGAGTGGAAGACCATGGTGGAGAAGCAAACCGGAAGGCACATGAAGGTGCTTAGATTTGACAATGGAGGTGAGTTTACCTCGAGGGAGTTTAGAAATTTCTGCAAACTCCATGGGATCCGCAGACACTTTAGCACACCCAGTGATCCGTAGTCGAATGGTGTGGTGGAGCGGATGTATCGGAATTGTTGGAGAGAATGTAGTGTTTGAGGCACTTAGCCGGTTTGGAGAAGGAATTCTAGGGAGAGATACTCTCGACCGATGTGCACATTGTAAACAGAGTTCCTTCCGTAGCAATTGGCTACAAGATCCCTGAGGAGATGTGAAGTGGTGAAGCTGGAGATTACTCATACTTGCGCATTGTGGGTTGCCCAGTATACGTGCACGAGAGGGGCGACAAGTTGGATCCAAGAGCAAAGAAGCGTGTCTTTCTTGGATATGGCCACGGCGTCAAGGGATATCATTTGTGGGATCTTGAGGGTTAGAAAGTGATAGTGAGCCGACATGTCACTTCTGATGAGGATGCAATGCTCAGGGCGGAGCATTCTCACTCAAAAGAGGAAACGTTTATAGAGGAGATTTTACCTGAGAGGTTAATCTTTCGGTCCAGCCCACTCAGCGACCAGGCAAAGAGTTGATGGTCGATGCTCCAGTTGAGGGAGATGATGAGGTCCACGCTGAGGACCATGTGCAGACACCTGGTACATCTCAAATATGTGTTGACACTTATGCAGGTGATGATCGCACGTGGAGATCGAAGAGGGTGAAGAAAGCGCCAGAAAGATTAGGAGCATGGGATTATGCAGGATATTCTTTCAATGATATGGCGTCTTATGCACTCAACCTAGAGCACGAGGAGCCAACAACATATGGTGGAGCCATAGTCTCAGGAGATGCCGCTCAGTGGCAAGGAGCTATGGAGGAGGAGATGGAGTCCCTTCACCAGAACGACATTTGGGATTTGGTGCCGTTACCTAGCGAGAAGCGTGCTATTGGTTGTCGCTGGATATACAAAATCAAATAAGGTTCAACTATAGATGGGAACAATGTCAGGTACAAGGCAAGGTTGGTTGCCAAGGGATTTGCATAACGAAAGGGTGAAGATTACGACGAGATATTCTCACCAGTTGTGTGTCACACGTCCATTCGTGAGTTATTGGCGGTAGTTGCTAGCATGGACATGGATTTGGAGCAACTTGATGTGAAGACCGCCTTTCTGCATGAAGACCTTGATGAGGAAATCTATATGTAGCAGCCTGAAGGGTTCTGAGTTGAAGGGAAACATACTTTGGTGTGCAGGTTGAAGAAATTGTTGTACGGGTTGAAGCAGTCACACATGCAGTGGTACAAACGATTCGATAGCTTCAAGATGGGAGTATGCTTCGAGAGGAGCATCAAGGATCAATGTGTGTATGTTCGTACACTTAAGAATGGCTTGAAGATTTATTTGTTGCTCTATGTGGATGACATGCTAATTGCTTCTAATAGCATGTCGGAGGTGAAGAAGCTGAAGGAGAAGCTATGACAAGAATTCGACATGAAGGATTTGGGGCCCGCAAAGAAGATTCTCAGAATGGAGATCATTCAAGATTGAAAGAAGCATGAGCTTAGATTGTCACAGAATGGGTACATTCAGAAGGTACTAGCCCGATTTGGGATGGATAGTGCGAAGCCCGTGACGACACCTTTGGGAGCTCATTTTCAGCTGCCGACGAGTTAGTCGCCAAGCACCGATGAGGAGAAGACTTACATGCCTCAGGTTCCATATGCGAGTGCAGTAGGAAGCTTGAGGTATTCGATGGTTTGCATGCATCCAGATATTACACAGGCCGTCGGAGTGGTTAGCAGGTATATGGCTAATCCTGGCAAGGAGCATTGGCAGGTCGTCAAGTGGATACTGAGATATCTGCAAGGAACAATGAGTGTCGGGATCAACTATGGGAGAGGAGACAGAAATGTGCTGACAGGTTACTGCGAAAGTGACTATGCAGGTGATAAAGACATGCGACGATCTACCATGGGATATGTGTTCAGTTTGTACACTGTCGCGGTATTGTGGAGATCGGTCTTACAGTCTGTGGTTCCACAGAGGCCGAGTTGGTGGTAGTGGTGTAAGCTCTGAAGGAGGACGAGTATTTGAGAAGCCTGTTGAGAGATTTGGGGGTGTCGCAAAGTTCGTCACATGTGCATTGTGACAGCCAGAGTGCCATTTATCTGGCGAAGCACCATGCACACAGTTCGAGGACGAAGCATATTGAGGTGCGCGATTCCTTTCTTGAGCTGGAGAAGAAGGAGATAGAGCTTCAGAAGATCCCGACTGATTTGAACCCCGCAGACATGTTTACCAAGCTAGTTCCTGCCGTCAAGCTCCAGGTTTGCATGGAGCTAATTTCTTTGTTGGATTAGGTGGCGCCGGAGGGCGCGTTTTCCGAGACGATGATGATTCTAGAGAGAGGGCCATGGTGCCCAACGTGGATCAGCTGGAGTCATTGGTGATGAGATTTGAATCAAGGTAGAGTGTTGTTTTTTGTGATTCAAATCTTGTGGACAGATTTTCCCAGGTGACTCGGTCGAGTAGGAGGCTGCTCGGTCGAGCAGCAAGCTCCTCGACCGTGCAGCATGACGTCTCTAATAGATTGAGCAGGCAGAGAGCTTGGGGATGTTTTCCCTCCGACTCGGGTGACTCCTACTCGGTCGGGTAGGAGGCTACTCGGTCGAGCAAGAAGCTACTCGACCGAGCAGCATGAAGGCTTTGTTTGCCCGAGCAGTCGAGGGATTTACACTTGAAGAGGGATATTGACACTTGGGCCGAGTACATAGGCTACTCGACCGAGTCGACTCGACTCCACCTAGGCCATGTCCGCCTGACCGAGCTCAATCGAGCAGACAGTGGACTCGGGCCAAGTCGACGCGGGCCCATGCGCGAGATGCACGGTTTGGATGCGATTCTCCCCATTGTCTTGGGTTTGTATTTAACCTATCTATTGTTTTACATTAGGTTAAGCCTCTATTGGGTTTTGCAAGCCTTCATTGAGTTTGAGAGAGCCTCTTGCTACCCCATTGGAGATTTGAGAGAGTTTTAGGGGTTGTGTTCTTGATAGAAAGGTGCGGTTTTTCCTTCTCTTCTTCTTCTATTGATTTCTTCCTCTTGAGTAGATCGTGAGGGCTTATTCCGTTGACAAGTTATTATTCACGCGTGAGGGAGCATTTTGTAACCCTAATTGTTTGGGTCTCTCTTCTAGTGGAATCATCTCGGATTGGATTACTGGATGTAGGTTGTTTACAACCGAACCAGTGTAAATTCTACTGTGCCTGCGATTGATTTATTTGTTGATGTGATTCGTTTGCTGCTTTCTATTGCAAGGTCCTTTGGGAATTTTGTTGGGTCATTGGGATTAGATTTTGTCTAGCTATATATTCCTGATCAATTTATTAGGGTTAGTTTCCGCATTGATCCCAAGGCGTTTTGGTTTTTCACTGCCCAACAACGTATTTGTGTGATACACCTTCGTTCTTTCTTTATTTTCATTTGGTATCACATTAAATACTTATCACATTCTTTATACTCCCTTGATTGTTTTTAATCTAGTTAGCTCTATTGTTGTTGTTTTCTACTCCCACCTTTTTGGATAATGCCATAGGGGGAAACAAATAAACAAATCATAATTTCGTGCTAATTAAAAGCTAAAATTGAATCTATGATTGAAGTTGCCTTAGATTCAGGGGGAGTAATATATAATGAATTTGGATTCAAAAATCCTAAATTCCAATACTTGAATTCATTTCATTCATGTATATCATACTATTGCTTTAATTTGATCATTAGATGCACATATATTAATTGTCTAACTTGATTGGCATCTATGTAGGTGGAGTAAGAATTCTTAAGCACAATTATTTATCTTTTTGTTTTTGTTTGTTTGCCATCAACAAAAGGGGGAGAATGTTGAATATTGGACTTCTCCCTACTTGGTTTTGATGATGAGCAAACATAAATACTTGTGACTAATTCCCTCCATATAGTTAATTCATTGCTTAAGCTTATCATGAAGATCAAATAGCAATGGATGACCATGAAGATCAATCAAAACTCAAAGTTGAAGATTGGGTGATTATAGTTAAAGAATGGAGCTTCAAAGACTTCAAGAAGACTTCAAGATCATTCAAGAGAAAGAAGAGAAGCTAAATCAAATATAATCTTTTTATTCTCTTTTCTTTCTCATTAGAATGTAGTTTTGGAGTAGATTATTGTTGGATCTCACACACTTCACCCATTCTAACCTAGTAAATCATTAGAAATCAATTCCTAGGTTTCCAACTTCTTTTATTCGATATTATGAAATTTAGACTTCCAACAGGCGACTGCAGTTCAATTTATAAGCGACTATCTCAAAACAGTCGACTGTGAATTGTTTAATATTCATCTGTTATGCACTCTGTTTGACTTGATTTTTGGTCTTTTAGTTCTTAACTTTCATCAGGCGATTGATGTACAAAGTACATACGCCTGTCTAGTGTCAGGTGCATGTGACTTATTAGTCAGTCGCATGTCTCATCTTGCCCAAACTTCTTAAGTTTTGTCAACTTTCGTACTAGCCCATGTAGGCGATGTAAGAAGGATGTACATGCGCCTGCCCATGGCACAAGCGTCTGTATACGCTTCTACATTTGCATGTCCAACACTTGCCCAGAACCTTGATTTTGGAAAGTTACGCATTTGTGCAACAGACAACTGATGTTGGTTTCCCATTTGCCTGCCCATGGCACATGCACATGTAGATTCCACATCAGTCGCATGTCCTTGTTTACCCTGAATTCTTTGTTTTCACAACTTACGCATCAGTCGCCTGATGGTTTTCAGGCGCCTGTCCAACCTTCATCAGTTGACTTTCCTACATGGTAAGTTATCGTTTGAATTCTTACCTACCCTTTAACACAGTGTAGCATTTGACTGTGGTTTCCTCACCAGTCGACTGTCTTTACTATAAATTCTATCCGTTAGCTATTTCCACACGAATTTCAAATGGGTTTTTGGGTATTTTGTTTGAATGTTTTGGAGAACCTATAAGAGGGGTTTCTACTGTTCCATTAGAGCCTCTAAGTCTCTCTTAGCAACTCAATAATTCATCTTATAGCTCTCAAGCTCTCATTCTCTGTAAGCCGCAGAATCTCATTCTCTTTTGCTCTCCAACCTAGAATCAAAGTTGATATCCTCTAGGCATTTGGTGGTGACAAGAGAAAGGGCTTCACTCTCTTCTTAGAAGAAATAAACACTCACTTCACTTTGCTCCTTCAAGTTCTACTTCAAGGCATATGTGAATTGTAAGTGTATTTCATAATTTGATAACTTTTGTTATTTGAATTCACTCTCGGTTTGTAAGAGTGGTTTGCTTGATCCCAAGTTGTGTGATTCAAGGACATCGATTGTTGTTCAATTACACTTGTAGGGTTGCTACAAATGGGTTTAAATGAAACTCAAGTAAGGGTTCTAACTTGAGTATCCATAGGTATCCGGGTGGAAGGGACGTAGGATTACCGGGAACAAGTTGGGTTTGACTTGGGTAATCCGAACCCTTGAAACATTTTTTTGTTTGCATTGCTCATTGTTGTTAATTCTTATTTCTGCATCTTTGTTGGATTAAGATTTTAATTAGGCGTAATTTCTTTGTTAAATTTTATAAGCACTATTCAACCCCCCATCTAGTGCTTTCCTCATAGCCAGGGTCTTTACATTCTGGACATAGAGATCAATGAAATCATTGTCCTTAAGCCAATGCTAAGAAGGACACTTTATGGGGGGGTCAATAAGAACATAGTTTACTCTATCAAATTGGATTTTGAGTTGATATTCCTTAACCAATCATTTTGACCAGTTTGCCTATTCTTTTAGGATATTATGATTTGGATTCTATGCGGTAAAACATAAAGCTGCCCTAGCTTAGCATATGTCTAATTTAATATAGATAGAAGGGGTTTTATCTAATTATATCCTCCCACTATTTCAGCAATCATATCAACCCATAGAGATTGAATGACTAGTGATATGTATTGGGAAAGGGACACAACCACCTCGATTTTCACAACCTTGAGTGTGCTCAACAAGTTGTTTGACTCTGCGAATGATAGATGACTCTTCATCAATCACACATATGTGATTCCTTTATCAGTTTTTACCCCAAGTCACTTATGACCTTGAATGTGCTCAACAAATCATAAAGATTAATCTAGTCAGACCCTTATTTTCATGCGACGGTTTGGATTAGGCTGAAATACATTATACACATAATGGAATTTGTTTTCCAACAGATTACCATGTTATAGCTTGAGTGTGCTCAACAACTGTAATAGGAATCATTGGTTTCCATATTCCAAAAACAATGAGGGCTACTGCTAATCCTTAAAAGGATTTTTAACTTAATTTACTAGATATAATCAATGGCAACACATTATGATAATTGGCATTCTAGTATTGTCCAGTTAAACACGGATAGGCAAGTTTGGCAAGATTAGAACCAATATCCTCAGTCAGTGTTAGGTGATCCAGAGCCCTAGGCGCAAACAATTCTAGACACTGTTTTATAGACGACTTAAAAATGGCGATTATTAAAATGTGTACCATCAATTTAATTTGGTTTCACCTTTCCTAGTTAATCCTAATTAACTAAGCGTATCCTAAAACTAACATTTTAGGATTTACATAACTTTATTGTATTAGCAATCCTAATCAACTATAATGAAGTTAAATTATTATCACATAACAATTTATGTTTCCTAATAATTTAATTTCATTAATGGTTATCTTAATCAGGTATTTGAAATCTAAATGATTAACATACAATTAAGATTCAGATCATAGCAAAATTAATAAACGAATAAATATCACATAATTATTATAGATCTATTCTAAATATCACATGATTTAAAAGAGATCTAATTTTCAAAAATAGTTTTTTGAAAAATATTAATGGCTATCCTAATCAGGTATTAGGTATCTAAACAATTATCACATAATAAATTTAGATCATAGCAGCATTAATCTAACAATAATTATCATATAATTATTGCAGATCTATTCTAAATAATCACATGATTTAAAAGAGATCTAATTTTCAAACCCTGTTTTTCGAAAAATAGAACCATCATAAGAAAATTTCAAAAAGAAATTTTAATAGCTACTAACAAACCTCCATCTCATGGAGAAACAAGAAGCATCCTATGCATTTTTATAGTTGCAGTAAAATTATAGATCACATAGACATAGCTCTGATACCACTGTAGGGTATCGTTCTAATATCATTTTAACATTATTAATTCACATTACATGTCACCCTAGACCCGTCACAGGATCCCTCACGAACTTGTTTTACGATATGCCTCTCGACAACACCCAACCCCTCATAAGATCACCATCTTATCGGGACTTGTTACGATAAAAGCGATTACTTCGAGTCAGTTCATAACCAGAGAACTTGTACTCAAGCATCAACAGTCTCTGATACCACTATAAGGGGCTTCTATTATCATTAGGGCATAAAATCGATGTCTAGCCTTAGTCGGGCAGACGACAAAAACAAATAAGCAATAGAAAAACTTAAAACCATTGTAAGAAGGCTCTAATAAAACCCTAGCCAGAATCTCTACTATCCAGTGATGGGTCTGACCAACACTTAAAGATAGATCTATAAAACTACAGCAAATATAAACACGTGAATATTAAGTACTAACCTCTACTTTGCACGTTAGCACATCACAGATTCCCACAAACCAATTCCCCATGTTAAGAACCTAACTGATTCCCTTAAGCGGTACTGCGTCCCGAGACGAGTAACACTCTTGTCGTTGAACCGACCACGTGCTCTAGAAATTTTCACCTTAAGTGGATCCTTCATACAGATTTCGGTTCAGATCCAAACTCCACCGTAGCCTTGCTAGAGCCCGAGCATTAGCAAAGAAGTGAAAAGGGAGAAAGACGGAATAATATTTTGACCTATTCGCTCTAGGTGTGCTCTTAACTTCTGAGAGATCCCTTGATCCAAGGCTTGAGGTGAGTTTCAAGGAGGAGAGTTATCCCCTATTTATATAGGGAGCAGACCCCTCCTACTCTCAAAATATCTTACGAGGGACTAATAATTTAGAGGAAAATGTTAATTACAAGTTTGCCCTCAATTAAGGAAAAACATTAACAAATTTTTCATCACTCATCGTTGAAATATAGTATCAAATTGAACAGCACTAAACGATAAATGCATAGAAACAAACGGTGCTCAATTCCGAGTTCGTTTGACTCCTTAAACGATGCTCCAAAAATCGCCAAAAACAGTACAAAACTATGCAGATCGAATCTGCATCAAAAAATATTACATTGGCCCCATCAGTGTGGCCCACCCACTGGTTGGGTAGCCCCACATGGGTCGGTGCCCACACGCTAGGTAGGCGGGCCCATGCCCATTTCAGGGCTAGGCTAGCCCTAGGCCCAAGCCTAGGCAGACATCGTGTCACGCCCCGCTCACCCAAGTACAGGGACCGTAGCTGACAAGTTCGCCGTAGTATCCAGACTCAGGCTTCGAGCCCTCTTATCTAAATACTACTATGCATTTTTTGGGGTTTAATATTAAATAATGAGCAGGCCACTACGATATCACTGGAATAGTAAACAGAGAATAAGAAAAGTGCTCCAACAGGAAATAAAACGCAGTACTGAAAAGTAAATTACATCAACACAGAAGTTACATTACATCACATAAGTCCATATACATACGTACACACATCAGCTGTACAAAAGGGGGTACAAAAAGCGGGTACAACAAAAAGTAGAAACCCCGAACTCAAAAGTACAAAAGTCCACCCGGTACAACACACCCGCTAATCTAAACTCGAGAAGTCTAACTGAATGAGGTCGCCCGTAGGCTCTACCTCAGCTGTACAAGTATCGGCCTCCGGCTCCGGGACACCCGCTGACAGCTCGAGACTCGTACCTGTAAACCATGGGATGGGACACGTCAATGCGTAACCCAGTAGGAACTCCTAACACCATAGTAGAACCCAGTTTAGAACTGGTCTTCCTAACTAACTAACTAACTACAAGTGTCACATCATCACATGTTTACGCAGAAATTAAAAACAGAGTATAAGTGCTGAAAGTAAACAACAGTGAACAGAACTGAAGTAATAAATGATTAAATTAAGTAAAATTAAATGTTGTTCTGTATTTGGAACCCGGATAAACCATAGGCTGCTAAGAGAGTGGACTTCACCCAGGGTGGGTGAAAAGTGGTACCACTCCAGTGACACGAGCACTGGAGAGGCCTCTCGTAACTCCGTACCTGACTGGACAAAGTACCGGAGTGAGACTCATCTCAGTATTTCTGTCGGACAAACGGAGAAAACCATCATTTCCCGTCCCGGTGCGTCACGGGCACACCGGCGGCCTCTCTAACTCTAGTCAACTCCCCCTTCCGGGAGTGACGTAGCGAGTGAGAAATCATAGTACGTCCTCTCCTTAACACCTCCAATTTACCCATGTTTCCCCCAACCCACATCTGGATTCTCACCCATTTCAAGAATGGAACGAGAAAACCGATGTCAAACTCTCAACCTCACTCTAAATTTTTAAACAAATTACATCATTGTTTCAGCATTGATTCTTTAACGGTTTCAACTACCGCTTTCATTTCGTACTTACACAAATTCTCATCATCATAATTCTTCTCCATGAATCATAACATATGAAGCATCATCATAAGACATATTTCAAGAACATGATAATGATATTTCCCCAACATGATCAAATTCAACTCAATATGAAATACAACATTAAAATTTTTAAGCAATTTAACACATGAATATGCCCAAAACTGTCACACCAGAAAGATTGGCTCTGTTACCATAATTGCAGTCAGAACTAGCTCTCGGCCTCTCTTCAAAGTTGTAGGAAATTTTCTCTAGTTTTTCGTAGTTTACTTAATTTTATTTTTCTGACTTTTATACTATTTTCTACGAATTTTACAAGTTACTGGTCTGCTGCAACAAAAATTCCAGCAACTAATTTCTTTTCTAAATCTAGTTCTAACATGTTTAAATACCACAATTAACATGTCAATACTAGTATGAGAATAAGATTATGACAATTGCAAATCCTACACATAATTCCAACTTAAAAAAGGATAATATTTAATGTATAACACACACCAATACAACTACATAGATTGCAACTTCATATTAAAATGAAACAAGCATATGATCAATTCTCAACACATCACCTCTACAAACTAGCATCATTTTTAGCAAGCTAACATATTGGATGCCCTAATTAACATAACTATTCCAGCTTGACAAATAATGCTACAACATTACAAACTATTAACATGTTCCAACTTTACAAGGGAAATATTTAGCAACTAAAAATAAAACATGTCATACAAGTATGACTATTTAGCATACTACTAACTTTTTCAATGAGACATACTAACAAATCCTACTACATGGCATGTCATGCTACATGGCATCTCATGCTACAAATTAATCATGCTACCATTTTGTTCTACCATGTTAAAAGTAAACATTTTACACATAATTCTCAACTATAATTGAAACCAAATCCTAAAATGAATCCTACTAAGAATGATAGGTAGTTTCTACCTTGTAAAAGTCCTCCAATTAAGTCTTGGGCCCTTCTTCTCCTTGATAGATAGCTCCCTAATCTTCTTCTCCAAGCTCCAATTTTTGTCTCCAAATGTTGGATTTTTGGGTAAATTTGGTGTTGGAATGAGAATGGAATTTTTGGGTGCTTTAAGTGATTGAAGAGGGATTATTTGGAAGGGAAATTTGATGGAGGAAGATGAAGCAAAGAGAGGAAAGGGGAAGAGCAAACGTTCGGCCAGATTTTTTTTGGGGAGGTGAGGGAGAGAAATGAGGGTTTTTTCCTTTGGTTTTGTTTTTCATGCCTAGTTTTTAGGAATCCCTAAAATCCTCTCCTCCTCTCATTTAGTCAAAATTTTAGCCAAGTGTCTTAGCTTAAACTAACCATAAGACACATTGCCATACTAGGTGTCATGGCAACAAAATTAAGAATTAAAATTTTTAGGAAAATAAGAATAGATGGTGAAATACACCATACTAATTAAATACATAGTTTTTCTTCCAAATGCCCTTATTTTCTAATATCTATAATGGGTTTAAATCTATTTAAAAATAATTCCTCCACCAAAATAATTGAGGAAAAATACGGGCATACTACCAAAAATTATACGTACGCATCTATGCCAAAATACACATACATTGAAACTGGGGTCATTACATCCTATCCCCCTTAAAATAAATTCCGTCCTCGGAATTTCAAATTAAGGGAGAAAAACTTTCTATACATCATATCACATACAAAACAAAATTACATCACACAAACAAGTGAGGGTACTTCTCTTTCATCTTATCCTCGAGTTCCCAGGTAGACTCCCCTGGTGACTCTCGGTGCAACATAACCCTCACTAGGTTGATCGATTTCTTCCTCAGCATCTTCTGCCTCCAGTTTAAAATGGCTACAGGTTGCCGATCGTAAGTCAAGTCTGGTCGCACTTCGATCTCAGAGAAGTCAACAACATGATCAGGATTTCCAACACATCTCCTGAGTTGTGATATGTGAAACACATTATGCACTCCTTCAAGAGATGTTGACAAGGCAATTCTGTAAGCCACTTCTCCAACACGAGCCAGAACTTCAAATGGTCATATATATCTTGGGCTCAGCTTTCCACGTCTTCCAAAATGAATCAGCCCTCGTGTTGGCGAGATCTTCAAAAATACTAACTCTCCTGGCTGTAATTCAAAGTTCTTCACATCTGCCCAGTGTTTATAATGATCCTGAGCTATGTGAAGATTGTCTCTGACGACTCTCACAACATCTATGGTTTCAGCAATCATATCCGGGCCCAACAATTGACGATCTCCAACTTCATCCCAACTGAGAGGAGATCGGCACTTCCTTCCATATAAAACTGCAAATGGTGACATGCCTATGCTGGCTATATAACTGTTATTGTAGGCGAACTCTACTAGATGTAGATGTTCGTCCCAAGAACCCTTGAAATCCAGCCTGCATGCCCTCAGCATATCTTCTAGAATCTGTATTGTTCTCTCCGACTGACCGTCTGGCTGTGGATGGTATGCAGTACTGAAACTCAGTTGAGTTTCCAAGCTAGTCTGGAGACTTCTCCAAAAATGAGACGTAAACCTTGTGTCACGATCGGAGACTATGCTTACAGGTACTCCGTGGAGTCTCACGATTTCTAGCATACATGACTAATCAAAATCTAGACTAATAATAAACAGAGAGAGATCTAAAACAAGGAACCTTACCTCCATATATCTCTTAGCAAGACGGTCTATCGACTGGCCCACTCGAAATGGTATGAAGTGAGCTGGTTTGGTTAATCGGTCAACGATTACCTAAATATCATTATGTCCTCGAGAAGTGCGAGGTAAACCAGTCACAAAATCCATCGTCACATGCTGCCACTTCCACTCTGGAATTGGAAGAGGTTGCAGAAGTCTTTCCATTCTCTGATGCTCGGCCTTGACTTGCTGGCATGTCAAACATGAAGCTACACTTCTAGCAACACTACGCTTCATGCCGTGTCACCAAAAATGTTGTCGTAGATCACGATACATTTGGGTGCCTCCAGGATGGATAGAATAAGGTGAGCTATGAGCTTCTTTCAACAGTTCATCCCGAATGTCACCTGATGTAACACAGATCTTGCTCCTAAAAAGTAGAGATACATCTTCATGAATACAGAAATCATTACGAAGTCCGGCTTCTGTCTGCTCTCGAATCTTCTTCAACTTCACATCTTTAGACTGAGCTACCTTAATCCTCTCAACTAAATCAGATTGAACCTGCAAGTTCATCATCATCACTGATGAACCAGGTAAGACAACTTCAATCTCCAACTGTCGAATATCACCCCGAAGTTCCCTCTGAGCTGTCAACATCAACACTGTCGGCATATAACTAAGAGCATCAGGCACTACGTTGACTTTCCCAGGGTGATATTGGCGGTCGACATCATAATCAGCCATCAACTCAAGCCATCTACACTGCCTCATATTCAGCTCTTTCTGAGTGAACACGTACTTCAAAATCTTGTGATATGTGTATATCTTTACACGTTCACCTAGAAGAAACTGCGTCCATAACTTCAATGCAAACACCACTGCTGCTAACTCCAAGTCATGCGTAGGATAGTTCCTCTCATGAGTCTTCAACAATCTAGAAGCAAAAGCTACTACCCTACCATGTTGATGGAGAACACATCCCAATCCTCTGCCTGACGCATCACAGTAAATCTCATATCCACCCGAACGGTTTAGAATCGTCAGGACAGGTGCAGTGATCAATCTATGCTTCAGTTCATCAAATGCTCGCTGACATTCCTCTGACCAATTGTAAGCAACATTCTTCTTGGTTAGATGAGTCATCAGTGCAGCGATCTTAGAAAAGTCCTTAATGAACTTCCTGTAGTACCCAGCCAAACCTAAGAAACTTCTGATCTCTGTTACTGACTCAGGAACTGGTCACTTCTCTACTGCAGCAACCTTCTCTGGATCTACAGCTATTCCATCACCGGATACAACATGTCCCAGAAAAGTAACCTTGGTCAGCCAAAACTGACACTTGCTATACTTAGCATATAACTGGTGCTGCCTCAGAGTCTCCAGGACTATCCTCAGATGCTCAGCATGATCTTCCTCTGATCTTGAGTACACCAAGATATCATCTATGAAGACGACCACAAACTTGTCCAAGTACTCATAGAAGACTTGGTTCATCAACCTCATGAATATGGCTGGTGCATTAGTAACATCGAAAGGCATCACTAAGAATTCATAATGACCATATCAGGTTTTAACTTCCGTCTTCGGAATATCTGATCCTCTGACCTTCACCTGATGATATCTGCTTCTCAAATCCATCTTTGAATACACACGAGATCCACCCAACTGATTAAACATGTCATCAATCCTAGGGAGAGGATACTTGTTCTTCACAGTAAATTTATTCAACTCCCGGTAGTCAATGCACTTCCTTCGAGATCCATCCTTCTTGTTCACCAAAAGCACTGGCGCACCCCACGGCGAAACACTTGGCTGGATCAACCCACACTCTTACAAATCCTTCAACTGACTATAGAGCTCTGCTAACTCTGGAGGAGCCATACGGTATGGAGCCTTCGCAATCGGTTGAGTGCCTGGAATCAGATCGACGGTGAACTCCAATGATCTATCCGGAGAAAGTCCATAGATATCGTCTTGAAAGACATCAAGAAAATCTCGGACTACCCTCGGAAATACAGGTTCAGCATCCATCTCCATCATCACTTCTACTGGACTGGCCTTAAACTTCAATGGTCCAAGGGAACTGCTACCACTAAGAAACTCAAACTCTGGATGATCAGGAATCTGAAACACTATCTTACTGAGCCTACAATCTATAGTGGCATAGAACATCCCTAACAAGTCCATCCCAAACACTGCTTCAAAATGAGGCATCTCCATCACTAAGAAATCTGCATACAGCCTACGTACACAAATCTCAACAAGACACTGCCGGTATCCCGAAGAACTGTGGATCACTCCATTCCCTGTATGGATATTCCAACTAGAAGCAAAGGAGTCTACTACTAAGGAATTCCTAGTCACAAACTGTTGAGATAGAAAGCAATGTGATGCTCCTGAATCAAAAAGTGACAAGGCAGGGAAGGCAGCAACTCTAATAACACATAAGAGGATAAACATGAACTAATATAAGAATCTAACCATCCTAATCACAACCATAAACATAACATACTATAATAAAGTAACAAAGCATTCAACTCTAAAAACAAAATATGTACCAGTGATAACACGACCGGTATCCTATGCCTCGATAGCCGACATGGTGACAGCCTGACGCCTCGGCGCCGCTCTCCTGGGGGTCTTCTGCTGCTGCTGCGGAGGCCTAGGTGGTCCTCTCTGAGTCACTGCACCAGGCGCTGGTGGAGCTGGCAGTGGAAGCCTCTGTGGAGCCGGTGAAAGGGTCCTCTGCTGCTGCTCAGGCCGGACTGCCACTGGTGCCCCAGAACCTGAAGTCTGTCCCTGCTGAGGACACTGCCTACTGATGTGCCCAGACTGACCACAGGTGAAACATCACCCATGCCTAAACTTGCAATCCCACTGATCATGCCCAGTCTTTCCACAAAATCCACAAGACTGACGCCGCTGTGATACTGGTGGAGATACAGGCCTCCTAAACTGAGTGGTCTGAGTGGGCCTTGGGAAACTCCTCTGCTGACCTGTAGGGCGCCTCTCAGATGCTGCTGGACCTCTACCCACACTCTTCAGGTGCGTCTCATGCATCCTGGCCGCCTCCAGTATGGCACTATAGGTAAGCAACACCTGAGTCGACATCGCTGCTTTGAACTCGGGGTCCAACCCCATCCTGAATCACCTAGCTCTGGTGGCCTCTTACTGCACCAACTCCGGAGCAAACTTGCTCAATAATGAAAACTCTGCATCATAAGCTTCTACGCTCCGTCTACCCCGAGTCAGGTGCTCAAACCTCAACTGCAGCTCATCCTTCTTCGTCTCTGGCAGGTACTGAGCCTCAAACAGCTCTCTAAACTTCTCCCACGAGATCGGCTTAGTCAAATGCATCTCCTGATCATCCCACCAATCTAGTTCCTGATGTGTCAGCTATCTCTTTGCGACATCCACCCACTTATCCCTTGGGTATCCAATAGCCTCCAAATCGTCCTCAGAATGCCTGATCCACTCGTCCACCTCCAGAGGACTCTCCTTGCCTGAAAAGGACCTCGGGTGCATGGCTTTAAACTGCCTGATACCCACTGGCTACGGTGGCGCACCACTAGCCACCCTATCCTCCATCTGCTGCATATGCTCCAGAATCCCTATCAGAATCTTCCCCATCAGGGAAGCCTCAGATGAAGCAGCATCAGAAGCAAGGGTCCTGTTCTCGGACGAGCCATTCGCCGGATCCATTCTGCAAGAATGAACAGGGAAACAACATTCAGTACCAAAATTGCGAATTATAATGCTGGAGCTTACTTGTACTATTCTTACGTGTATCGCAGTGTGAGCTGACCTGCATGGGCCACCACAAAAACCTGTCACGCTCCGCTCACCCAAGTACGGGGAGCGTAACTGACAAGGTTGCCATAGAATCCAGACTCAGGCTTCAAGCCCTCTTATCTAAATACTACTATGCATTTTTTATGGTTTAATATGAAATAATGAGCAGGCCACTACAATATCACTGGAATAGTACACAGAGAATAAGGAAAGTGCTCCAATAGAAAATAAAACGCAGTACTGAAAAGTAAATTATATCAACACAGAAGTTACATTACACCGCATAAGTCCATATACATACGTACACACATCAGCTGTACAAAAGTGGGTACAAAAAGCGGGTACAACAAAAAGTAGAAACCCCCAAGCCAAAAGTACAAAAGTCCACCCGGTACAACACACCCGCTAATCTAAACCCGGGAAGTCTAACTGAATGAGGTCGCCCGTAGGCTCTACCTCAGCTGTACAAGTATCGACCTCCGGCTCCGGGACACCCGCTGACTGCTTGAGACTCGTACCTATAAACCAGGGATGGTACACGTCAACGCGTGACCCAATAGGAACTCCTAACACCCTAGTAGAACCCAGTTTAGAACTGGTCTTCCTAACTAACTAACTCACTACAAGTGTCACATCATCACTTGTTTATGCAAAAGTTAAAAACAGAGTATAAGTGCTGAAAGTAAACAACAGTGAATAGAACTGAAGTAATAAATGATTAAATTAAGTAAAATTAATGTTGTTCTGTATTTGGAACCCGGATAAACTATAGGCTGCTAAGAGAGCGAACTTCACACAGGGTGGGTGAAAAGTGGTATCACTCAAGTGACACGAGCACTGGAGAGGCCTCTCGTAACTCCGTACCCGACTGGACAAAGTACCAGAGTGAGACTCATCTCGGTTTTTCTGTCGGACAAATGAAGAAAACCATCATTTACCGTCCTGGTGCGTCACAGGCACACCGACGGCCTCTCTAACTCTAGTCAACTCCCCCTTCCGGGAGTGACGTAGCGAGTGAGAAATCATAGTACATCCGCTCCTTAACACCTACAATTTACCTGTGTTCCCCCAAACCCACATCTGGATTCTTACCCATTTCTAGAATGGAACGAGAACATCGATGTCAAACTCTCAACCTCACTCTTAACTTTTAAACATATTACATCATTGTTTCAGCAATGATTCTTTAACGGTTTCGACTACCGCTTTCATTTCGTACTTACACAAATTCTCATCATCATAATTCTTCTCCATGAATCATAACATATGAAGCATCACCATAAGACATATTTCAAGAACATGATAATGATATTTCACCAACATGATCAAATTCAACTCAAGATGAAATACAACATTAAAATTTCTAAGCAATTTAACACATGAATCTGCCCAAAATTGTCACACCAGAAAGATTGGCTCTGTTACCCTAATTGCAGTCAGAATTGGCTCTTGGCCTCTCTTCAAAGTTGTATGAAATTTTCTCTAGTTTTTCGTAGTATCCTTAATTTTATTTTTCTAACTTTTCTACTATTTTCTAGGAATTTTACAAGTTACTATTCTGCTGCAACAAAAATTCCAGCAACTAATTTCCTTTCTAAATCTAGTTCTAACATGTTTAAATACCACAATTAACATGTCAATACTAGTATGAGAATAAGATTATGACAATTGCAAATCCTCCACATAATTCCAACTTACAAAAAGGATAACATTTAATGTATGACACACACCAATACAACTACATAGCTTCCAACTTCATATTAAAATGAAACAAGCATATGATCAATTCTCTACACATCACCTCTACAAACTAGCATCATTTTTAGCAAGCTAACATATTGGGTGCCCTAATTAACATAACTATTCTAGCTTGACAAATAATGCTACAACATTACAAATTATTAACATGTTCCAACTTTACAAGGGAAATATTTAGCAACTAAAAATAAAACATGTCATACAAGTATGACTATTTAGCATACTACTATTTTTTTCAATGAGACATACTAACAAATCCTACTACATGGCATGTCATGCTACTTGCATCTCATGCTACAAATTAATCATGCTACCATTTTGTTCTACCATGTTAAAAGTAAACATTTTACACATAATTCTCAACTATAATAGAAACCAAATCCTAAAATGAATCCTACTAAGAATGCTAGATAGTTTTTACCTTGTAAAAGTCCTCCAATTAAGTCTTGGGCCCTTCTTCTCCTTGATGGAGAGTTCCCTAATCTTCTTCTCCAAGCTCTAATTTTTGTCTCCAAATGTTGGATTTTTGGGCTAATTTGGTGTTGGAATGAGAAGGGAATTTTTGGGGGCTTTAAGTGATTGAAGAGGGATTATTTGGAAGGGAAATTTGATGGAGGAAGATGAAGCAAAGAGAGGAAAGGGGAAGAGCAAACTTTCGAACAGAATTTTTTTGGGGAGGTGAGGGAGAGAAATGAGGGTTTTTTCCTTTGGTTTTGTTTTTCATGCCTAGTTTTTAGGAATCCCTAAAATCCTCTCCTCCTCTCATTTAGTCAAAATTTTAGCCAAGTGTCTTAGCTTAAACTAACCATAAGACACATTGACATACTAGGTGTCATGGGAAGAAAATTACGAATTAAAATTTTTTTAGTAAAATAAGAATACATGGTGAAATACACCATACTCCTTAAATACATAGTGTTTCTTCCAAATGCCCTTATTTTCTAATATCCATAATGGGTTTAAATCTATTTAAAAATAATTCCTCCACCAAAATAATTAAGGAAAAATACGGGCATACTCCCAAAAATTATATGTATGCATCTATGCCAAAATACGCGTACATTGAAACTGGGGTCATTACACACCGCCTTGGCTTGGGCCCAGGCACTGCGCCTGGGCAAGCCCAGCCTGCATCACTAGGCTTGGCTACCTTGTTTTGTGCCTTTTTTGCTTTCTTTCTATGTTTAGCACCAGCTGAACTTAGGCTAACAGAAGGGTTCGAGACATTCCTAAAACCCTGGTTTGAGCTTGTTTTATGCTTTTCAAGGCTCGATCTTCACGTCACATCATATATAACTGAAGTCCTCTTTGCAGCTAATTGTGCCTATATTAATTCCAATGCATCATATGCTTTAATCTTACATCATTAATATTCTAAAACCTATATACAATCCTTTTGCAACATAATTAATTCACATGCATTATGTGCACTATCTCCCTTAACTACGTATTACTTATTCTGTGTGAACCCTATAACTTGACCGTACTACAGTGGGGCTCGAAACCTCAGACGACATTGACCACGATAGCAGGTGAATTCACTGTTTCGATATCATAATTATGTGGTCAGTCGCTTGACATGAGTACTGTCAGGATCACCCTGACGGTGTCCGTGATGAATGCCATAGTTTTAGTCCCTTCCATAACTATGTCGCTTAGCGAAGCCTAGGATATGGTCAACTGTCAAACTTAATAGCTTGAAACCTGTTAGTCTCCATCGATCTTTAGTTTATTAATGTTGGACGTCATCCAACATACTTTGGCCAAACGTTTTACTAAGGACCGAACTAACACATGCGACACTAACTCCCCATAAATGGGAGAGACGAAGTCTCTCTTAATCATTACTCTCCTTGCATGCTTCAAGTGTCGCCCAGCCAAAGAACTTTCGATAGGCATTGCCTTGAAGCTATCTCAGACATCTAAGTTACACCGTTCACATACAGGTTTGTACAATGACCTCAAGTCTAAGTACCAACTTGCCTATCATCACTAAGAGATATCATTGACAGATGAGTTCATATTAACCATGTGATAACTCTCGTTGGGTCGTTCAGTGAACTCATTCTCCAATGAACACATGTGTCATGTCTTTGAATTCACCAAGTCGAACTACTATGAGATCATCATTACTGCTACTAGGTGAACACAAAGACACAATAGTCTATCCAATGTGTCGATATATTATTCTCGACACATCTATGACTATGAAAGATTTTAGACTTAATCTACTATCAGTCAGACACTTCTCATAATCAGGATCTACATCTAGATACATGCATGACCTTGCTCTAAGTCTAAGGAAATAACCTAAGTATTTTAATGAAGACATCATAATAGAAATACTGAGACAATTCATACCCTAAAGCATACTTTCATACCGAAAAAAATGTTTGTACAAGAGATAAATTACCTCGCGGGCTTACACATCTCCCAACATTTCCTATTGGGCACACGTTGACGTGTCCACCATATATTCCCCATGTCTAGGGCCTGAGACTTCACATCAGGTTCTCCCCCAAGAAATTTTTTAGAACTTCGAGGTAGAGGTCGATCCCTCTAAGGGCGATTTCGTTAAGTTGGCTACTCAAGATTAGAATAAGGGTGAGTTGTACTTGTGTTATGGACAATGTGTTGAGGGTTTAGAGTATTACCTATTTTTATCCCCTAATGTACCTTGTATACTTATCATATGTTTCTTTGTATCATTCACATATAAATATATGTAAATTTTTTTTGAC
This sequence comes from Scilla litardierei, assembly GCA_030789695.1. Lineage (NCBI taxonomy): Eukaryota > Viridiplantae > Streptophyta > Magnoliopsida > Asparagales > Asparagaceae > Scilla > Scilla litardierei. The sequence goes on from CM061141.1 coordinate 153,193,741, forward strand.
TCGGTATTGTCACTACGATTATTTTTCTGTGTTGGAGAACATGCAGAAATTATTTTATCTGTCGTCTGTACTATGCAGCATTTGCAGTGGCCTGTAGGAGTTTTATCATCATATTCAATTTATGCTCGGTAGTATTTAGATTCAATGGGTCGAATCCTTTGGTCAAAATATTGTGTGTGCATGTTACCTTTCGTTCTCTGCATATGCCTTGGAAAGCTTCTTATTTCTAGGTATTTTGGGAACAAGGCGTGACATGAGGAACAAAAGGGTGCATGGAGAAGCAAAGCCCATGATGAAAATCTTTCGTATACACACATTCTTGCATTCTCTAGGGGAGAAACCTCTTTCATTCTCCAGAGGCAGCCAAACTTGATAAGGACGTCTGCATAGTTCCCTTGAAATTACAAAAGCGGATCAGCCATTACTCTAGAAGCCTGGCTGGCGATCACATCAGGCACAATAGGCTTCCCATCAGTTACTCGAGAAATCGAAGCCACATGGTTGACAGAAACAAGAGCCATATCTTTCTCAATAGCCCACTCAGAATGATCAACATCAACTCGGGCCTCATCCACATCTAAAGGACCCTAGAGATAAGAGAACTGAGTCGAAGCCAACTTGGCTCTTTCAATCTCATCCCACTACTCAGCGGATCCAGATGTTGAAGAAGATGTCATGAAGAAGGTCTTCAGAGGAGAATTAAACAATGTAGAAAGCAAAGGATCTCTTTCTCAATGTTCAAACAAAAAATTTCGCACAATCGGTCCTCACCATTCCTTCCTTGCTTATACAGAAGATTATCTCACAACGATCAGTCCCAACCCTCGGATCAGGAGGCACATGTTAATGATATATGGGAATTCATATCCCGAGCCTCGCACAAATGTAGTCATTGAATCAAAGGTGAAGTGATTTTGGCAATCAAAATCAAAAATTCCCGCTTTGACTGCCGTGCCCATTTAATGAGGCATCACATCACTCAACCTCAACCGACGCCCCATCTGAGCTTAAGTGTAGGGGAAATTGTTATTGAATTGGGCCAGTCCATGCAGAGGAGATCTACACGAAGAAGCCCACGAAGGCCATGAGGTGTTGTCAATGGGCCCGAAGAAGTCCATGTAGAAAGTGACAACTGCCCAGTCAAAGCCAGGTCACGTTCTGCCCGTTGAGCTTCTGAGTCTTAAGGGGATGGTTAATAATGGGCTTATTAATAGCAGTGTAAGTGGACAGTGGGCATGCTTATTTTTCAGGGACAATCATGCCACCATCATTACAGGTCCATTATTCACCAATGGTACCAAAGGGACACCTTCATCTATAAATATTCGGAACAACGAGAAGCCAGAGGAGACTCTAGAGATACTAAGCACTAGGTACTCTGACAACTTACTCTCTCTCTCTCTCTCACTTTCCACTTTTATTTCTTCATTCATAGCTCGACGTGACAATCAAGTCGACATCTCAATAGGTCAATCTTGACTACCCCGAGCCTTCTTAAATCCCTTATTGACTTAAGCATCAGAGTGGATTTGAGTCGGAACCCAGATCTGACCCCTAGACAGTTTGTCTGTGCTGTAGATAACTCATCAGTGAACTCAGCAGATAGCTCGGAGTTAGGTTGGGCTCACCTGATAGCTCGGACATAGCTCTCTTTGACCCAGATTCAGCCATCTTCGAGTCCCACTCTTCAGCCGACGAAGTGCCACGTCATCTGAGGCCCCATCGTTAAATCCACATCACTTTTCTACGAATTCACCCATAAACATGAGTAATAGTTATTAGTATATTTCCTAAGGACAACAAGTATACATTATAGGGGGTAATTAGTGTACAAAGATTCCTTTAGATAATATACATAAGTCTACAAATGGTGTTACCTAAATTAAACTTCATCAACAAAAATATCTCAACATTCTCTCATTTTTTGAAGATGACAAACATGCATGCATAATACTGAAAAATACTTACTTTTCATGCAACACAACTTGTTAAAATTAATACCATGTGTTGCAACAATGTAATTATGTATCGAATCTAATATCTCTCTCCTTTTCATTATCAACGAAAAGATATTCAATAAAAGTGTTCTCTCCCTTTTTAAAAAACATATAATCTTTAAAATCATTCTCCCCCCATGTAAATATCTCCCCTAGATATATGCATGAGTCTAAAGAAGTAGTGTGACTCAATATCTAAAAGAGAATGCATGATAATATACTACATGTTAAGCTGGAAAAATAATTTTACCAAATGCTCAACAAATGCTTAGCTCCCCCTACAAATAAGCTCATTAATTTTAGTGCTCTCCCTGAAATTATGAAAGTTTTGAATTTTTGGATGCAAGCAAGCAATCTTCAAATTCCCACAAATATATTTGAGTACTTGAAAATCAAAATACTTGGTACTTTTTGCTTTTGAGTCCATGGGGTTAGTTTAGGGGTCAAATAAATGAATATCAAAAATAACTATTAAGCATTGACACTCAATATAATTGGGTTCAAGCAAATAATCACTTAATAAGAATCCCAACCCATTTAGGTTTAGATTTCCTAGAACCTATATGCATATAATTTCTTGAACGATGGATTTTATTCGTAAAATTACCAATATATGAATATCTATCCAAGTCACATGCATTCTTTGGAACCCACATATAAACCATACTATTTTTAGCATAATGCATTCTTTGTGGTTTCGCAAAATATTTATGATGCATATCAAATGATGTATCAGCATATGCTTAATGCAAAGAATTAGTTCTAACATCCTTCTTACATGCAAACTTGATATACATAAAAGCACAATTTTTCCTTTTAGCACGCAAACAATTAGGGCTGTTGACAAACAAGCTTGAACGAGCTTGAACATGGAGCTTGGTTTTGTTCATGAACAAAATCCATGTTCAAGTTCTGTTCGTTTGCTAACCGAGCTCTAAAAACCTGTTCAAGCTCTGTTCGTTTACTAACCAAGCTCTAAATACCTGTTCAAGCTTGTTCGTTAAGCATACCGAACGAACGTAAACGAACATAAATGAACATTTACCGATCTTGTTCATGAGTAGTTCATTGAACGTTCTGTTCATTAACAAGACTTATTGAGCTTGTATGTTCAGGAACATGTTCATGAACACACAATCAATCTTGTTCATGAACAGATTTTCAAACAAACACAATTTTTTTAATCAGGAATAATAATATTTAAACATAATTACCAATGACTAAATCAATTAAATAAAAGGATTTAATATTTGCAGGACAAAAACAAACAAATCCAGCATAATAGCTCCATAAATCCCATTATAAGCATCCATTCCAAGCATAGTAAAAAATATAGTATTTGTCTAAATGCAATACAATGTAAGAACCCAATATTCCAATAATTCCACCATCAATGCATTATAATGAACACTTAATGAGCTTGTTTATGAACATCACTTAATGAGCTTGTTCACGAAAACTTAATGAGTTTGTTCATGAACATAAATGAATAAACACGGTTATGTTCAACCTCTGTCGTTTCCTAACCGAGCTCTAAAAATCTGTCATAGCTTGTTCTTTAAGCTTTCCAAACAAACCTAAACGAAATACCGAGCTTGTTCACTAGAGCTTGTCGAACGTTCTGTTCGTCAACAGCCCTACAAACAATTAAAATGATTCCTTTTATCTCTAATAACATCATTATGCATAGAATTATGACTTCATAAGGAAATTGTGCTCAAGCTAACATTGCTCTTATAATTACCAATCATACAAACAAATTCATTATGCTTTCACTTTCTTAAAGATAAATCACTAAAGAGCACCTCAATTCTAGCATTAATACGCTTGCAATCATTTATGAGCAAAGAATTTTATACAACTAATCTATCATTATCAAGTCTTAATTTTTCTATCAACAAGTTAGCATTATTTAATGTAACAAGACAAGTATCATACTCAGTTTTCAAACATTCATGATCATATAACAAGGTATTTTGCACAATTTGTTATCTATCATGATCATGCTTCAAAGATTCATATTTCTCAACTAAATCATTATATTTAAAACATAAATTTCTATCAGCATCATAACTAGAGGTAGAATTTACCTCATAATCTTTTTGTACCTTGTAGCACATTGTAGTCCTTTCCCTTGGTTGTTCCTCTTCTTTATTACTTGAGACAATGTTGGATTCCTCAAAACCATCAATCATGTGCCATATTAAATTTGCACTAGTAACTCCTAATGCATAAATCAAAATTTTGTCGGATAAATCGGAAATCAAAATTTTCATTACCTTATCACCCACCTCTAGTATCTCAACATTCTTCCCCTTTTGATGATAACAAACATGCATGCATAATAATGAAAAATACTTACTTTTCCTACAACAAAACTTGTTAAAATCAATACCAAGTGTTGCTATAATGTAATTATGCATGGCATCTAATATCTTGGTACCACGTGTCGAGATCTCCCATGGGGACATCAAATTGACACTAGAGGAGCGTTATTAGTGTATAAATATTCCTCTAGATAATCTACCTAAGTTTACAAATGGGGTTTTCCTAATTAAACTTAATCAACAAAAATATGTCAAGCAATAGAGTATGCAGTAGAAATAAACACGCAAGAGATAAACAACAATCACAGAAAGGGGATAGCAAACGCAAACACGAGATATACATTGGTTCGGTTACCCAAGTCCCACTTGGCTTCCCGTATCCTACTCCAGCCACGCTAGTCCCACTCAGCTAATTCCACTATTTCTCAAATAGTACAATTACAAAAACCTCCTCTTCTCAAGAGGTCTTTCTTACAACAAATTTCATCCGAAGAAATAAATAACTCACCACCTCACCACTTTGAGGATTTTTCTTACCAAGAGAAAATGAATATACTTTTACCAATAGCCTTACTTTGACGCCTTGTGTAGATGTGATGGCTATAGTGTAGATCTCCAAAGGATAATGAAGTTGAAAGCTTTGGGAGACAAAAGATTTGGCCAAATGATTTTAAGAAACTATAAAACATATGCCATAAAGAGCTTGAAGGCTTTTGAGAGAGCATTAGAAATACTTTTTAAAACTTAATTTTTTTCTTATATAATTCTTGCTAAAAGTCTTAGCAAACTTAGCTTATAAAGGGGTGAAAAACTGCTGAAGATCGTTTCCAAAAACACCCCTCCAATGGATGGAAAAAACAAATTTATGTAAATCGTGGAACTGTGGTTTCTAACCATTGGGCTAATGGTAGTTGACTACTGTATAAATGGTAGTTGACTATTGTATAAATGGTAGTCGACTCACCAGACAACTATAGTCGACTTTCAAAACAACTGTCATTGACTACTTCATGGTACAGTGAGTTTCTAATGAAAAGCAGTCGACTCATATTGAAGGAGTAGTCAACTATCTTACAAATATGTAGAAAAGTATTTTAAAAACTTAGGAAAACAATTTAACAATGTTTTTAAATCATTTTTATGGTGTTCCATTGTCTTTGTGAGCTTCTAGCAAGGCTTTAATAGGATAAGGCAAAAGAAAGAAAAATACATCAATTACGTTTTTATAATGAAGTCCATTTGATGCATTCTTACTTCACAAGCTCTTTGTCTTGCTCCAATTGATCCATGGCCTTGTTTATCTCATCACTACTCAATTGAGTGCTTCATTTGGTATGCCTTATGCTCATGTGCTCAAAGATGTTAGATGCAACAGTTGTTCATCATCGGGGAGAGACTCAATATCTCAACAATAGTTTCAAGTGGATCTAGGTAGACATTGTGTTGCTAATCAGGTAATATAACTATCGGACTTTATGGCAGAACATAGCAATGATAACACAACACAAATTGAAGATTTCACATACCTATGAACATAGCATAAGGATTTTGAATATGTTGAATATTGAGTCACCCCATGAAATTTTGATGATGATCAAACATATTTATGCTAATATAAGCGCAGATTTACGAGATCAAGATCAAATCTAAATAGAGTCAATCAATGTTAAAGTATAAAAGGAATGAACCATTCAAAGAATCATCACAAGACATGACATCTAAAACTACATCAAGAAGCTACAAAGCAAAATGTAATTTTGATGTACTTTTATTCATGTCTTAGATTTATGTAAAACCTTGATTGACGCTCTCTCACACTTAGAAACCCATAGAATTAGTTTTCAAAAAAATTTGAAAAGTTTTTGAAAAACTTTTCTACATTTTCTTAGCCAAATATTGTGTTTTGATAACTTACTAGTTGACCAGAAGTGACCCCTAGTCAACTAGGAATCTAAAAAATATGGCATAGCCTACTAATATGCAAATAGAGAGTTAGTAGTTTTTGTAGTTCTTGACTTGAGACTAGATAGTTGACTAGGGCTTCTGATAAGTCGAGTTGATGGGGCATTAGTCGACTAATCAGTCTACTCTAGTCGACTAGCTACTGGTTGTTGGCCAAAATGGGATTAACATAAACTAGCCATTTGTGACCGCTTTATGGGTGTTTTTGGGATTTTAATTAACATGATTTTCACTCCATAAATAGTGAACTTTGCTCAGATTTTTATATCTAAGAAAAATCAAGGAAAAATATATTTTGTGTGAAAACTCTCTTTAAGTGCTCTAAAGATTTCTCTCAAAATACTTTTTTTTTCCACCATTTTATATTTTTTCCAATCTAATTCATGGAAAATTTATGATCTCAAAGCTCATATTTTCTACATCATTTTAGAAATTAACCACCACATAGCCTCACTACTACATGAGCTTCAATGCGGCTATTGGTAAACTTGTTTTGCAACAAAGGTGATTGTAACTATTTCTCATTTGAGATTGTGAGAGTTTTGTTATTCTCTCGGTTAAGAAGTTTTTTGATTACTCGAGTTTGTTCAAGTGTTCAGATCAATACATTGAGTTATGGTGTAGTGGGTAAGTTATAAGTAGTCTTCCGGTTGACAGAATATAATAGAATCTCAGGTGGGACTTATGGTGTAGTGGGTAAGTTATAAGTAGTCTTCCAGCTGACAGAATATAGTAGAATCTCAGGTGGGACCTAGGGATTAGATATAAGTCAATATTGACCGAACCATGATAAATATTATTGTTTGTGTTTCTCATTGTGTACTTGCAAATATTATCTCATTTCTGCTGATTAACTATTTATATCTTATTTGCAAGTTCATTAATTATTGATTAAGGAACAAGTTGGTAACACAATTATTTTTTGGCAGAAAGCTAGAAATTTTATTATGCTTTATAAAACATTATTCATCCCCCACTAGTGATTCTTCTTGCAATATCAGGTCTTAACACTTAGTATCAGAACTTCGTTGAAAGATGGCATCAACAATAAGATCATAATTCCCTGTGGGCCAATCCATCTCTAGTCCACCTTTGCTCACCAAATCGAACTACAGATGTTGGAAGAACCGAATGAAAATATATCTCAAGTCCAATTCCTATGAATTTTGGAGCATAGTGGAGATCCCATATGTAGCACTAACAACACCGAGCACGTCATGGATGGAGGAAGAGAAAGCCAAAGAAACTTTGAAAACCAAGGCAATGAATGTTCTATACTATGTGATTGATAGCATGGTGAACAACCACTACTATACTATGTGATTGATAGCATGGAGAACAACCACTACTATAAAGACCCTTCAGTCATGGACAAATATGTGGCTGAAGGATCAAAATATGTGGCTGGATACCTTCAACGAAAAAAAATTCCGTGGATGAAAGTCTGTGGCCGATAGTGTGCTGGCTAAAGGGACTTTCGACCACGAACATTTCTGTGTCCGATTGTCGGTTATGAAATAACGGCCACGAATATCCGTGGTCATTAATAAAATTAAAATAATATTAAAAAAATCAGCCACCAACAAATCTGTGGCTGATATTCGCTTTGAGCAATGGATATGTCTGTGGCAGAAAACTTTTGGCCAGTGATTTTAATTTTTTTAAAATATAAACTATCACCCACGGACAAATCTGTGGCTGATAGTTTTTATCAGCCACGGATTTATATGTGGCCGATGAAACTATCAGCCACAAATTTATCTGTTGTCGATAACCATTGGCCACGCCCATTTTGTGCATATATTCCGTGGCCGATGATTATCGGCCACTGATAAATTCGTGGCTGATAGTTTTTATCAGCCACAGATTTGTTCGTGAATGATAGTTTTATAATTTTTTTAAAAATCAAAATCACAAAAATCCATGTATACAATAAAATAAATTTCACAGAAATCCTTGTATACTAGACAACAACTCCACACAATATGAAAATAACAAAATTCATGTATACAATATGAAATGTAAAGCCACAAACATATTAAGACAATAAATACCAATATTACATATTAAAAATCATTTACAATGAATATACAAACATATTGTCCACATATTCAAGATTTACATAATAACAAATACTCATAACTCTCTCTCACCGCCGTCATCCTCTTGGCATTGGCCTGAAGAGCCTTAGTCGCTGCCATGACCCAGCAAAAAATTAATATTATTAAGTTAGACGATAAAACAAATATTAAACGAGTCAAAACATCGAATTTAATATCACGAAAGGAAATATTTAGCATGTGCTATTACACAAGCCCACCTATAAAAAAACCAAATCTTGACCTTAACGTAAGCACGTACACACACAACCCCCCCAAATACCCCACCGACTGCTTCTGCTTCTTCCTGCTGCTTCTAGGTAGAATCAGCTTCAGTTGCTTCTACAGCGAGACCGGGGTGGTGGTTTGCAGGGGTCTGCATGTGTGCGTGCGCTTGCGTTAGGTGTGTTTTTCATATACTTGATCGACAATTGATCCTATTAATAAATCTTATTTGGATCTTATGTGATACTAGATCCTACATACCTTTTCATATTGAGTACGTACCATATACTTGGTCCTAAGTATGATAATTGATCATATTTCGCATTTCCTATGTGATACTTGATCATATGTGTCATATGTGACATATGTGACATATAAGTTATAAATTTTACATATATGACACAGATAGGACATAGATGACACACATGTCACATATATGACATGATATTTCATAAATCACCCCAATCCACCCCAGGCATTTCATATGTGATACATGATCATATTTGACATATGTTACATGTATGTCATAAATTTGACTTATATGACACACATATGTCACATATGTCACATATAGGACATGATATATCTTAAATAGCCCCGCCACCCACTCCACACAAATACACACATTATATGTGACATGATATATCATAATTACCCCTCCCCTCCCCCATAAACACATATCATATGTCATAAATATGACATATACACGACATATGTCATATATGTTATAATATGATATATCATCAACATAAATCATATGTCATCATCATCTTAGCTTTGTCCCAAATATGACATTTATGACATATTTGTCATATATATGACATGATATATCTTAAATCACCCCACCCCCTCCACACACACACACACACACACACACACACACACTCTCTCTCTCTCTCTCTCTCTCTCTCTCTCTCTCTCTCTCTCTCTCTCTCTCTCATGCATGCACCCGCACCCGCATGCACGCACGCATATATCATATGCCATAAATATGACATATACGTCATATATGTCATAAATATAATTAATCATCATCATATATCATAGATCATCATCATCGTAGCTTTTGTCCCAAATATGACATATATGACATGATATATCTTAAATTCCCCATCCACACACACAGATCATGTCACATATGTGACATATATGTCACATATATCATAAATCACTACACCCCTCTCCACACACACATATCATATGTCACATATGTGAAATATATGCCACATATGTGACATATATGTCATGATTTATCTTAAATTACACTTACTCCTCCCTACCCACACACATATCATATGTCTTAAATATGACATATACATGACATATATGTCATATGTGTCATAAATATGATATATCATCATCATATATCATATGTCGTCGTCGTCACAGCTTTGTACCAAATATGACATATATGACACACATATGACACATATATGTCATATATGTCATATATATGACATGACATATATGACATATGTGTGTTTGTGTCATATATATGTCATTTATGTCATAAATATGATATCATCATCATCATCATCATCATCATCATCATCATATATTATACACCATCATCATCAAAGCTGTCCCATAAAATGGACATCATATGACAATGGAGGTTTAGCCTCATATACCAAGCCATAAAAAAGTGGGCAGTACAATAAGTATACGCATATGTGGGGCTTGTACTTCTCCACTTTCGTGTCTTGGTATATGAGGCTAAGCATCCATTATCATATAATACCATTTTTTTGAAAGGTAAGTTGGTATCTTTATTAAGTAACTGTACAAAAAATACAATACGTGGCATCAATAGGTGTTGGTTTCAGTAGAGAGTGTATTGGGCACACGTGTCGTCACTCTCTATTAATGAAACCATTGCATATGCAAAACATAAAAGAAATTTTTACATATATATGTGTGTGTGTGTGTGTGTCTATATATATATGTATGTATATATACATACATATATATGTAGGATCCTGCCAAAACAGAGTTAGGATCGATAAATGAAGTTAAGACTTACGCTTGCGTACGCGGCACGGTAGTCTACGAACTTCGCCTTCGGATTCGCCACGACGGATCGAGTCTACTCACGAACGGAGTAAGGCTACTAAATCCACAATCTAAATCTCTACTTTAGATTAAGAACTTGGATAGAGGAAGAGAAAGGATTTCTGCAGAGCTTCGCTAGGATGAAGATGCATGCATGAATTCCATGCAAAAGGTGTAAGAAATGGCTTACCATTGGGTCTTATTTATAGCCCCCAAGGTAGTTATTTTAGGGTAAGTTGTTCCTTTGGAACAACTTAATTAAGGTGTACCATGATACATGGCACATTATAAGCTTAAGTTGTACCATATGCATGGTACAACATAAGCTTAAGATATTCCCCCTTTATTAGCCATATGTCGCATGCACTTATGCATATATAATGCGACTTTCCCACTCATCCAGAGATCCTCTCCGCAAGGGAACAGATTCCCTTTGTACACGACTTCGTGTACGCGACGTTCGAGGTCCGTATTCCCTCGTACATACCCCACAAGGGTGTACAAACATCTTCCATATCCAACATCTCCCACTCACACTTGAGGGGATTGTAAGAGAACGTCTTTCCCTTAGTTCTTTCATCTATCATACCGAGAAATAGACCGTGCGACCGTCATGCGCGTAGAGTCTGTTGTTGTGCACTTGTTAGAGATACACAACGACCTCGAAGGTGCAAAGTTGAGTAGTTCAACGCATGCTTTACCCTAGATTATTTCTTCGCATTTCTTATACTTTATATTCAACAATTGAATCCCATCTGGATTACAATTGGCTGGCCAGCTTTGAATCATTAAAGTCCAAATGCGAATATGAAATCAATCTTCCTCTTCTTGCGAACCTTCTGATCTTGACTTGATTCGCTTTTCTAACGTGCCCCGCCGAGCCGAATTATCATAGCCCATAAGTAACACGCTAAGATAGCGATCATCTCGTCAAATCTAAAGGAACCAATTGGAGTCCTTGAGGGTAAGAGTTAAGACCCGTATGGCCTTTGAGTCTCACATAATAGCAAACACTATTGCTACTAACTCAGTGGTCGAAATGCATACGTGGTATGAACACGTATTACAACATCACTCCTTTCCCAGGGAGAGTATGTCTTAATGATGTTGTACGGATGAAAAGATCAGACACCACAGTGCCTATCTTTTTGAGTCCCTTTACTACTCGTGAAATATTCACGGACTCTCATCCTGCTTAAGACAGTTAGGATTTAAAAAATCCTACGAGATCTCTTTCAAATATCCTTGTGATACAGATCTCAGATCTTTTGTAAGCATCCATATGATGCAGATCTTTCATTCGACTATCTTGTTTAAGTCATGACTCTAAATCATTCGTCTAATGATTTTGACTTTAAACTAGTCTCATCTCTATCTTATCCATCTGATAAGATAAGGCGGTTGCTCATGTGAGAGAGCCAACCTTTATCTGTCCGACATACACACAATTCAGCTGAGATTTCAAAAATGTACACAAACATTTCTTAAGAAATTCATATGCAATGTTTGAAAAAGAACTTATTCTTTTATTAAATTTGATCTTTCTTAGACATGTGAATATGTATTGGTACAACTCAGCTCATACGCAATCCTTGGGATGATAAGTTTTTATAAAACACATTTCTGGGGATCGCTTTCGTAAGCTGATCCTCTATCATCTCATGCGTAGATATGTACCTTATGTCTACCTTCTTGGTTTTATCATAGTCTTTTGCAAATCTGCAGTTCCTTTAAGATACTGCATTATCCTCTTAACCGCTTTCCAGTGTTCTTGCCCTGGGTTGGATTGGTAACAGCTTACCATTTCCAACGGCAAAACAGATGTCCGGTCTCGTACACACCATAGTGTACATAAGACTATCAACTGCACTGGAATATGGAACTTTTTCCATAATTTCCTTTTCCTTTTGGTTCTTAGGACACGATTCCAGATATAAATTATCGCATATGCTTATATGAATATCAATGGACTTGCAGTCCTGCATATTAAATCGTTCTAGAACCTTCTTTATATAAGTCTCCTGTGAAAGAGAAAGAAGATTCTTCGAACGATTCCTTGAAATCTTAACTCCAAGGATATATGCGGCTTTTCCTATGCCTTTCATCTAAAATACTGATGAAAGCCAAGCCTTGATACTCATCACAAAGCCCTTGTCATTTCCGGCTATTAAAAATGTCATCTACATATAGAGACATAATAACATGCTTGCTTTTAATCCTCTTGATATATACGTAGTTATCTTCATCCAGTATGGAAAATCCATTTGATAAGACAACCTCTTGAAATCGTATATACCATTGCCTCGAGGATTGTTTAAGACCATATATGGATTTACGAAGTTTACAAACCTTATGTTCGTTTCATTCTTTTACAAACCCTGTTGGTTGTTCCATATAGATCTCCTCGTCCAATTCTCCATTGAGAAAGGCAGTCTTTACATCCATCTGATGTAATTCGAGGTATAAGCAAGCTACCATTGCCAGAATCATGCGAATCAAGGTAAAACGCACAACAGGTGAGAAGGTCTCTTCGTAGTCTATCCCTTCCTGTTGCGTAAAACCTTTCGCGACAAGGCGAGCTTTATATCTGTCAATAGAGCCATCAGCCTTATGCTTGATCTTAAGAACCCATTTGTTCCCAATTGCTCTATGTCCTCTGGGTAAGTTAACTAAGTCCCAGACTTGGTTAACTTTCATGGATTTCAATTCCTCCTTCATCGCTTCCATCCATTTGTCTTTCGCAGGGCATGATACGGCCTGTTTGAAAGTAGCAGGCTCGTCATCATCTTGTAGTAAAGTCATAAAGGTTTGCGGAAATTCATCCTCAAATCTTAGAGGAGCCAACCTTGTATGACTACTACGTCGTATTTGAGATTCTTCAAGTCCTTGTTGACTCGAATTTAGATCAATTCTAATATCACTCCCACTTGGAATGTCGTTAGAATTGCTCCCACTTGGATCATTATTCCCGTATGGAATAGGATAATCGTCATTCATATAATCCATTGGTGAAGGTTGAAACGTATTTTCGTTTTCACCAAGAATTCTCCCACTCGAATGAGGCAATCCTCCTTGATCATAAATCTCAAAATAGAGATAAGTCCTGACTTATCTCGCCCTGTCTTGGAAACTCGTTTTCCAAGAAAGAGACATCCCTCGACTCAAACTCAATTAGCCCACCATTGTCTTCCTGACTAACAAAAACATAACCTTTGGAGTTTTCTGCGTATCGTATAAAGATACATTTCCGTCCCCTTGGCCCAAGTTTGCCATACTTTATGGGAGGAAATATGTGCGTAGGATGCACAACCCCAAGGTTTCAAAATGTTTAAGTCAGTAGACCTTTGGTTCCACAACTCATAAGGAGTGGAGCTAACTGATTTCGAGGGTACGCGGTTAAAAATGAAAGCGGCTGTCAATAATGCATCACCCCAAAAGGTGATTGGCAAGTTAGCTTGCGCCATCATTGAACGGACCATTTTTCATTAAAGTCCTATACCTCCTTTCTGCAACACCAATTTGTTGAGGAGTATACGGCATAGTTACCTGATGTACTATGCCTTTTTCATCACAAAGTTCCTTTAAACTTGTTGATTGATATTCACCGCCCCTATCGGTTCGCACGACCTTAATCTTGCGATCTAATTGATTCTCCACTAAACTCATATAGTTTTTAAAGCAGGTTTAGTGCTTTCACTTTTGTGGGATATCAAATAGATATGACCGAATCGGGTGAAATCATCAATAAAAGTGATGAAATAGGACTTCCCGCGTCTTGTCTTGACATTCATCGGACCACATATGTCCGAATGGATAAACTGTAATGGAACCTCGGCCCTTGTGCCGGTTCCAAACGGCTTGCGACAAGATTTCCTCACAAGGCAATGTTCGCAGGTCGACATTTCAACCTTTGAAACATTGGATAGAAGGCCACGTTTGGCAAGTCTATCCATACGCGTTGGTCCAATATGACCAAGCCTTGCGTGCCAACAAATTATATTAGACTCATTAGTCAAATAATTTGTCACAAGGAAATTTTCATTACATGAGGAATTATACATTGTACTTATTACAATAAATCCTTTAAAATACAAACCCAGTATCAATAAAGGAATTATTACAAAAATAGGTCCATATTACAATCATGAAGGAACCAACTATAACCAAGACTCATTAAATTGACCACAGTTTTAATATTCCTTTGAATATATGGAATGAAGAGAACATCATGAAGTAGGAGAGTGTGGCCGTTGTCCAAGACTAGCTTGCGAGTCCCAACGCCTTTCACTTCAACACGTGTGTTGTTTCCTACATTGATCCACTTCATTCCTTGGGGTATCCGGTGATACTCCACGAAGGACCGTCTGTCCCTTGTTATGTGGTTGGTGGCACCTCGTCACTTCCACTCGTACACAAACGAGCATAGTGACCGAGCTTGTTGCACTTGAAGCACTTGATCCTTTTCAAGTCTTTCTTCTTGTGCCATTTGTTGTGCCCACCCTTATGTCTTGGTAGACTCAGGTTGCTTATTACGTTCATTAGAAGACTTCGAACGATCTTTACGTTTCTTTCCCCCGTGTGAGGAACAAGCAACCATGTGCACTTCTGCACTTGGCTTGGCAGCCGCAAGCCGCTCTTCCTCTAATTCGAGGTGCTTGAAACATCGTTGAAGGTCTTGATGCTCTCATTATGAGTGAGATGCATCTTCATCTGATCCCACCCATTTGGTAGGGAACGTATGACTGCTTGGATTTGTTGCTCATCTGTGAGCACATGACCTGCATCCTTTAACTCCGAGATAAGGTTCGCCATATGTCGCAGATGTTTCCCAATGGAATGATCTAGACGTTTCTTATATGAATCGAACCTTATAGTTAAGGAGCGAAGTTTGGACACCGATGTGCCACCGAACTTCTCCTCTAGCTTGGACCATATGTCCATGGCTAGGTCATGTTCTCGGAAGATGCGCATTATGTCATCAGCCATACTGCTTAATAACGTAATGCGCGCTATCTTGTTCTTCTGAGACCAAGCATCAAAAGCTTCCTTGTCTTGTCTGTGTTGGGCCGTAGTGCCCAACTCAGGTTCAATCATTACGTTCTTTAGAGTTTCGAGCACTTCTTGCTCCTCTAAAACGTATTGTATCTTGATGGACCAAAGTTTGTAATTATCGCCGTTGAGTTTTTCACCTTTGTTTAACTCAGCGACGATATTCTTTGAAGCGGAAGACATTTTACTTTTAAAATGCTGCAAAAGACACAAAACCGAAGGTTTGATCAAAACATTGCATAAAAATTCTTAAAATATAACTCCCACTTGAAATGATAATAGAGTATCCCATTTGGATAGTTCTAAAAATTCAAATCCCACTTGGAATTATATTGTATTTGATAAGTTACTTTCGAAAAATATTGAAGATGTTGTTCTAGAATCGAAAAGGTCTCTATGATTCCAATCACCATCTAGAACAACCTTCAATATTCCCCCATCACTTATCAAACAATAGTACTCTTATAGTACTAGCAGCGGAAAACGAGTTTGAAAACGTATTTTTCAGATATAATTCCCACTTGAAATGATAATAGAATATCCCATATGGATAGTTCTAAAATCAACTCCCACTTGGAATGATATTCATAATTTGATAAGTTACTTTCGAAAAATATTGAAGATGTTACTCTAGAGTTGGAAAGGTCACTATGTTTCCAATCACCATCTAAAGTAACTTTCAATATTTCTCCCTCACTTTATCAAATGTTAGTACTCTTATAGTACTTTGCAGCGGAAAAGCGTTTTTGAAAAACGAATTTTTCAAAAAATTTAAAATACATTGGCTAATATCCGTAGAGTAGAGCACAACGTCATAAGTACATTGGCTAATCTCCGTAGAGTAGAGCACAATGACATGGCTAATCTCGCATGAAGTAGAGCACTAAGGCTAATCTTCAAGGAGTAGAGCCCAAAGAAAAAACTTCATTAAAACGTTAGTCCCGTATGAACTAGTCGGCACTGTGATTAACCCCGTATGGACTAATCGACACATTCGAGTTTGACCAAGGCCTTTTGTTACCCCGTATGGGTCATTTGGCAAGTTTGCAATCGACCCAGACCATCTGTCGGATTGGTCGACCAAAAACACTAAATTGGTCGACCAATTTTTTGAATTGCTAACTTCTTCCCGGCCAGGGCCTCTGCCCTGGCCGGGGCTTGGTCAAGGGCCGGCCAGGGCCTCTGCCCTGGCCCCCTCGGCCAGGGCCGGCCAGGCCCTGGCCTCTGCCAGGGCCGGCCAGGGCCTCTGCCCTGGCCCCCTCGGCCAGGGCCGGCCAGGCCCTGGCCTCTGCCAGGGCCGGCCGGGCCCTGGCCGTGGCCAGGGCGCTGCCCTGGCCTCTGCCAGGGCGGCCTGGCCCCTGGCCGGGGCCAGGGCCCCTGCCCTGGCCTCGGCCAGGCCCTGGCCTGAGGCCAGGGCGCTGCCCTGGCCTCTGCCAGGGCGGCCAGGCCCCTGGCCGGGGCCAGGGCCTCTGCCCTGGCCTCGGCCAGGGCGGCCTGGCCCTGGCCGGGGGCCAGGGCCCCTGCCCTGGCCCGGCCAGGGCGGCCTGGCCCTGGCCTGGCCGCGGCCGGCCAGGGCCGGCCCTGGCCTGGCATGGCCAGGCCGCGGCCAGGGCTCCCTGGCCCTGGCCGTGGCCGGCCAGGGCCGGCCGGCCATGGCCATGGTCGGCCAAGGCCGGCTGGCCATGGCCCTTTAGCCATGGCCGGTCTCCCCCCTTTCATGGGGTGGCCGCATGCACTCCACCCCCTTGATGGGGTGGTCACCGGTGGTTATTGGCAGTAGCCAACCCCCTCCGCATGGGGAGAGGGGGTGCATGGCCTTCATAACCCATTTGGCCATGGTGCACATGCACCAAATTTCATCTTACCCGATGGAAATAACTACCACCTTCTTCCTCGATGAAGCACCCGTTCGTCGATGAAGCACCCGTTCGTCGAGAAATTAGTTATTTCCTAATGGTCGTGTGCCAAAAATGAATAACATACTACGTGAACGGTCGGTTCTTCCCGTCACGGAGAGTTCCTACCATATCCGTAATGATAGGAGATCGTAACGTGAAAAGAACAACTGCTGCGTTCTCTCCATCACGAAGCGTTCCTACCATATCCGTAATAGTAGGAGACCCATTCGTGAAAAAGATAACGACTCGTTCATAGTTTCGACGGGGCGGCGGTTTGACCGGGGCGAACCCATATGGCTCTGATACCAATGTAGGATCCTACCCAAACAGAGTTAGGATCGATAAATGAAGTTAAGACTTACGCTTGCGTACGCGGCACGGTAGTCTACGAACTTCGCCTTCGGATTCGCCACAACGGATCGAGTCTACTCACGAACGGAGTAAGGCTACTAAATCCACAATCTAAATCTCTACTTTAGATTAAGAACTTGGATAGAGGAAGAGAAAGGATTTCTGCAGAGCTTCACTAGGATGAAGATGCATGCATGAATTCCATGCAAAAGGTGTAAGAAATGGCTTACCCTTGGGTCTTATTTATAGCCCCCAAGGTAGTTATTTTAGGGTAAGTTGTTCCTTTGGAACAACTTAATTAAGGTGTACCATGATACATGGCACATTATAAGCTTAAGTTGTACCATATGCATGGTACAACATAAGCTTAAGATATTCCCCCTTTATTAGCCATATGTCGCATGCACTTATGCATATATAATGCGACTTTCCCACTCATCCAGAGATCCTCTCCGCAAGGGAACAGATTCCCTTTGTACACGACTTCGTGTACGCGACGTTCGAGGTCCGTATTCCCTCGTACATACCCCACAAGGGTGTACAAACGTCTTCCATATCCAACAATATATACATATGTACATATTCATAGAATAATGAAGAAGTGCTGACAGCGCTGGAAATTTTTCCAGCGCTGTCAGCGTTCTGACATTGCTACAGAATTTTGTTTAAAAAATTTTTTTTGCAGTTGGTAGATATACTTGTTAGGTAGCTCTCCACAAATTTTCAGGTCGATCCAACACCATTTGAGCATCCGTTCATCGATTTCAAAAACGTTGCGCAAAAACTATCCACAATTTTACGCAACGTTTTTGAAATTGATGAACGGAGGCTCAAACGGTGTTGGATAGACCTGAAAATTTGTGGAGAACTACCTAACAAGTATATATACCAACTGCAAAAAAGTTTTAAAAAATACTCTAACGACTCCATATCGCTGACAGCGCTGGAAAAATTTTCAGCGTTGTTAGCACTTCTCCATTATTCTCATATATATATGTATATGTATATATATATGTATATATAGATGTGTGTGTGTGTGTGTGTGTGTGTGTGTGTGTGTGTGTGTATATATATATGAGAATAATAGTTATCATATGAAGTGGGTGGCATTTCCTCATATACCAAGACACAAAAAGTAGGATAGTACAACGAGTACAAGCCCGTATGGGCTTGTACCACCCCATTTTTTGTGTCTTGTATTTGAGGAGATGCCTGCTATGTCATATGATACCCATTTAACTCAAATATTTGTATGTATGTATGTATGTATGTATATGTATGTATGTATGTATATGTATGTATGTATGTATGTATGTATGTATACTAGTCATAACCCGTGCCCTAAGGTCACGGTTCAGTTAAAATATCCCCCTTCAAAATCTTGGATCACATATTTTAAACTAACA
Organism: Scilla litardierei; assembly: GCA_030789695.1. NCBI lineage: Eukaryota > Viridiplantae > Streptophyta > Magnoliopsida > Asparagales > Asparagaceae > Scilla > Scilla litardierei. Next base: position 153,213,107 of record CM061141.1, read on the forward strand.
GAAAAAATAATGCACAATAATTAGTTCCACCAAAAAATTTTAGTATCTCCAAAATATAAATTCAAATATTTTAGTTACTCCCAAAATTTAGTTCTCTCGGGAGAATTTAGTTACTCAAATAATTTTATAAGTTCAGTTTTCTGCCAAAATTTAGTTTCCCTAGAGAATTTAGTTCCTACATTTTTATTTAATTCCTCCCAAAAATTTAATATAGTTCAATCTAGAGAATTTAGTTCTCCCAAAAATTTCTGTTCACTACAGATTTAGTTCACCCAAAATTTTGGGGTCCCCCTGAATTTTCACAAATGCTAATCCTACCCATTGATAACTTAACATTAAGGCTCTGTTTGGTTTAGAGGAAAATGTACGAAATGGAAGGAAAGAAATGATAAAATTGATTTTCTCTTGTTTGGTTAGAAAGAAAAGCAAAATGAAAATAAAAAGGAAACAAAATGAGAGAAAATTATAAATTACAATTTCTTTCTACTTTTCCCTCCAAACCCCTAGGGAAAATGAGAGAAAGACATGAAAATTTAAATTGGAGACTTCTTTGAAGAGGAAAAGTTTGGAAGCCACCAAACTAACTCAAAATTATTATTTTGCAATGCATTTTTAACTTTTCCAACAACCAAACATCAAAAAAAAATTCTTTAACTTTCTTTTTCATTTTCTCTCTCCTTCTTTTTCCTTTTCATTTTCTTTCTTTCATTTTACCCTAAACCAAACGCAACCTACATCTTAACCATTTTCCATCCACCTCTTTGTCATATTTAGTAAACCCATTCAAGAACATAACTCAATTCTATAATAGATTAGCTTTAATATATAGTGTGATAAGCGATAACTAAATGCTAGAATAATATAGTTTCTTCTTAGTTAATTCAAATGCATTAGTTAATTAAACTGTAGAAACCACATGTTTATATCTTATCAACATAGCAAACTTGCCCTAAAATTAAAGTTGGTATTCTATCCAACTTGTAATGTATATGAAGACATCCAAGTAAGCCTCACATTGTCTTCTTTAGCTAGTGCTACCATTGCAATTGAAGTTTCCTTTATCTAGCATTGGTTTGATATGCACACATTTCAGGTAAGTAGAAACATAAAATATGTACGTGATGATATCATATAAAACTGAAATAGAAAAATTAACAACTAAAATTGTTCCTTTGTCCATTGTTTATGAAATAGGTTAATCCTAACCCAATATCTATGTGATGATCTCATATCTAGTACATAACACTCAAATTCATATCAAATTAACCTTCAATGAAAACATAAACATAGTTCAAGCGTCTTGGAGGCCGCACCAAGCTAATTACGGGATAAAAAATTGCTTGTTTTTATTAATAGATGGAAGTGAATATATTTACAAGATGATTCAACCATTCAGAAGATATTCTCTCCTTAATGGGTAGAAGTGGTTACAACTAATATGACTAATTCAAGCCACAAATATCTTAGCAGTTTAACCACTAATATTGTTATCATTCCCCCGCAAGTTGAACGATTTTTGGGAAAGGTTCAGCTTGGAGACCAATGTGTCAACCTGTTGTCGATGTAGTGGCTTGGTTAGAACATCTGCCAGTTGATCATCGGTGGAGATGTTGGAAACTTATAAGGTGTCGTTTTGAACTTGTTCCCGAACGAAGTGGTAGGCGAGAGCAATGTGCTTCATCCTTGAGTGAAACACATGATTAGAACTGAGGCTCGTAGCACCAAGGTTGTCACAGTAAACCACTGGTGACGTCTCCTGCTTGTAGCCAAGTTCACCGAACAGGGAGAGAACCCACATGAGTTCATCAGTGGTATCGGTAAGGGTCGTGTATTCTGCCTCGGTGGAGGACCGGGCCATCGATCGTTGTTTTTTGCAAGCTCCAAGAAACCAGTGTTTTACCGAGATAGAGGAGGTAACTGGTGGTGGAGACGAAGTCGTCTTTATCACCGGCCCAGTCCGCATCCAAGAATGCGTGGAACACTAACGGAGAAGAAGCAAAAATTATGATGACGCGATTAAGGGACCTTGACAAGAAGCAGATGACACGTTTAGGGCAGTCCAGTGGGCACAAGTGGGACTCTGTATGCACTTTGACAACTTGTTGATGCTAAACGCAACATCCGGCCTTGTGAGGCTCAAGTACTGTAGGCCAACAAGGGCTCGGTAATCTGTTGGAGAGGGAAGTAGAGCACCGCTGTCTTGCTGAAGTGGAACCGAGGCAGATATGGGCATATTGATAGCCTTTGTATCATCTATCCCGACCTTTTGAAGAAGATCCAGTATGTATTTCCGTTGACTAAGGAAGACATCATCAGAAGAAGTCAACACTTCCACGCCCATGATGTAACTGAGAGTACACATGTCCTTGAGAGAGAATTTGTTGGAGAGAATACGGATCAGATTGTCAACAGCAGAGGGTGTGTTTCCTGTCACTATAATGTCATCATCATAAACTAACAAGTAGAGGGTCGTAAGTCCATGACGATAAATAAATAATGACGCATCAGCAACTGAATTTTTGAACCCAAGGGAAAGAAGATAGCCCCGTAATTCATAATACCACACTCGTGGTGTTTGTTTGAGCCCGTAAAGAGCCTTTAGGAGATGGCAAACATGATCAGGGTAATTTGAATTGACAAACCCGATGGGGCTGACTCATATAAACCTCTTCATTTAGAGTACCTTGGAAAATGGAATTGTTGACATCCAACTGCTTTAAGGACTAGCCATGGTGGACGGAAAGGGTCAGCACAACAGAACTGTGATGGGCTTGACGACCAGGATGAAGGTTTTGGTGTAATCCCAGCAGGGGCATTGATGGAAGCCCTTCGCCACGAGTTGTGCTTTGTACCAGTCGATGGTGCCATCGGGATTGTATTTTACATGATACACCCACTTGCAGGCCACCAAGTTTTGGGCGGAGGAGGCATGCACAAGATCCCACGTCCGGTTGTGGTGGAGACGTTAAATTCTTGCTACATCGTCGCCTGCCATTCGGGTTTCTTCAAGGCTTGTGTTATGGTTTTAGGTTCGAGGGGGGGTTGGTTTGAACATGGAGATTTAGTTTGGAGATTGATTTGGTGATGGTGTTTTTGGAGCAAGTAATGATGCCTAGAGCAGGTGGGTTAGCAAGGTTCGTGCGTTAAGGGTGTAGGGACGTGGTTTTGCGTAGAGGTGTAGCAGGCTGAGTGGACTTTGGGGTGGTGGTTGGATGGGATGAGGGAAGAGAAGATGAGATGTGTGGGATGTGAGAGGAAGTTGGGCCGGTTTCGTTAGGGGGGGAGTGAAGTATGGAGTTGGGTGGGATTTTGTGGAGAAAGAGGCTCAGAAAATGGTTGAGGTTGGTTTGGGGTGGTGGTTGAACTTAGTGGGCTGGTAGGATTGGACCCATGGGAATCGGCTGGAGTTGTGGTGTTTGTAGAGGAGGCATGGTCAGGTTGGGAAGATGCTGGGGAGTGGACCTGGATTGACTCGGGTTGGTGGCTTAGTTGGTTTTGAGGAACCAAAAAGTGGGCCCAGTCATCGTCGGCTATTGGGATCGGGTCAGTAGACCCTGCAAGAGAGGGATATGTGAAGTCTGATTCGAGAAACGAACAAGTCGGGAGGTGTAAATGCGGCTGGTCTTTGGGTCAAGGCAATGGTAGGAATGCTGATCGGACGCATAACCTTCAACGACACACATAATATACCTGGGAGCCAGTTTATAGTTAGCATACGGTCGTAACCAAGGAAAACATAAACTCGAAACTCTTAAGCTTGTGATAATCCGGTTCCTTGTTAAGAAGTTTCAAAAAGGCGATGCATGGGCAAGAATAGGTGTAGGAAGGCGATTGATCGGGTAAACAGTTGTGGTTAAGGAAAGTGGCTAATGTGTGAGTGGCAGACCAGCATGGGTGAGCAAGGAAAGGCCAGTTTCCACGGTATACCGATGACGGTGTTCTGAGAGCCCATTGTGCTCCGATGTATGGGGATGGGTTGTGTGATGGCTAATGCCGTTTAAACTAAGGGAAGGGCGAAGGCCAATATATTCACCGACATTATCGGTATAAAGGATTTTGATTTATTTTTGAAGAAATTTTCAACAAGAGTCCTAAACTTTATGAAAATTAATTTCGTGTTAGATTTTCATTTCATGGGATAAAACCACACATAGCGAGTGAAGTGATCCACAAATATGCAACAGTAATGCAAACCATCAGTAGATAAAACAGGGGATGTCCAGACATCAAAAAATATTATTTCCAAAGGATAAGTAGTCACAAGAGTTGATTCAGAAAACGGAAGTTTATGACTTTTATTGATGTGACATGAGTGATAATCAGCTTGTATAAAATCAGAAAATCCTAAATTAAAATTCTTCTGGATAAACTTGAAAATAGCAGAAGACGGATGACCTAATTTGTGGTGCCAAGTGACGGAAGGAGAGACGTGAAGGTGATAGGCGGTCGGATGAGAGGAAGGCCACACATAGAGGTCGTTAACACAAGGACCCTTAAGTACTGTTGTACCCGTTTTGAGTTCCATCACAAGAAAATAATCAGAAAAGCAAACAATATAATATTTTTTTTGTTTGGTGAATTGATAAACAAATAAAATATTTTTTGACATAGAAGGAATACAAAGAACATCAGACAAGTAGAATTCATCAAGCTTAAGAGATCCAGAATGTTTAATTTTCAAGCCCGTACCATTACCCATAAACAGTGCATCAGGTCCATTATATGAGTAGTGCAAAGAGAGGTTGTTTAGGTCATTTGTGACGTGGTGGGAGGCGCTGGAATCCACAAGCCATGGGGTTAGGATGAGGCGCGGTAGAGAGGGAGTTGGCCTGGGGGGGTTAGCTGGTGGGTGGGGGCAGGGAATCGGTTCGAGGACAGGACCGAAAGATACAGATGCTGGGAGCGAAGAAAGGACATTGGGTGAGCACATGGCCCTTGATCTTGCACCACTGACACCAGCCAAGAAATGGCTTGGGGGAGTTTGGGAGGCAAGGCCAGTAGGCGGGATATGGGACGGGTTAGAAGCTAAATCGGGCGACGACCAGGAAGAGACTAAAGCAGGGCAGAAGCATGGTCATTGACGAGCGGGACGTGACTGAGCAGTTAGTGCCGTCGTTGGACCCAGGCTGGGCTGTTTCTTCGCCTTGACATCAATCTCGCGTTGGATTAGCTTCTCATGAAGCTCTTCAAAGGAGATCGGGGTGTCCTGGGCATTGACACCATCGATCACAGGTTTGTAACCTTCATCAAGACCCTGCAACACATAGTCGGTGAGGTCTTCGGAGTGAACCGGGTTGCCAGTCGAGGCAAGAAGATCGACAGTGCCCTTCTAGGAGTCCATGTAGTCGATGTTGGTGAGGGAGCCCTTATAAGCAGTACGGAGCTTCTCCTTCAATTGTTTGACATGCCCACTGGAGGCTTTCACAAAGGTGTTGTAGGAGATCCCAAATTTCGTCTGTATACTGAGTTTGGGTCACCAAGGAGGCGACTGAAGAGGAGAGGGTGCCAAGAACGGCACCATAGAGGAGGCGATCTTGGCGTTTCCATGAGAGATACGTCCGATTTTGGATCGATTAAGGTGGGTCAGCCGAACTGGTGATGGTGGCCTCCAGAATGGGATGAGTACCGTCTTGGAATATAAACAGATCATGGCCCTCATGAGTGGCATGGATCTGAAGCTTCCAAGTGATATAATTTGTCGGGGTGAGTTTTATGATAGTGGAGAGATGAACAATGGTGAAGGGTTTTGTTGATTCAATAGATTGGGAAGTTGAGAAGGAAAGTCTGCTGCCATTGTAACAAACAGGTTTTGTGATTTTTATGTAGGCCAATGAACGTTGTAGCTCTGATACCATAAAGGTAAAAACAGTTGCTTGCTTTTATTAATAGATGGAAGTGAATATATTTACAACATGATTCAACCATTCAGGAGATATTCTCTCCTTAATGGGTGGAAGTGGTAACAACTAATACGACTAATTCAAGCCATGAATCTCTTAACAGTTTAACCACTAATATTGTTATCAGCTATGAATACCAGAACCTCTACTTTGGAAAAGGTTTAAACAACTTCAGAAAAATAGAAAATGAAGTTAAAGAAAGAAATCGAGGTAATACCACAGAATAAAGGAATGCTCATCCAAGACAATCATATCATGGAGACCAACAAAATTCTACAAAAGTACCCATATCATAGAAGCCTCCAATCTTAGCCTAACGGGCAAACTTTACATAGAGGCTGTTGGAACTCATATTGATGACACATAGGTCATTTTTTGAATGGTACATATAACATAGCAAACTGCAAAGGGGATAACTAAAGTCAACTTTAAATAAAAAGTTCCAGCTTATGTCAGAAGATGTCACGGTCTGTTTTCGATCGTACGCGTTACGTGCACGTAGTCTTGTTCGTGCACGTATTTATTTTAGACCTTGTTTGTATCCGAACCCTATAGTGTGATATGCCGTTGTGACCCTCTCGAAGAATATTAAATTGTGGAATTAAATTGGAACGTCATTTCACGGGTCGTTCCCCCACGATTTGACTATGTTTGATGAGACGTCGTGATTCTCACTTTTGTCGTGAAACCTTTTTATTCTTATTTTTGTTTCTTGTCGTCGAAATCGTGATCCGACTTCTTAGTTTTGTTTCTCTCGACGGTATGGTCGCCCTAGTATTTATCTCATAATTTTAAGGCTCTGTTTGACTCACTTTCACTATTTTTCCCAATCTATAGTTTAACCTTACGTTTATGATTTTTCCCTAATTATTATTTATTATAATCCTAATCAACTTTGAACCTAGACCATTTTTGAAACCATATGGCCGAACCCATGTAATAACCCACACAACAGGCTACATCAAAACGTCAAAACAAAATAACCCTAGACCTATTCACGTGCCACTTTTTGAAGCCCACACCTAAAGCTATATGAAAGAAACTCTTATAGGACACATCACCCTATCTTTATTTTAATAAACCCTACCATATAAAAATAGCACAGTAGCACTAGGGAAACTTTTGTAACTCACGCAACCAACTTTCTCCCAGCACCGCATCTTCTATTAACGCATCTCCACGGCGCCGTAACCGACGACATCATCTCCGACCTAACCCATTCGCGCCGACAACCAAACCCCAAAGTCCTATGACTACCCACATCGTCGGTCACCTCGCCGTCTAGCTCTCCCCTCCGAATCTCCGACGTCGGTGTTTGCAGCAGCTAGATGCTGCTCTCTACAGCAGCATGCAGCAACGCCCACAGCGACGCCGCCCGCTCAGTTGATCCCCCACCGTCAACCTCCTGTCCCCACGACTGGCCTCTCCGCTCCGACCTCCAGTGCACAGCAGCACCGCCGGTGCCCGCTCGTCCATCTCCAGGCACCCACAGTGCTGCCCCATGCATGACAGGCCCCTCCGACGTCCCTGCGGCCTTCCTCCAGCCATTTTCTGCCAGAGAGCGCCTCCCCGGGTGCTGTCAAGAGCAACAGCCGCTGCTTTTCGCTGCAGCGGCATCGTTTTGCACGACAGTCGTTGTAGGACCCCCCGTCGATCTTTCTCTCCGGTGACCCAGTTGGATTCCGCCGATAGCCGCTGTCCAAGGCGCCGATAGCTGTGATCGTCTCCCGTGCGGCAGCGACGCACGGCAGCCCCCGAGGTGTTGTCGACCTTCCCCTCGAGTCGCTACGACTTCCATCTAGCCAATGTCCACGCTCAGCAATGTCCCACTAGCCGTAGTCGACCCACGATGACTTCCAAAAGCTTCGTGGGATCTTTCCCTCGTTACGGTTAGTAACGTATATGATAACACGTTTTACAACTTTTGTTATTAGTCTGGAACCGTAAATACATGATGAACGGACTTATGATTGGTGTTTGCATGCTAGTAACCTTAATAATCGATGTTTAGCTAACGGACGTAATATATTGATGTTAACTAGATTGTTCGTAGGGCTGATAACTTGTTTAAACAACTTCTAGCTAATGTTAGCCTAGGTTGATTTGATGATATGATGTATGTTTATTCGTATTAGCAACTCAACATAGTTAACGTGTTAATATTTTAATGATGATTAATATTGTTGTGTCTCCAATCTTGGACTAGAAAACCTAATTAAAATTGGGATATTAGACATTTTAGGTTCCATAATAACTTTTGGTTCCGTCAAGAACTTATCGAACCTGTGTCTTATCAGCAGAGAACCGTTTGTCTTAAAAACATTCGTGATACCGGATCCAACCCCTGACGTCGCTACCCGATGTCAGAGTAGCTCTCGCGTCGTGTTGAGGTAAAAATATACCCCGTAGAATTCACCAACTGCCTGTTAATCAACTAAAATTTGGTAATTTCTGATGGTTGTGTTTCACTAATCAAGGATAATAAAATTGGGACTGTATGCTGGACTGCGAACTGAACACGTAGGTAGACTCGGACTGATTGTGCAGGATTGTGACTTGGTTGTTTTTCAGGCAAGTGATACTTGCCAGCTTTCTGTTTAGGCCACGTCTTAGGCCATTATGTACAGTAGTGTAAGAGAGAGTAGGCAGTGAAATGATAGCTGCCTAGACGACAATTTTAGATCTGGCTTGACAACGAAGCCAGATCCGAAACCTTCATTATGCTTGTATTCATTCTACCATGCCATGTTTAAATTCAATTAACGGTACAAAAATTATTTGTTCATTGCCATGTCATTGCATGCATCTAATTTTCATCGTGATTGAGTAGCACACGCTACACCTATTGTAATGATTGAGGCTAGGCACCTACTTTTGCGGGCACAACCCTATGCCAAAACACTTCCTGGCTCGTGATCCAGAAGTGAGCCCATGTACTTGGGAAACCCTGGCTCGATACACATGGAGGGGTAGGGTTAAGCTGCCACGCAGCATAGAAAGATGCCTGATCCGCTCCTTCAGCTATAAGAGGATAACCCTGTGCACAATGTGATAGTATAGTGATCGTGATTATGAATTAATGTTCTCGTAATGCATGCCATCATGTCATATTTACATGTTGCATTCTTAAATGTCATTTCAACTTATTGCATTATTTTAGAACTGCTAGTCGTCTTTTGTTATTTGTATCATTGCACAAAAGCTCTCTGCTTTATTTTAGGAGACTTTTGCTGACATATGCCCATTTCTCTTTGGGTGTCACATGTCAGGTTTTTGAGTTAGAGTTACCCACTGAGGACGAGCAGTACGTGGACGCTGAGTTCGAGGTGCCTGCAGAGACCAAGTTCGAGGAACTGGTGACCAGTCCTAGGCTCACCTGGAGTCTTTTAGTTGTCACTTCTTTTAGTAGTTGCAGTTAGTTTTCGGTGCGTAGCACCTGACCTTCTTTACTTTTGTTTCGGCCATGTTTTAGGTCTTTTAGTTCAGACTTATACTTTTGTGACTTTCTGATCACTCCATATTTTACACCTTTTTTCTGCATGTTTTCACGCCATTTCGATTGCTCATATTGCGATTTTCACGAGTATTCGACGATATTGCGTTACTTTTCACTATTTCTTGTTTTTGTCGGATTTCAGGAAATATAGAGCGATCGGGAGCAAAAATGAGCTTAAGGGACTTGCACCCACTCCGGAGCGTCACCCAAGGCACTTTTAAGGGCCATTCGTCGATGGGAGACGGGTGGAAGAAGAAGAAACTCCGTAGGAGCGACGAGGAGGAGAAACGGAGAAGATTGGGCATCTACAGCATGCCACTCGGCCGAGTGGAGCAGCCACTCGGCCGAGCAAGAAGACCACTCGGCCGACCAGACCGGACACGCTCCAACAGAAGGAATTGGGCGTGCACTCGGCTGAGGGAAGATATCCCACTCGGCCGAGTAAGAAGATCGCATCGCCCGAGTGGCATGAGAAATCCACCATCAAAAGAGGCCGACTTACTGGAAATGTACAGGCTTTTGACGGTTCTGACTCGGCCGAGTACCGAATGCCCCTCGGCCGAGTGAGTAAAGCCACTCGGCCAAGTCACCTCCGAAGACAGGCCCCCAAGATCCCTGACTTACTGGAACTCTACAGGGTCTGTCACTCGGCCGAGTAGAGAAGCCCACTCGACCGAGTAGAGAAGTCAACTCGGCCGAGTGATGCCGAGGACATGCAGCGTCCAGATTTTCAGACAGTCTCCCACTCTTTTGAAATCTGCTATCATTCCAGCAAGCAAAGTATTTTTCTCATATTCTTTATGGATAGTAGACTTCATGACGATTCCCACGCCACCAAGAACGTGCAAATCGGAGGTCGGATGAAATCTGGAGAATTTCTGTAAGTTGATGCTGCAGTGCTGGAATTTCCACTCGGCCGAGTCACATTTTCCACTCGGCCGAGTCGGCGACGGGCCCAGATTTTAAGTTGCGGTTTGGGCTGTTTTTGGGCATGAATTTGAGGGGTTTTCTAGGGTTTCTTGCTAGGGTTTTGGGGGAGTATTTAAGGGTTTTGTAGCCACCATTAGAGGAGGATCCCCATTATGTTTTCTTAGTTCCCCAAATGTTTTATTAGGGATTATTTTAGAGGTTAGGCCATGTCCTAGGCCCCCTCTTGGATCTAAAAGCTTGTATTTTGGATTGAAGATCTTCATCAAGCTAAGTATTTTGTTCTTATTGTTTGAATCTTTGTTTTTCTATCTTTTTGTATGCAAGCAAATATTTTTATTGATTCTCATATCGTTATTGCTATGCTAGAGTAGATTTGTTGTTCTAGGGCATGGGGATGAACCCTATGGATCTAGTTTCAGATGTGTGATGAATGAATTTCTAAATTGCTAGAATTGCTAGGAGGTTAGGTTGTGATTGATTTATTACGGATAGGTAGGGATTTCCATCGATCGAGGGTTTGCAAGAGATTGGATTCTAATCGATGGGAAGGCCTAGATATCCGATTTAGGTTTATAATCGAGATTCTTTAGACTTGGTTTGGAAGAGATTGGACCAAAGCTAGGATTTTTATTATAAATCTATACCCATATTCGTTTGCAAGAGATTGGACGGATATGAACTATCCCAACCTAGGTCGTAGCCCGAGTTTGCACGAGAGTGGTCTCGGGATGCGATTGAACGATGACGTTGATCCTATTGCTAGCTTGCCTAGGCTAGGGTTTGCAAGAGATTGGACCCTACCCTAGGTTTGCTATAGACCGGCAATAGCGCGAGAGCATGAGCTTGGTTCTCTATTCAGTTACGACTAGTTCACCTCAACGCAAGTCTAGTAATATTGAGATTCACTATTTACAATGATGTATGACGATCCGTAGTGGGAATTCCCTAGCCCTAGACACTTTTATTATATTGTATTTGAATCTATATTTGACCGAATTCTTTATCACCGACACTGACATCCACCACCATTTCCATTATATCATTCAATAACCATCTCCACCAATAAAACATTCGTAGTCAAACCAACCTAGGATAGATTGGAGCCAACACCACCTCCTCGTGTTTGATACCCGCTCGCCGCTACACCGTGCGCTTGCGGTAAAACTACAATCGTTCTCCGGGTGTATATCCGGGAGCGATCAAGTTTTTGGCGCCGTTGCCGGGGAGGTGTTTTCTGTTAGGTGCCAATTTGTCACAATTAGGTTGATTAGACTACGAAAAAAAATTTAATTTAAAAAAAGAAAGGAAATTTTCACCCCCGCCACCATTATTATCATTTCTATATTCTTTTATGCCACTGATATCTTTTCTCCAGGCATTTATCTTTGTTGATCAGGTGCTATGGATTATACTACGTGGACCACAGATTTTGATCAGAGTGCTCAGATGGGAGATTACTATTTTGATCAGAGTGCTCAGATGGGAGAATACTATTATGATCAGAGTGCTCAGACGGGCGAATACTATTATGATCAGAGTGCTCAGATGGGAGAATACTTTTTTGAGGAGATGCACTGGCCCAAGCTTGATGAGAGACAAAGGATCTTTTTTGATGAGATGCATGCACACCAGGTGGAAATACAAGCCGGGTTTGATAAGAGCAATCTTCAATTTGAATGTACGAAGAGGGTACTTGAAATGAATGCGCTCATGCTTAAGGTTGCAGGGATTTCCAAAGATATCAGTTCTGCTTCTTCATTTTATGGGCAAGAAGCATCGCCAGACTTACTACCAGAGCCAGAATGTGCCGTCGTCGATCCCACTTCCTACAATACATCTATTGCATATGAAGAGTGGATGGACGAAGAGGCAGTGAAGGAAGCAGAAACTGAGTCATATGCGCAGCCAGAGGAGGACGCATTTCAGAGATTATTGGATGGCCTCTTGGAGTCAGTGAGGTTCACCGGTTCAGAGAGCATTAAAGCAGGTGATGCATTTGAGCTACGATTTGCAGATTTTGTTATGAACCGTGTTTCAGCTGCAGGAACAATTGAGGAGGACATCCATGTCAGTCTTGAGGGGGATAGACTATATTTTCGGATTGCTTGCGGGTATTCCCCTCCACATGATACATCCACACAAGCTGACACACTTGAGCAGCCAACATCACCATTCCAGAGAGAGCCCACATTGATAGTCGATGAGAAGGTAAAGGAGCACACTGTCGAGCCAGAGCATATTGACGAGGAGGCCTCACATGCGGAGCCCGAGCATGCTTTTGAGGAGGCCTTACATACGGAGCCAGAGCTTATCATCGAGGAGGTCATACATCGGGACGAGGACATAGCCATTCATGAGGATCCCGAGCACTATTCTCCTCCATTAGAGCTCCCGCAGCCACCTCATCCTTCCACTGACGTCGAGGACTATCCCACAGAGCTTACTGCTCCCACTCAGGGAGATATTTTTACCCATTCCATTTCTGAATCATGTATTCCATTTGATATTTATTTTGATTCAGATATTTTTGACACGTCGTACCTCTTGCAGCACACATATGATTATGGACCGGAGGTATGCTTGGACGTGTCACAGTTTGATGAGCCTATCGAAGAGGTCCACACCTATGATCCAGATTTACCTGAGCAGCTGAGAGAGGACACCACAGAGATAGCTATCAAGGCACAAGAGGATATTGGATTATTTCCAGGGAAGTATCGTCCACCATTATTTATTCCATATATTTCTATAGACGATCCTCTTTGGGATACTTTTATTATAAGGGTGAAATTTTTGCAGCGAACTGATGCATCCTATTCTCTGCAGGGTACAGGTGGAGACCTTGTGGGAATGCTGGAGGATGCATTGCTGGAGTTTGTTGGTGTTTGTGGATACACGCGTCTTGCTGAGCCACGGAAAGAGCCGTTGGAGCAATTGCCTGCACCGACAAAGATACTGGATCCGTCTTTTGCTATAGGTGATATCAATCCAGTAGTGTAGAAATTTTTATGCTTTGAATAAACACGAATTCTCTCGACAGCGAGAGGACCGTATAGATTTGCTTGAATAAATATCACCTCATATGATTGCAACAAAAATCTTTTACACCCCAAACCCATTATATATATTAATTCCCATCTACATATTTTGATATGCCACATCCTTTTGCTCACCACCATCGAGCATTTCTTTCAAGTGAATACTCACTTTCTTATTCATTTGACTTGATCACGCTTTGCAAATCCATGACATTTTTGATTGAGTCACTTGAATAGGATTGTTTGGTATAAGCTTGGGGGAAAGCGCTCTCATTCATCATTGTATGTGCATGTAGTTGCATTAGGATTTCATGTCATTCATTTCATCATTTTTTATTCACCCCCTTATTATTATCGTTGTTCCTCATATTCTTTCATTATGATCACATTGAGGACAATGTGAAATTTAAGCTTGGGGGAGTGAATTTCCATGCCATTTAGATGCATTAGTTGCATTTCTACTTTATTTTAGGATTTTTAAAAATTTTCAAAATTTTTGCATCATCTTTTTTATTTTTCCATCTTATTTTCCTTTTATGTGTGTTCATGCATCATATTATGTGCTTGTTTTTCTTTTCTTTTCTCTCTTTTATTTTATATCTTTATTTTCTTTTCCTCCTTTCGCTAGATTTGTTCCTTATGATGATGTGTCTTATTGCTTTAGCAACCATCACGATGCTTATTATTCCTTGCCATGCTACTTAGAGTATTTCATAGACCTACTATCCATGTGCTTACTTATATATTCTTTTGATGATTCCTATATATGAATGCATGATATTAATTGAAGCTGAATGTATGGATTAGTGTTTGGTATGCTTTTGTTGGAAGTGCTCCAAGATTCACGCATCAATTGTATAACGGAAGCATCTGCCCTATTATCTTATTCACCTTCTGTTGCATGCTTGATATGAAAGTACTATTTACCGCTTGACTTCGCTTTTTATTGAGATGATTGAGAATATCCATACTTACATATGAGTTTTAGTTGAAGTATTATTTTATTGAACCGTTCTTGCACATCTTAGAGTGAACCGAGTGTTACATTATTTCTTTCTCCACATATATCTTTTTATTCTCTACATGTCACTTGAGTTCACCTCCTAAAGCTACTTATATCGCATCTATTTCCCAAAAATCCCCACAAAAGAAAAGTTAGCTCCAAAAAGTCCAAAAAGCCAAAAAGGAGCCAAAAACAAAAAATACAAATCATATAGCTCCTACAAAAAGCCAAAACGAAAAATGAGAAACAAAGTCCAAAAGAAAAAAAAATATTTCTCTATCTCAATATTGGAGCCACAAAATACTTGGGAAAACCAAGGCAAAAATCCCATTTTCCACTATCATATTCCTTTAGATGTGATGCCCCAAGCTAAGCTTGGGGGGTGAATTCATTTGACCAAATGAGTGAGTATGACCTTAGAGTGGAGACGTGCATGAATGGGGATATTCGATAATGCTTAGACTTTGCAAAATATATTAGATATGGAGATTTTTCATGATTTGAAATAAATATGTGAATGTCATGTCTCTTATTCCATTCTCTATTGCATGCTTGGTGTGATTCTTATATACTTCAGTTATAACTCTTGATTGAAAAGTGCATTGCCAACATTTGTATATTAAATCCTATGAAATGCGTGACGTGGATATGAATTGATTGTTTGAATTTAGAGAATCCCTTTTGTTGTTCTTAAAATCTTGAGAGAACCATGTTTATGTAAGATTTGAAATCCTTATAGCATGTGATTCGTATTTTCCAAGTTGTCGTGATATGTAGCTTATGGCTTGAGATCTGAGAGAAGAATCTAGCGACCCCTTCCACCTCGTGTTCTTTCTTTTTTATTTCATTTTCTTTATTTTCATCTCCCGAGTCCGTCTCTCTACTTATCTTCCTCGAGGACGAGTAAGAGGTAACTTGGGGGATTTTGATCACTCCATATTTTACACCTTTCTTGCATGTTTTCAGCCATTTCGATTGCTCATATTGCGATTTTCACGAGTATTCGATGATATTGCGTTACTTTTCACTATTTCTTGTTTTTGTCGGATTTCAGGAAATATGGAGCGATCGGGAGCAAAAATGAGCCTAAGGGACTTGCACCCACTCCGGAGCGTCACCCAAGGCACTTTTGAGGGCTATTCGACGATGGGAGACGGGTGGAAGAAGAAGAAACTCCGTAGGAGCGACGAGGATGAGAAACGGAGAAGATTGGGCATCTACAGCATGCCACTCGGCCGAGTGGAGCAGCCACTCGGCCGAGCAAGAAGACCACTCGGCCGACCAGACCGGACACGCTCCAACAGAAGGAATTGGGCGTGCACTCGGCCGAGGGATGATATCCCACTCGGCCGAGTAAGAAGATCGCATCGCCCGAGTGGCATGAGAAATCCACCATCAAAAGAGGCCGACTTATTGGAAATGTACAGGCTTTTGACGGTTCTGACTCGGCCGAGTACTGAATGCCCCTCGGCCGAGTGAGTAAAGCCACTCGGCCAAGTCACCTCCGAAGACAGGCCCCCAAGATCCCTGACTTACTGGAACTCTACATGGTCTGTTACTCGGCCGAGTAGAGAAGCCCACTCGACCGAGTAGAGAAGTCAACTCGGCCGAGTGATGCCGATGACATGCAGCGCCCAGATTTTCAGACAGCCTCCCACTCTTTTGAAATATGCTATCATTCCAGCAAGCAAAGTATTTTTCTCATATTTTTTATGGATAGTAGACTTCATGACGATTCCAACGCCGCTAAGAATGCGCAAACGGAGGTCGGATGAAATCTGGAGAATTTCTGCAAGTTGATGCTGCAGTGCTGGAATTTCCACTCGACCAAGTCACATTTTCCACTCGGCCGAGTCGGCGACGGGCCTAGATTTTAAGTTGCGGTTTGGGCTGTTTTTGGGCACGAATTTGAGGGGTTTTCTAGGGTTTCTTGCTAGGGTTTTGGGGGAGTATTTAAGGGTTTTGTAGCCACCATTAGAGGAGGATCCCCATTATGTTTTCTTAGTTCCCCAAATGTTTTATTAGGGATTATTTTAGAGGTTAGGCCATGCCCTAGGCCCCCTCTTGGATCTAAAATCTTGTATTTTGGATTGAAGATCTTCATCAAGCTAAGTATTTTGTTCTTATTGTTTGAATCTTTGTTTTTCTATCTTTTTGTATGCAAGCAATGATTTTTATTGATTCTCATATCGTTATTGCTATGCAAGAGTAGATTTGTTGTTCTAGGGCATGTGGATGAACCCTATGGATCTAATTTCAGATTTGTGATGAATGAATTTCTAAATTTCTAGAATTGCTAGGAGGTTAGGTTGTGATTGATTTATTACAGATAGCTAGGGATTTCCATCGATCGAGGGTTTGCAAGAGATTGGATTCTAATCGATGGGAAGGCCTAGATATCCGATTTAGGTTTATAATCGAGATTCTTTAGACTTGGTTTGCAAGAGATTGGACCAAAGCTAGGATTTTTATTATAAATCTATACCCATATTCGTTTGCAAGAGATTGGACGAATACGAACTATCACAACCTAGATCGTAACTCAAGTTTGCACGAGAGTGGGCTTGAGGAGCGATTGAACGATGATGTCGATCCTAATGCTAGTGCTTAGGCTAGGGTTTGAAAGAGATTGGACCCTACCCTAGGTTTGCTATAGACCGGCAATAGCGCGAGAGCGTGAGCTTGGTTCTCTATTCAGTTACGACTAGTTCACCTCAACGCAAGTCTAGTAATATTGAGATTCACTATTTACAATGATGTATGACGATCCGTAGTGGGAATTCCCTAGCCCTAGACACTTTTATTATATTATATTTGAATCGATATTTGACCGAATTCTTTATCACCGACACCGACATCCACCATCATTTCCATTATATCATTCCATAACCATCTCCACCAATAAAACATTCGTAGTCAAACCAACCTAGGATAGATTGGAGCCAACACCACCTCCTCGTGTTCGATACCCGCTCGCCGCTACACCGTGCGCTTGCGGTAAAACTACAATCGTTCTCCGGATGTATATCTGGGAGCGATCACTTTCTGCGATGTTGAATAAATTGTTGGATGTTTTTGAGCTGGTGGATGTTTCTTTATCTGCTATGTTATTATTGGTGTTGTTTCGTCGCAATGCAAAGGACCTGCTATCATTTGAATTCTTTTCTGATGCTTATTAGACTGCAACTTCACTGCTCCACGTCTGAGCGGACCTCCTCACGTCTCGCCTTCCATATTAGGGAAGCGGGGCGTGACAGGTTTTATTGGTGGCCCATGCAGATCCACTTTGCATCCGCAAAATATCGAAACAACAATAATGATAAATAACATCCAATTAATTATTCATAACATTCGAGTCATGATTAAGTCTAATCTGAACGTTTCCCTATCTTAGATGGTAGGAAGACTTAGGTAGATGTCTAGGTTTGATAGTTAGAGCCTTCGTCAAGATTAAGCTGTACTCGTCCTAGGTTGCCTTAGTAGTCTCTCACCCAACCCTGACCATATTAGACTTCTAGAGCTTCTCTTTTAGCCGTTCGTTTGAGTCCGACAATGTCGGGCCCAGCAGAACGTAATCTTGACATTCCTTAGGAACCTTCCCTGAGACCTCTATTATAGTCTTGTTCATTAGAGAGTCATAGTGTTAAGTTCCTCCTGATCTCCAGCCGACCCGATAATTCGAACCCCTGATTCCATCATTTCCCTGATCATTACACTTCTGGGTTATCGACCGTAGAATCCCATCGTAGTTTTCATGAATCGTATCCTAGGCGTATTCATCACGCGATCATAATCTTTGCCTCGATACACGTGATCGCTTCCTGACGATTATCGTTAATCTTTCAAATCTTCTCCGTTGCAAATCTCGATTCTTTCAAAATTATTTTCGATTTTCCTTATTAAAAAGTTTTCGCTCAGTTTAATATTTGTTTTCCTTACTTTCGGTTGAGTTAAAATACTTTCTTAGATTTTGAAGTCGTCTTGGTCGTAAATTTTTATTACAATCTCGAGACCATTTTCTAACCTATATCTATCGTATTTCGGTTTTAAAATCTTATTACTATTTTTGATAATTCAATATATCTTTCCTTCCGTTTCTATACTACTAAGTTATTATTAAAATTTTCACTTATCGTACTTACTTTTAGATTGTTTTCTAAGCTAAATAGAACTTCAATATATATATATATATATATACAAGAACTATATTCATTGTGCTCATACTTCAAAATTTTTGGTATAAACCTAATTTCATTTACAACACGGTCACGGCCTCAACCAACGCGTTATTTCCTCGTCGTAATACTTTCCGTGTTTTAAAACTTTTGCCATTAGCTCGCCATTTCTACAAATTTTTAAGAGTATATATATATATATATATATATATATATATATATATATATATATATATGATACCACATTTTCCACGTATCCACCTTTCATCTATTTAATTATTTAGAGCAATATTTTGTCTCACCCAACCAGCTATCTCCTTATCCTCATCTTATCTGAACTCGCTCTTTTTGATCTTGTTCGTTACGCGTTTGGTTTTGGTTTCCTTTCTATTGTTTAGATGCTGGTGCTTGTCGTTGCCTGTGTCAACCTTAGAATAGTAGTGAGCCCATTGATTTTATTGCGATGTCGTTGTGGTGCATGTATAAGAAGAGTGTGTGGACCCGTGTGTGTGAGCCCCGGCGTATCACTCACGTATGAGTGTACTCCTCTATAGTATATTAATGTTTGCCTCTTGTGTGATATTTACAAACTCAGTGTTATTCATGATGTACATGAAGTTGTATGGATGATATTAGTTATATATGTGTGGTTAGCTACAACACTCTAGGAATGTCTGTATATATTTTGGGAATTGTATTGGAGTGTGTACTAGTAGTGTATGTAGTTTGAAAATACTTGTAAATGCTTGATATATATATATATATATATATATATATATATATATATATATATATATATATATATACTAGTCATAACCCGTGCCCATAGGGCACGGACCATTTAAGATATTCCGCCCTCAAAATCTTGGATCCCTTAATTTTAAACGAACAGTAATAATTAAAACAAAATAATTGTTATTTAGTTTCCCAATCATTTTAGTTCCCCTAGAGAATTTAGTATCCCAAAAGAGTGTTGTTATTCGCACCACAAAAATTTATGAATACACCACACTACTTGATTCACCACACCTATTTTTTAACATCAGATGTTCGGATTTGAAGATCCGAACGACTCTAATACAATACATGTGTAAATCCGAACACAATACATATTTTATTATATTATTCGGCTTTGCAATTGCGAACGGAAGAATAAAAGTATTAGAGCCGTTCGGATCTCCAAATACGAACATCTGATGTTAAAAAAATAGGTGTGGTGAATCAAGTAGGGTGGTGTATTCATAAATTTCCGTGGTGCGAATAACAACACTCATCCCAAAAATTTTGGTTTCCCTCAAAATTTAGTTCCATTCAAATTTAAAATGTGACATATGGGTACAGATCATTTAAAATATCCCACCCTCAAAATCTTGGGTGACATAATTTTAAACAATATCAATAATAAAAGTGAAATAATTGTTATTTAGTTTTCTCAAAAGTTATTTAGTTCGACCAAAAATTTTAGTTCAATCCACAATTTAGTTCCCCCTACAGAATTTAGTTCCCCACATTGTAATTTAGTTCTTCGCAAAAACTTTAGTTACCCTAAAAATTTAGTTTCACCAGATAATTTAATTTCCTTAAAAAATTTAGTTCCTTTCATACTTAGTTCCTCCAAAATTCTAGGTAAAGAGATGTTGGAAGAGAGATTTCATGCCACCAATTTCATTTACAATCAGTGATATCGTTGGGTCAACAATTTGAGATGTTCAAAGACTACAAAGAGAATGCGATAGTTATTTGGGCAAAATTTTCATCATAATCCAAAAAAAATGTTGATAAGATGCTTTGATTCAAACTCGGATCAATCTCCACAGCATTACAAAAAAATGTTGATGGTCCCACCAGAAACAAATTTGAACTCCCAAAATCATTTTACCCCAGCCTGGTGAGTGATGTCAAGTAACCCAAATATCTTGAGTATATCAACCAAAGGATATTTACAAATTACAGACATATTTTTTAAAAAATTTTAAACCAAAGGATAGTCCCCCCCTAACAAAAGGTCTTGATTATACAATCTCGTTCAAAAATGATCGAATTTTATCAATCCAGAAGTTGCATAGAATTGCGACTTTAAATCAATAGCATGTCTTTATTATAAAAAAATCAAATTACTCAAGAATAACCTCCAGGCCGATATTTAAAATGTTCCACCCAAAAATTTAGGATCCCTCAAAAAAATTCTCCCTGAAATTTCAACCAACTATTTTTCTCTAATCATAACACATGCCCTTATGCACATGACATTTAAAATCTTTCCCTCAAATTTTGGATCCCCACAAAAAAATTTCCCGAAAAATTTCAAATAATGATAATAAAATGTAGTAAAACTCACTGATTAAAATCAAATTACTATGCATTTATTGAACTCATTATGTTACAAACCAACAAAAGGGTTTGAAAAAGAATTTTAGAAATGCCACATGCTCTTCTCCTATTAGCTCCTGGAGCCTCTCCATCTGGGTGCACATATACCTCCTGTCCACAAACACCATGATTGGAGCATGTCGTGTATAAGAGATTCAAATAGAGGAAGAAGCAATGATAGTTAGCTAGCCTGGATTGCATGAATCCAGATTTAAAAAGATCTGTTTTTCTTAATGCGATTGATCCTACACTTACAATTTCATTTAATCCCATCTTCCACATTAAATTAAAGTTTCATAATTGCATGTCTATTGCTAGAAATTGCCAATATTTCTAGAGCAAATTTAAGACTATTAACTAAACCTAGAATCAGAAGAACATTATTTAGTACCAACGTAAATATATAGAGCATATCGTAAACAATAAGAAATTTGCTTGCAAGGCTACAATCAAGCTTGTCCTTCAATGGTATCTTCTTCCGATTCTACAATGTGATATATCCATTGTGCTTCCCAAAGTAATTGCATGTGGACCAATTTTAATAATTGAATCAAATTCCAGGTTAAAGAGAAACAAAGATATCTAAGATACATCAAATGCAACCATGAATCAATGGAAGTATCTCACTAAACATGCTCAAAGCATATATCAGATCAAAATTTTGCTGACCTCAAAATGCAAGCATATATGACTAAACATGCTTTCCATGGCAAATTATACACCAATGCCTTAATGTGCAAAAAATCCCAACAGATGTATGTCATCAAAGAAAATCATAACTTCATCCTTTGTGTTTCTTTGTCTGTTCATGGCTTTGTTTCAGTAACATTGGTTTAGTTATGATATTGTTTCAATAAGGCAGTAGGTGTATTCTTGTTTCATGAATTTTCTGTATGATTTTTGTATGAATTCATCAAAGAAAATCAAAACATACACAAAATTCCAGCACCTAATTATCAACTCAAGCAGTGCACTAATAAAATTTCAGCCTTATGAACAGAAAATCAGCAACATTACCTTTCATTCCCATTTCTTTTACAATTACTTTATCAGCAGAATTACTTTAAAAATAATCAGACCATCTACAAAAAGACCATCTATAAAATAAATCCACTTGCTCCAACACCTCATATGGCTTTGCCAGTTCAATGCTTCTACCAATCTTGTTCCCTACAATAATACACCAATGGTAATAATGACATCTATTATGGCGAGCTTTTTACTCAAGCTTAAATTTGCGTGCGGTTTTTTTTTTGGGGGGGGGGGGGGGGTGTTGCTCAAGCTTACTAACAAAATGATTGAGTAAGTAGAAAACAAAAGGGATGAAAGAAAAGTTCTTCATGAATGCAGCATATTAAGGCTGTGAAAAATTAGGGTATATGTGCACAAAATACAATCATAGCCATCCCGCTCAGTTACAGTCATAGTTGTAGATGACAAAAAAGAAATTTCTGCAAACAGATAAGCTAATTGACCATAAAATAAATATAATTCTATAACGAGCTATCAATAATTTAAACCAAACCAAACCTAATTCTATACCAAAGTTTTCATGTTTGAATCCCACTAAATTAAATTAAATTAACAACAAATCATCTTCGAATACCGTAAGAAAATTAGAGCAACCGCCAATACCGTCTCTTCCAACACATTTGTTGACTTCACATCGTCCAAGCCAAGATGGGATATCATTGAGCATTCAAGTTATATACTAATACATCGAGTACGACCAAGCAGAGATGGCTTCTAATACAACCAAAGCCAGCACAAATCAATTACAACTATATACTAACACGTTGAGCATTCAAGTTGCAGTATATTTAGAAGGGGCTTTGAACTTTAGATATTGAGAATTATATTAGCCATAGGTATTACGCATCATCATAAAAATCTCAAATGGATAACAATGAAAGGAGAGACCATACCATTTCGCATCATTTTTTAACATTGGAACAAATCACTTCAGGTAATTCATGCAACATTTCCATGCCCAAATAACTTTCCATTTGTCACCAAGTATGTCACAACTCTCAGCCTGCACACACCTAATTTTAGAGTTCTATTCACATGGTTCCTCCCATCTAATTTTGCAATTGCTTTGAACATTTTAATGCTGGTGTTCTGGCCTACCTAATAAACCATAATATTTGTTGCCATATGATATATTATATGCATATTTGTGATAGAAATAGCAAAACAAATCTGAAACCTGATGTTTAAACTATTCAATCCTTAGTTTCACCAAAGATGCATAACAGACAACATTTCTCACATTACATTCTCAGTTGACAAAAATAACTTCAAAATAACTTGCCAAAAATCATTCACTGCGCAGTATATTAGTGAAATTTTTTGGTTGCATCATTCACTTTAAATAACCTGAGCTAATTGAACATAATTCATTAGTTTTGAAAGAAATGAACAGAGACTTTAGAACAATTATAATCTACATACTCAAATATGCTTGATGCAAAGGACTCTAATGTCATAGTGATGAAGTTTGAGGGAAAATTTTGCTTCTTTATCGTTATTCCTCAATGTTCAAGTGAAGAACTTGCCATATTAAGTAAAAGTCAAATCGTAAAACAAAATAAAGCAAAAAACTAAACAATAATGGAAAAAATCCAGTCTTATTGATATATGAAGAATAATGTAGTTACCTATGTGAAGATTCTAGTTTTGTTCCTCGCAGAAAGTGTTTAGGCACAGAGAAGAAAAACATGGAGAGGTCTCCGACAACCTCGTCATCGCCGTTGCAAATGTGATTCAAGAATCGAATGAATTTTTATCTACGTAAATGATCCACATCTCTTTATCCGTTTAATACTTTTCTCTAGGAAACATTTTCGTTTTAAATTCTAGATTGCTGCAATTAACAATGATAAGAAAACAGAAATTGCAGATAAAATTAGTAGGAACACACATAACAATGACATTCATAAATTGCCGCAACTAAAACTGAAGTGATAAGGAATCACTGCCGACGTTATCAAATTAAAAGGCATGATACATCATATGTTCTCATCAAAATTTAAAGGGTAAACCCACAAACATTAACAACCATTAAATTGAACAACAAAAACTTGGAACACAGAAATAAGATCAAAGAATACACTAAAATGTATTTTTTTATTGTTGATATAATTAATTTTTAGTCAAATATCAAAGTCTGAGTACCCAAATCAACCCAAATCCCCCAGTAAAGGGTACTAAACTGCAATAAGATCAAATAAATGGTACTAACATGCAATAAAATCCAAATCAACCAAAATTTAATTTAGGATTCTAGAGAGAGACCAGAATCACATACCAAAGTCTGAGTACCCAAATCTAGAGTTCACTACTGACTTGCTTTTAAACCCAAATTATCCTAAACATTCAAGAACATTCACCAAAACCAAAACCAAAGCCTAAAAAACAAAGGCCTCAAAACATTCCAAAACCAACACAACAATACGAAAACCAACGCTTGCACCCATCAAAATGTATGAATGTTCATTGTCCTACCATTTTAGGTGTTGATCCCTAAGTTTTCAAAAAAGCAGTATGATATGGTTGCCAAATTTTAAAAAGAGGTCGAATAGATGTAAGCTTTACATGCATTTAAAATGTAAAATTATCTCATCACTTCACCATACAACAAAAATACTGGAAATTAAATTGTAATAAAATATATATTGATAAAAAAATATATGTTTTGTAGAGCTACATGAAGCTTGCAGACTACAATTAGAAAAATGTTGGCCATCATGGTGACATTTACAATGTGACACAGATCTGTCATTTACCCCAAACCTATTATCATTAATCTCTAAGTTAAAACCTTGACGGACTGCATTATTTACAAAATATCAATGTATAATTGAACTGGGACTCTCATAATGCAAACAAATTTAACAGTAGCATTGTTAAGACCCAAATTTGAAGATCGTCACCAAGATTGCCAAGCAAAACAAACAAATACTGCTTTCATCCAATTTCAATCTACATTTCTAGCATTTCTAGCATTAGCATTTCTAGCATTTATCCAAATCTCATTCTGTATTTATATCATTTATCCAATTTCACAAAAAAAGGAGAAAGTGAATTAAATTATGAACTTAATTCTTAAAGACCATCAACAAAAATGGCAATACTCTGGAAAGATCACAATCCTTTTTGAGTGAACGATCAAAGATCTCACCTTTTTGATTGCTTATCAGGAAATTTCTAGTAGCACATGACTGAAAACTAAACTTGAATTACAGAACCACATGCTTCTTAAGGAAAATCCTGCAATTAAGAAGAAAAATCTTAAAAATTTGAAGCTTGTGACAACAAAACACTAAACCAAATTGGTAACGATAAGATCAATAAAGCTTAAGCAAGATGAGTTCTGGATCTAAAACCAATGAACGTAAATCATTCATAAAATTCCAGAAAAAACATTGAGTTCAAATAAAAAGAACAGATCGTAATCATAGAAGAAAACACAAAAACATTCACTTGATCAATAATTATTAACCAAAAATCCAAAAAATCACCAAATTATCCAAACAAAATCCATTTCTACATTATCAACCGATGATCCAACCAAAATTCTCAATCAAACAACCAAAAATATCAGAATTAGCCTCTCAAAACCCCTCAAATATGCAGAATTCAAGGCATTCACCTCAAAATCAACCGTTTGTGAACAACACCACATCAGATTCTTTAAAATTCAAGATCGTCGTGAGAAGATTGCCATCCGATGAACTCCAGCACATAATATACATCAAATTTCTCCATCAGGCCAACTTTGTCCTTCACACTGCCATCACCACGGAAGCACCTACTTGCAGATGCCTATTTTCAAACAAAAAGAAACAAATAATTAACTTTCCTTCTTTGAGGAATTACTACAAACACTCTGGATCTCTCTAATTGAAACACAAAATTAATCTATTAACAAAAGAGTAAATAATATACTGGGATATTAGTCATGATCTTTGTACTTTAATAGCCAATCATTTTGTTTCGTTTCCATCTCTGTTTTACTAAATTAACAAATTTCCAATGCAACATAACTAAATCTTAATAAAGTGATGATAAAAATAGGCTTTTACTACTCCTTAGTACATATCAATTGTTAATTAGAATCTTAGATCCACAGGTAAAAGACCACATCAAAATCTGATTCTAAATTGGAGAGAAAAAATAGAACTCACATCTTGTGGCTGCTGCTGCGAATTCCTTCTTCTTCTTCTTGGATTTCTTCTTCTTCTTTTTCTTGTCCTTCTCCTCCTCAAAATCCATCCGATTAAAATCCCATCCTCCTGAAAATCCCTCTTACTTATGAGGTCTCTTTCTTTGTGCAGGCAGTTGGCAGGATTCATGGCTTTGACGATCGCACCATCGAGGTCCTTCAAGATCAATTATCAGTCACTTCAGATTTGGGTTTGTTAAATTAATGTCTCAATAAATGGAGCAACTGACATTCATACTTCAATTTCTTTATGAATCAGACATTAAATACAGGATCAAAAAAATGTCAACTATTTTGTTGTTAAAATTGTAACTTTTGTTCTCACCAAAAAAAATTGTAACTTTTGTCGGCATATACATGATCATGTGTCATCAAGCATTAAACATTAAACCCACTGAAGATGGTGTAGAATCTGGTCTTAAACATCAAACATTAAACCCGTATGATGTAGATCCTTCAACAAAATGTGACCTTTTATACAAATAATTGGAGAAAATCAGAACAAAAACTTCTTTAAAGATGATACATACATTGAGTAGCAAGAAAGTTGGTCTCATCCATGTTGATAACGATGGAGCCATTTGCGAACATGGCAATATTGCTAGTCTCGGTCGAGATGGTCCGGTCGTTGACATCAAATTCATCTCTCTGTCTCAAGATTTTTCATAGACCCGAATCGAGGAATCCGGCGAAGGATCGGGTAGTTGATGGTCAGAATTGGGGGAACCTAGCGGCCCGTTGCAGAAGCGGCAGAGATAGTGGAGTGCTCGCCATAAGAGAGACATTGGATCGTAGAGATTAGAAAATAGCTCTTCATTCTAATTTCAAGCAGCTTGGGGAAAAAAGTTACCTTTTGGACGATGATGAG
This sequence comes from Scilla litardierei, assembly GCA_030789695.1. Taxonomy (NCBI): domain Eukaryota; kingdom Viridiplantae; phylum Streptophyta; class Magnoliopsida; order Asparagales; family Asparagaceae; genus Scilla; species Scilla litardierei. The sequence continues at coordinate 153,240,114 of CM061141.1, forward strand.
GGTCTGCTCGATGTCGGTGATGAAGATGCCGTACCCGCGATCGTAAAGTAGAACAGTGCAGAGGCTATCTTGAGATAGAAACTCGTCGAGAGTCTGCTTGGAGTTGTTGCTGGCAGTCACGGGGCTGAGAGCGAGATAGCGTAAATGGCTCTCGAAGTTGCCGATGTTGATGAAGGCGCTCCTGCAGCATGGTCCCCCTCCATCCCCACCATCGGTGATCCTTCCCTCTTGCAGTTGTTGGAGGCTGAGGGGTAAATTGAGAGTCATAAATTGCGGGACAATTGGGGGAGTGAGGATGTTGACTGTACAGAATTTATTATTCCCCAGATTTTTTCCCAGAATTTTGTATTCCCCAGAAGTACCCTTTTTATTCCCTAGAATTTTTTTGACCGAATGTTTCAAAATTTTGGGCTGAGTTTTTTGCGCGGCTGAGTTTTTTGCTCTCAAAATTTAAATTTCAAAAGAGATTTTTCCTCAAACTTTTGTACTCAACTTCAAAATTTAATAAATAATCAAATGTATAATAGATACTTTGTCCTAGTCAGCCCTAGCATTTATCCTAGTCAGCTTGTCCTACTGGGACAAAATTCAAAAAAGGTTGTGTTTTATAGAATAGATAGATAGATAGATAGATAGATATATATATATATATATATATATATATATATATATATGGGTAAAGTGTTCCTAGGGTGACTCCTTAGATTTCATCTAAGGAGTCACCCCCATTTTCTTCCATCTCGCACATTTTTTTTGAAATTTTTTTTCTTGTGATTGTTGTTCATCTCATGGATGATCAACATACCAAAAATCAAGTCATTCCAATACTTTTAGAGCTCCCATCTACCCGTTGCAACTTTATGGGTTTTAAGCACGTTTTCAGACCGTTGAAGTTGCAAGGGGTAGATGGTGGCTTTTAAAGTATTGGAATGACTTAATTTTTGGTATGTTTATCATCCATGATGTGACCAACAATCCCATGAAAAATAAAATCCAAAAAAATTGTGGGAGATGGAAGAAAATGGGGGCGACTCCTTAGATTTCATCTAAGGAGTCACCCTGGGAACACTTTACCCTATATATATATATATATATATATATATATATATATATATATATATATATATATATATATATATATATATATATATATATATATATATATATATATATATGTAAGTCAGGTGAATGTTAGGTGTAATGGTATATGTGTACTTATAGTTAAGTGTGTAGGCCTATTACATGACCTATATGTTAGTACGTGTGAGCGTGTATTCGTAAGTAGATATGTATTGTGCTTAGACGTATGTAGATATGAAATTGCTGCATGAGTATATGTGATATATGTGTGGTAATAGGATTATAGTTTTGATAATATTACTTGTCTTGATGGGATGTTATGTGTGTGCGTGTATACCGTGAGGTATACACGATTATGGTATGTCTTAATCTATGTATGAATAAGTAGATGTGTTGGTATACTAATTACAGGTAGATGGCTATGGTGTGGATGTATATTACATGTATGTGACTATACGATGAATGCATGTATTGGAGAGTGTATTAAAGTTGTACGTGTGCTGATATTGGTAATATTACTATAGGGTGAAAAGTGTTTGCATTATGTGAGCTTAACTTGACTAAATATAGTGATTGATATTATGGTATGTATGTGGTTATGTTAGTGGATGAATACATATTGGAGTGGTATTGGTATACGTATAGATACAGTGTTATGTTTTCTGATGTGGGTTTTGGTGTCTCACTTAAGCTTGAGTGGGTATACTAAGTATATTGTTACATATGTCTGTGGATTGCGTGTAGTGATATGAATGTAATAATGGATGATGTATGTATAGTGATAGGATTGGTTGTGTCTGGTTGTGTTACGCACATGGTTGTGGGTGGCTATACCATTGTATAGTTATAGGTGTTGATCTTGTGGTATAGTTAATTACTAAGGACTTACCTGTGTGAACGTATGTGCTAACTAAACTAGGTGCGTAGATGTACGGAGTATATAGTGGTATGATTGGTATATATGAATGAAATGTATAGCGTGTGTGGGTGCGCACCATGCACGGGTAAGTATGTGCTTAGTTATATGTATTGGTCACTATGGTATGTGTGGCGTGTCGTGAGCATAGTTATAGGACCGTATGTGATGTGAATATATGGTGAAATATTTGCAATCATTTGAATGACTATATATTTGTGAAATTCTAGTAATGGTGAATGTACATTAGTTATAGTAAACTTGATTTAATAATGGTATAGTGTGATTACTTGTGTTGATATGTTGGCATTGGATGTACACTTGGAGATATAGGGAGTAGTGTAACCTTATTATTTTATTCATAGGTAGTTATCTAAACGTGGAGTATTACGATGGTATTTGCTGGTGGGAACTATTTAAATGTTTGTGAGTATGTGCACCATGGTAGGTAATGAGTGTTTAATAGTTATATCGAGATGTACGTGATTATATGAATGATTGAAGTACGTACATGAATTGGACTGACTATGATAGGTGTAAGTTAAGAATGGGCGTAAATATATTCATGTTGGCAGTGTTACTGCTTGACTACCTAGTGCATATATAAGCACTTGTAATGACTATACCTGATTTGAATTATAATGTGATATGATTGGGGTAGCTAATAGAGTGACTAGATATATTTATAGTTATAAATTCCGAGGACGGACTTTATTCTAAGGTGGGTAGGATGTCACAGTCGTACGCGTTACGTGCACGTAGTCTTGTTCGTGCACGTATTTATTTTAGACCTTGTTTGTATCCGAACCCTATAGTGTGATATGCCGTTGTGACCCTCTCGAAGAATATTAAATTGTGGAATTAAATTGGAACGTCATTTCACGGGTCGTTCCCCCACGATTTGACTTTGTTTGATGAGACATCGTGATTCTCACTTTTGTCGTAGACCTTTTTATTTTTAGTTTTGTTTCTTGTCGTCGAAATCATGATCCGTCTTCTTAGTTTTGTTTCTCTCGACGGTACGGTCGCCCCAGTATTTATCTCATAATTTTAAGGCTCCGTTTGACTGACTTTCACTATTTTTCCCAATCTATAGTTTAACCTTACGTTTATGATTTTTCCCTAATTATTATTTATTATAATCCTAATCAAATTTGAACCTAGACCATTTTTGAAACCATATGGCCGAACCCATGTAATAACCCACACACCAGGCTACATCAAAACTTCAAAACAAAATAACCCTAGACCTATTCACGTGCCACTTTTTGAAGCCCACACCTAAAGCTATATGAAAGAAACTCTTATAGGACACATCACCCTATCTTTATTTTAATAAACCCTACCCTATAAAAATAGCATAGCAGCACAAGGGCAACTTTTGTAACTCACGCAACTAACTTTCTCCCAGCGCCGCATCTTCTATTAACGCATCTCCACAGCGCCGTAACCCACGACATCATCTCCGACCTAACCCATTCACACCGGCGACCAAACCCCAAAGTCCTATGACCACCCACATCGCCGGTCACCTCGCCGTCTAGCTCTCCCCTCCAAATCTCCGGCCCCGGAGTTCGCAGTAGCCAGATGCTGCTCTCCGCAGCAGCATGCATCAACTCCCACAGCGGCGGCGCCTGCTCAGTTGATCCCCCGCCGTCAACCTCCTGTCCCCGCCGACTGGCCTCTCCGCTCCGACCTCCGGTGCACAGTAGCACTGCCGGTGCCCGCTCGTCCATCTCCAGGTGCCCACAGCGCTGCCCCATGCACGACAGGCCCCTTCGACGTCCCTGCGGCCTTCCTCCAGCCATTTTCTACCGGAGAGCGCCTCCCTGGGCGCTGGCAAGAGTAGCAACTGCTGCTTTTTGCTGCAGCGGCATCGTTTCGCACGGCAGTCATTGTAGGACCCCCCGTCGATCTTTCTCTCTGGTGACCCCATTGGATTCCACCGATAGCCGCTGTCCAAGGCACCGACAGCAGTTGTGATCGTCTCCCGTGCGGCAGCGACGCACGGCAACCCCTGAGGTGTTGTTGACCTTCCCCTAGCGTCGCTACAACTTCCATCTAGCCGCTGTCTACGCTCAGCAACGTCCCACTAGCCGTATTCGACCCACGACGACTTCCGGAAACTTCGTGGGATCTTTCCCTTGTTACGGTTAGTAACGTACATGATAACACGTTTTACAACTTTTGTTATCAGTCTGGAACCGTAAATATATGATGAACGGACTTATGATTGGTGTTTGCATGCTAGTAACCTTAATAATCGATGTTTAGCTAACGGACGTAATATATTGATGTTAACTAGATTGTTCGTAGGGCTGATAACTTGTTTAAACAACTTCTAGCTAATGTTAGCCTAGGTTGATTTGATGATATGATGTATGTTTATTCGTATTAGCAACTCAACATAGTTAACGTGTTAATATTTTAATGATCATTAATATTGTTATGTCTCCAATCTAGGACTAGAAAACCTAATTAAAATTGGGATATTAGACGTTTTAGGTTGCCTAATAACTTTTGGTTCCGTCAAGAACTTATCGAACCTGTGTCTTATCAGCAGAGATTCGTTTGTCCCAAAAACGTTCGTGATACCGGATCCAACCCCTGACGTCGCTACCCGACGTCAGAGTAGCTCTCGCGTCGTGTTGAGGTAAGATCTGCCCCGTAGGATTCACCAACTTCCTATTAATCAACTAAAATTTGGTAATTTCTGATGGTTGTGTTTCACTAATGAAGGATAATAAAATTGGGACTGTAGGCTGGACTGCGAACTGAACACATAGGTAGACTCGGACTGATTGAGCAGGATCGTGACTTGGTTGTTTTTCAGGCAAGTGATACTTGCCAGCTTTCTGTTTAGGCCACGTCTTAGGCCATTATGTACAGTAGTGTAAAAGAGACTAGGCAGTGAAATGATAGCTGCCTAGACGACACTTTTAGATCTGGCTTGACAACGAAGCCAGATCTGAAACCTTCATCATGCTTGCATTCATACTACCATGCCATGTTTAAATTCAATTAACGGTACGCAAATTATCTGTTCATTGCCATGTCATTGCATGCATCTAATTTTCATCGTGATTGAGTAGCACACACTACACTTATTGTAATGATTGAGGCTAGGCACCTGCTTTTACGGGCACAACCCTATGCCAAAAACACTTCCGGCTCGTGATCCAGAAGCGAGCTCATGTACTTGGGAAACCCTGGCTCGATACACATGGAGGGGTAGGGTTAAGCTGCCACGCAGCATAGAAGGATGCCTGATCCGCTCCTTCAGCTGTAAGGGGATAACCATGTGCACAATGTGAAAGGATAGTGATCGTGATTGTGAATTAATGTTCTCGTAATGCATGCCATCATGTCCTATTTAAATGTTGCATTCGTAAATGTCATTTCAACTTATTGCGTTATTTTAGAACTGCTAGTCTTCTTTTGTTATTTGTATCATTTCACAGAAGCTCTCCGCTTTCTTTTGGGAGACTTTTGCTGACAAGTGCCCTTTTCCTTTGGGTGTCACATGTCAGGTTCTGAGTTAGAGTTACCCGCTGAGGACGAGCAGTACGTGGACGCTAGGTTCGAGGTGCCTGCAGAGGCCGAGTTCGAGGACATTGGTGACCAGTCCTAGGCTCACCTGGAGTCTTTTAGTTGTCACTTCTTTTAGTAGTTGCAGTTAGTTTCCGGTGCGTAGCACCTGACCTTCTTTACTTTTGTGTCGGCCATGTTTTAGGCCTTTTAGTTCAGACTTATACTTGTGTGACTTTCTGCGATGTTGAATAAATTGTTGGATGTTTTTGAGCTGGTGGATGTTTCTTTATCTGCTATGTTATTATTGTTGTGGTTTCGTTGCAATGCAAAGGACCTGCTATCATTTGAATTCTTTTCTGACGCTTATCAGACTGCAACTTCACAGCTCCATGTCTGAGCGGACCTTCTCACGTCTCGCCTTCCATATTAGGGAAGCGGGGCATGACAGAAGAACATAATAATATAGCACATAGCATAGATCATCCATAGTGTTTCGGGGTGTTTTCTCACCATTGTTTGATAGTCTCGAGGGTCGGAGGTCAACGTGGACACTTGAGACACGTGCGTCCTCCGAGATCGAGAAGCGACACGTTCGCTCCGTCAGGAATGCACGGATCTGTGCGACAGTAACCCGAAGGGTAGCTTCGGGAGTACGATGCCCTCCTCGAGTGAAGAGACAAACGGGCTCGAGGTCGAGATCACTCCTCCGATGAATGATACATCGAAGGGTAGCTCCAACGAGGTGAAGTCTCCTTGACCCGCGTGGACGAGAAAGCTCATCAGGGGGGGTTGGACATTGGTTCCGACCAAGTCCCCTCCGATGCCTAAGTCAAATATGATATGAGGGATGCCCGGTGGGATCGAGTGCAGTTCAAGGAGAGACCGATGCACGAATCCTCAGGCTGGGCTATGTAGGAGAATTATGAGGTGGAAGACAAGGTTGTATGAGGAAGAATACCTTAGTATAGAGTATTCAGAATTTAGTCCTTTTGTCTTTCGATCTTTGGGTCTTTTATAGGGACTGAACTGTCCACGTCCCCCTCACTTCCCCCCATCTCGCCCTACGTACCTGCCGCTTTGATCATCCCTTGATGTGTCATCAAGGTGGGCGTAATGGGGCTCTTGAATGGTAATGAAGGTGGGCGCAATTTGTGGGAGTGGTTTTCTCAACCAACAATGGTCAGCGATTCCCTCCATGTCGGTCTGAGGCTGCCATGGCCCGAGGCCTTTGAGGGGCCTTTAGGCCAGGGCCTAATCCCGTCATGGCCCACGGGCTCGGATCGTGGGCTTGGCTCATTTCGTCTTAGCCCACTTTAGGAGGGTCGTATCAATTTCCCCCACCGCTCAGGCCTTTCGGATTTTGACGGTTCGATCCGAGGGATGTGATTCGTTTGGATCTGATGGGCGCATCAGGAGAGGTGACACATTAAATGAAAACCATCATTGTGAAGTGAGGTTGGAATTATCCCGCGTTTAGGGAGCGAGATTCGAAGTGCCTCCTTCCGCGAGATTTTTCCACGCGTCCCCATCTTAATGGATTGGATTCAAAGTTGTTCTTCGTATAAAACCGTTGGGGTGAGGATTTCATTTCTCGTGTTTCCTGATTCGGTTTCTACTCTCTCCTTGTTGGTGAGTTCCTCTTCGTTCTCCCTTTCAGCGTTCTCTTCTTCGAACTTCGCAAGGTAATCCCCTTCTCTTGCTCCTGCTTCCAGTTTGTTCCATTGGCAATGGCGTTGAGGATATGGTCTCCGTCGTCTAGCCTGCCGGCTATTCTGAGCCCAGGTTGCTCCCTATAAGGGCAAAGGTCTTCTATTTGCAGACTCGGCCTAAGGAGTGGAGCCTTCTGGAACGGGGGAGTTCGGTGTCCCTTCGACGATCCTCGGGTCAGCTTCCACCATCTCCTATTCCAGCGTCGAGAGAATAAGGGCGAAATACCTCACTCACCCATATGGTGTTCAGGTGCCCTTTGCAGATGAGAGGATCTGTTTCCTCAGGAATCGCAAGGTCGGGGTGTATGTGGAGATATTCCATACGGGTCTTCATTTTCCCCTCCATCCCTTCATCATTCGGGTCCTGGAATTCTTGGTGGTGGCTTTATGCCAAATGACCCAATATTTGGACAAAAAGATAAGTGACTTGGACAAAAAGAAACGAAGTGACTTAGACAAATCTTGTTTTTCGATAGCCTCGGACCAATCAATCGAATATTGATTAATACGTAATCGATCGAACACTACTTGAAAAAGGCTCTTCTGTTCAGAAACGAAATGTTCCAAATGTTCTTGTTCGAACATTTTCCAATACCCTCCGGACCTTCGATTCTGAAGTTGATATTGGGTAGGCTCTCGCTCTCGTCTCTTTGTTCATCGTAGTTGTAGTATGTATTCCCACTGCTCGAGGGAGTGTGATGGTCACGTTAGACGGTCCCAGCTCTGGTCGATTTCATCATGATCTTCCATATGCACGGGTTGGAGCCGACCTTGCTGCACTTCTTCTACCATTTCAGAGTCCAGTCTATTGCTCAGGGGACGTGTATTCATATCTGCCCCCGGGCCGGAAGAGAATGTCTACTGGGTTTGCCCCGTTGGGTTGGTGATTGGAAGAATGACTACGTCTTCGTCACTTTCCCAGAGGATGTTGTGATCTTGACCGATTGGGGGAACTTGGGGGCCTACAAGCTGACGATGTCCCTTTCTAAGTCCGATCAGGCCGCGGTCAGGCTTCTAGCTGGCTTGTCTAGAGGAGACAGTTGTTGGACAGCCTCCTCCTCAAGAGCGTCTTGTGGTCCCCTAGTAAAGGCCCCATTTTGATTTTGTTCTCCCCTTTTTCTTACCCTGATTTCCCTCTCTTTTGTAGAAATGGCAGGTCAGGAATTCCGCAGTGACATGCGCCAACTCATTTATCGAGGGGCTCCATGCACTCGGGGGAGTTCCTCTGGCCATGTGCCTCGCCGCACTGTGGAGGAGGAAGCCCGTGCAGCCGACCCACTGATCGGGATGTTGAGGCAAGCCGGCGTTTCCCCTCCCACTCCTCCGTTTACGGTTGAACCTTCTCCCGTAGCAGCAGATCCTCTCGATGCCCCCCGCTAGTCTCGCTCACGGAGAGAGGGTCGTTGCGGCCACTGGAGAGGGTCCCCGTGCGTCGGCCATGAATCAGGTGGAGAGGAAGAGACGCTTTCGCTCGGGGTCTGAAGAGCCTGGGGGAAGCAGAAGAGGGGGGAGAGGGCTTCCCCGACGGCGTGCGATACACCGATTAACTCTGGGGCAAGCCCTCAGACTTTGGCGGGGGTTCCCCCTGCCTACCAGGCCGAGCTTCCCCCAGTTGAGGTAGGACGTGCATTGTCCATGTTTGGGATCGGCCAAGAGGCTCCACCCGGGGGTCTGTCTTTTCGGACTGCAATGTGGCCCTCCGGCTGGCAAGGGATTCCGCCCTTCCAACGGACCGCGCCCTTCTCTAGAGGGTCCGCTCCTAAACCTTGGCGGACTGCATGCTATGGTAGATCCAACAGGTGTGTTTTCTTCCCCCTCATTCCAGTTTTCTTTCGAATGATCCTCATTCTCCCCATCTCACAGGCATCTTCGCTAGCTGTAGAGGCGCAGCGACGCTCGGAGATGGTTGATGGACTCGAGGCGGCTCTTGAGCGAGAGTGCCTGAGGGCTGATGGGGTCGAGTAGGTAGCCGAAGAGGCCTGTAGTGTGGCCCACCAGTCCCAACGTTAGGTTGTCGAGCTCACCTTGGAGCTGGAAGGGAGGCTTGGGCGATTGCTGAGTGTTCCCGGGTGGTTATCGAGAGGTCAGCCAAGGAAGCTAAAGAGGCTTTGTCCCTTGTCCAGGAGGCGCACCGGAAGGAGAGGGCCGAGCTTTGGTCCGAGCTAGGCACTCGACGGTAAGTGGACCCTGTTCGGCTCGTCAAGGAGGTCTAGAGGGGTTATGAGGACATCCTGGCCTTAAGGATCGCGGAGTCCCTCCGGGAGGCATTCCGGGCATACGATTGCAGCTTGGCTCTGAAGATGGTGAGGTCCTTCCAGGAAGGGTTCTTAGCATTCGAGGAGCGGGTCCGTGGAATGCTTCCACGTCCTCCAGTTGCCCCTGTGCATCCTACAGGCTCGGGAGGAGACGAAGTTCCTGGGGACGCTTCTTCGCGAGCTCCTGTGTCGTAGGCAGAGCAGCCCCTCTTTTGTTCCTCCTTTTCTTCTATTATTTATCCATCTGTAAGAAGAAATATTTTTGTTGAAATGGACTTTTCTTTTCTTCTTTGTCGTCATCGTGTTTGTGCTTTCAGAATCATCTTTGATCTGGTTTGGTTCTGCCCCACCTCTTGCAGCTCAAGTCGGGGTCGTTCGCTGACTTGACCTCGGGAGGTATCCATCGAGGGGATCGTTCCTAATCCATCGTGGTGGCCCATGGTCACTCTGTCGGTACGGTTGTCTCTGGCCTTATGGTCGTATTGGGTCTGACCTGCTGGGGGGTTACCCCTAGCCTTATGGTCTCTTTGTGACCGTCCTGCTGGGGGAGTTGCCCCAGCCTTATGGTTGGTTTATGACTGACCTACAGGGGGAGTTGCCCACAGCCTTATGGCCGGTTTAGGACCGACCTGTTGGGGGAGTCACCCCCATCCTTATGGCCAGTTTAGGATCGACCTGCTGGGGGAGCTGCCCCAAGCCTTAGGGTCGATGTGATGTCGATCTGCTAGGGGAGTTTCCCCCAGCCTGATGTTCAACGGGTTGGTTGGCTTACTGGGGGAGCTACCCCAAGACTCACAGTCGACCGGGTGATCGGCCTAATGGGGAAGTTGCCCCGGCATTATAGTCGATGTGGTGTAAATATACTGGGGGATTTGCCCCCAGCCAGACGTTCGATGGGTCGGTTGGCTTGTTGGGGGAGCTACCCATAGACACACAGCCGAACCGAATGATCAACCTACTGGGGGGTTGCCCACAGCCTTACGGTTGATCGAGTGATCGGCCTGCTGGGGGGTTGCCCCCAGCATTATGGTCAATCGAGGGATTGGCCCGCTGGGGGGATTTCCCCCAGCCTTATAGCCGATCTGAGGGATCGGCCTGCTGGGGGATTTGCCCCTAGCCTTACGGTCGATCGAGTGATCGGCCTACTGGGGGGGTTTCCCCCAACCATATGGTTGATCGAATGATCGGCCCGCTAGGGAAGTCGCCCTTAGCCTTACAGCCGATCTGGGTGATTGGCCTGCTGGGGGAGTTGCCCCAGCCTTACAGTCGATCGGGCGATTGGCCTGCTAGGGGTTGCCCCAGCCTTATGACCGATCTATCGATCGGCCTGCTAGGGGGTTGCCTCTTGGCTTATAGTCGATCGTGTGATCGACCCGTTGGGGGAGTTGCCCCCTGCCTTATGGCCGATCTGAGTGACCGGTCAGATGGGGGAGTTGCCCCAGCCTTAAGTTCGATCGAGTGATCGGCCTGCTGGGGAAGTTTCCCCAGCATTACGGTCGATTGAGCGATCAGCCTGCTGGGGAGTTGCCCCCAGCCTTACGGTAGATCGAGCGATTGGCCAGCTAGGGGAGTTCCCCCAGCCTTATGCCCGATTTGAGTGGTTGGCCTGCTGGCGGAGTTGCCCCAGCCTTATGGCCGCTTCAGGAGGTTCGACACAGTGGAGTGTTAAGTGAGATCTCCAGGGACATGTAGTTGTCGGTGTGAACTCACACTTCATTCTTGAGAGTAAAAACTAGGGATACATTCGAAAAGAAATACAGAAAATCTGGGAAGATAACGGCAGGTGTGAAAAGCTTACCTGAGGGGAGGAGTAGTGGTTGATTGGCTCGTCTCCTCACTGGATCACATGCAGGGGTTCTGGACGACGTTCACCTTCTTTCCTTTCTCCACTTTCGTCGATGTGCCCTCCCCCGGGGTCAATTTTGAAGCATCGACAAAATTCTTCAAGTTCCCTCGGTCGATCAGTTGGTCGATGTCCTTCTTCAGGTACCAGCAGTCGTCGGTGTCGTGGCCATTGTCCTTATGGTACCTGCAGTATTTTTCCTCGTCCCTTCGGCTGCCCTTCATCTTTGGAGGCGGCTTGTTAATGTGGCCATCCTTCTGAGGCTATGTCAGGACGACGTCCTGAGCCGCATTTAGCTTGGTGGGTGGCGCTTCCCCTCTGCACTGCTTCCCCTTGGGTTTTCTCCTGCCTGTGATCCTCCGGCTTGTGGCACTCACTTTTGTCACGCTTTGAGTTCCACTTGGTCCCCACCAGGAGACCCCCTTCTTCTGCCTCCAAGGACTCTTCAGTCAGTATGAATCGTTCCGCCCGAGCTATGACCTCGACGGGGTTCTTCGAGGGGGGTTGACGTGCGTTTATATTTCATATATTTACGCACGTTTTCTTCCGTGTTTCTCCGTATTTTCCGCCATCTTTTTTTCGTTTTCTCGTGTTTTCTCGTATTTTCTTGTTTTCTTTCACTTTTCTTTGTTTTTCCATGTTTGCAGGAGATCGACCGCGTAGGTGACGTTTAACGACGATATCTCAAGTCCCTGGAGCAACGGGAGGAGTCACGCGTGATCCAGTGGGTCAAACGTCAAAGAATACATCTTTCAGCTCCTTACCCGGTTGGTTGGTCATCTCCAACCGATCGGGTGATGCACGCGTGCACCACCCGGTCTCAGCCGGAACTCAAGTGAAAGTCACCCGACCGGTTCACAGGTCGGTTCAGCGGGGGCCTGTTCTCTGTCTTTTCGAGCAGAATTCCAACCGATCGGGTGACTCTCACTCGATCGGTTCATCTGTAGCTGATGCTGAGGAGCTGAAGACACGGGCACCCAACCGATCGCTTCACCCGATGGCGCCAAGATCCAACCGGTCACTCCAAGAACTCACCCGACCGGTTCATATGACCGGGTGAAAGCTCGCTGTTTTCTGTTCATTATCTGTAACGGGTCACTCGATCGGTTGACTTGTCAACCGATCGGGTGATGCGAGAGTCTATAAATAGAACCCCTAGGGTTCCAGAAACGGGGAGCTGCTAGTTTTTACTGTTTTCTCCCATTGTGACGGCTGTAATTACTGCTCTTTTGTAAGTTTTCGGATCTTTCTAAAATTTTAGTATTGTCTTAACCACTCTATTACTTCCGTATTCCAATCGTCTGATTATGATTCCAACGGTTAATTTTCATTTAGATCGCTTTTTAATGAATTTTTGTGAGTAGTTCCCAAATCTGGGATTTTGGTGGAAACCCCTTCGGGGGCTCTTCCCGATGCGTCCATAGGGTTAGGAAATCGATAGGGATTAGGAATCTAACAGTTACGCGGGGTGTTTCATTGTCATCGGCGGGAAAAAGACCGCCTTTGACCGTTGGGCCAAGGGGGAATAAACTTGGCGGTTGACTCCCTAGCCATAGCTCACGCCCTTAGTGTAGACGCCAAATCCTAGCACGCGGGAGCGGCAGGATGAGACGTTGGGAGTTATCGTTGCGAGCTTTGTGCTCCCGGAATCGATCAGTGTTAATGGACACGGGAGTGCCCACTGATCGAATCCGGGAAGTCTGGTGTATCATCCTGGGCACCGACCGGAATATCGGGCCCATGGGATGCCGGTACCACTTTCAGAGGCAACGTCCCACCATTAGACCCTAATTCCGATCGCCACCCTACCCGTAGGTCGCATTGGCGAGAGTCGCTCGTTGGGGTGGAAACCAAAGTCCCGGGTTTATCTTCTTATTGTTAATACCTTGCATTATTTTTCGTGACAACCATTTACCGATTCGGGCAAGCTCGCCTACGGGGTGATTTTGGTCCTCCTTGACTCAAGCACATCCTAGCCTCCATGTGTTCGACCCCCAAGCCACACTACAACACCGTGCGCTTGCGGTTACAAATTTCTAAACCCCCACGCGGGTCCCCCGGCCATTTGCGGATAGCAAGCCGGGGCACACGTCAAGTTTATGGCGCCGTCCCTCGTAGGGTGGCAAGTTTCACTTGCCTAGCATCGAGGATGACGATCAACGAGGGTTCGTCCCACGGATGCTAATCTACGGGGAAGTCGTTGCTATGGAGAATCAATCGTCAAAACAACATTCATTTCATTAGGGTTTCACAAAAACACAACGGTTTATGAAAACATTAAGGGATCGATTATTACCGTATAGGAAACGGGAGAATGATGCCGAGCAACCACGGCGACGGAAGAAACGCTCCGGGGAACCTAGGGTTCAGATCTGGAAATGGATGGAGAAGTTTGGAGAAATAGGGTTTTGGGGATTTGATGAGATTTTGAGGAAGATGAGAGGTAGAATGTGTTAAGGGAGAGTTTGGATGATGGATTTTGGGCTTGGGATGAAGGAATAAGGGTTTGAGGTAGTAGGGGGCTCAATGGGGGAGAAACTAGGGTTTTGGGTTGTGAGGAAGGAGAAGAAAACGTTTGGGAGGGGTTTAAATAGGATGGGCTGGCGGCTGCCCAGAAATTAGGGTTTTAACACAGATTAGTCGGTCAAAGAGCAACCACTGACCGACTAGTTTGGGAACTAGTCGGTCGGTTGACCAACACAGACCGACTAAGTGTAAACAGTAACTCCTGTATAGAATTAGGATTTAGACTTAGTCGGTCAATGAACAACTGCTGACCGACTAGTTCGACAACTAGTCGGTCGAGAGATGAACTTAGACCGACTAAGAAGGAACAGTAACTGATACCAAAAATAGTTGAAGAATTAGTCGGTCACAGAAGTATTGCCGACCGACTAGTTTGCAACCTAGCCGGTCAACCAACGTTCTTAGACCGACTAACGAGAACTAGTAACTCCTGAGAAATTTAGAAAGCCCACTAGTCGGTCCATGAAGGCTTGCCGACCGACTAAATCGTCATCTAGTCGGTCGGTTCCCCTTCTTACACCGGCTAACGTGCACCAAAAGTTCCGATATGGAGCGCGGAGCTCCGGGATCGATTCCTAAGACTCCTAGGCTTGATCTAATAATAAGATATGATCGATACGAAGCCCATCACGAACGACTTACTCCGAAATCGACGATTCTAAGGAAGAAGCTAAGAAAACACGACGAAACGATCGAAAATGAAAGCTACGGTGACGAAAACCACACATGAGGAGAAAATCCACCAAAACATATAATATAATATAATAAATCCAGATACATGAAAACCAGTCGTTACATCCTCCCCAACTTAAGAGAAATTCCGTCCTCGGTATTTCCAAACACTCACATGTCCGAGAACAAAAGTGGGAAACGCTCTCGCATCTCATCCTCATTCTCCCAAGTAGACTCTCCGGGCGAGCCGTGTCGCCACATCACCCTCACAAGGTTGACAACCTTGTTCCGAAGTGACTTCTGACGCCTGTCCAGAATCTGCACTGGCTGCTGGTCATACGTCATATCGGGGCGAACGGTAATCTCCGAGAAATCCACAGCATGAGATGGATCGCTAATGTATCGACGAAGCTGCGACACATGGAAAACATTGTGAACTCCCTCCAAAGATGGCGGCAAGGCTAAGCGGTAAGCTACCTCGCCAACTTTCTCCAGAATGTCAAACGGTCCAATGTATCGCGGGCTCAACTTCCCTCGCTTCCCAAAACGAATCACACCACGATTCGGGGAAATCTTCAGAAACACATGATCTCCAGGCTAAAACCCCAAAGGACGACGTTTAGCATCCGCCCAATGCTTAAAACGGTCCTGAGCAATCCTCAACCTCTCCCGAATATTCCTGACAACCTCCACAGCCTCCACAATAATCTCAGGTCCCAACAGCTCCCGATCACCAACGTCATCCCAACTCAATGGCGATCGACAATTCCTCGCATACAAAGTAGCGAAAGGCGCCATGCCAATAGACGCCTGGAAGCTTTTGTTGTAAGAAAACTCCACCAGATGTAGATCGTCTTCCCACGAACCCTTGAAATCCAACATGCACGCCCTCAACATGTCTTCCAAGATCTGAATCGTCCTCTCGGACTGGCCATCCGTCTGCGGATGGTACGCCGTACTGAAACTCAGACGTGTACCCAAACTCTTCTGCAAACTCTGCCAGAACTGAGATGTGAACCTCATGTCTCTGTCTGACACGATACTCACGGGGACTCCGTGAAGTCGCACGACCTCCTCCATATATCTCCTCGCTAGCGCCTCAGTGGACTGTCCCACTCGGAACGGAATAAAGTGCGCGGATTTGGTCAATCGATCTACGACCACCCAAATCGCGTCATTCTGCTTCGGACTCCGAGGTAGTCCAGTCACGAAATCCATAGTGATGTGTTGCCATTTCCACTCTGAAATCGGAAACGGTTGTAGCAACCCGGTCACACGCTGATGCTCCGCCTTCACTTGCTGGCAAACCTAGCACTTGGCCACACTCCGAGCCACACTCCTCTTCATGCCATGCCACCAAAATTTCAGACGAAGATCCTGGTACATCTTGGTGCCACCAGGATGCACAGAATACGGCGAACTGTGTGCCTCCACCATCAACTCCTCTCTAATATCTCCAGCTGGCACACACAACCTGGCTCCAAACCTCAGCGAGCCATCCTCATGAATCAAAAAGTCAGTCCGCAGACCAGCTTCCACCTGCTCCCGAATCTTCACTAGCTTCGGATCCTCAGCCTGGCCAGCCTTGGTCCGATCCACGAGCGTTAACTGCACCTGCATGTACATCAACGAAGAAACCTCCCCAGGAAGAATAATCTCAACGCCAGACTCGCAAAAATCCTGCTGCAATCTCCACTGCGAGGTCAAAATCATCACCGCGGGAAGCCTACTCAGCGCATCGGGAACCACATTCACCTTGCCAGGGTGAAACTGCAAATCAATCTCATAATCCGCCATGAGCTCCAACCATCGACGCTGTCGCATGTTGAGCTCCTTCTAAGTAAAAATATACTTCAAGCTTTTGTGATCGGTGAAAATCTTCACTTTCTCACTCAGCAAGAAGTGCCTCTAAATCTTAAGAGCAAACACCACGGCAGCCAACTCCAAATCATGAGTCGGGTAATTCTTCTCATGAACCTTAAGCTGACGAGACGCATAAGCCACAACATGCCAGTGCTGATGCAACACACAACCGAGACCCTTGCCAGAAGCATCGCAAAATATCTCAAATCCACCGCTGCGATCAGGCACAACAAGAATATGGGCAGTCGTCAACCTCTCCCTCATAACACCAAAAGCATTCTCACAATCACCCGACCAAACAAAAGGTACATCCTTTTGCGTCAACATGGTCATCGGCTCAGCAATACGGGAAAAGTCCTTAATGAAACGCCGATAGTAACCAGCAAGCCCAAGGAAACTCCGGATCTCAGACGCAGACGACGGGACATGCCACTCTCTGATGGCCCTAATCTTCTCGGGATCCACTGAAATACGATCTCCAGTCACCACATGCCCGAGAAAAGCAACTCTGTCCAGCCAAAACTCACACTTTGAAAACTTAGCATACAAACGATGCTTCCTCAACATCTCCAACACCGTCCTCAAGTGCGATGCATGCTCTTCCTCCGACCTCGAATAGATCAGAATGTCGTCAATAAAGATAACGACAAAATTATCCAAAAAGTCGTAGAAAATCAGGTTCATCAGATTCATGAAAACTGTAGGTGCGTTAGTTACGCCGAAGGGCATAACCACAAACTCATAGTGTCTATACTTCATCCTGAACGCTGTCTTCAGAACATCATCCTTCTTCACCTTCAACTGATGGTAACCACTCCTCAACTCCAATTTAGAAAACACCCTCGAACCTCCAAGCTGATCAAAGATATCATCGATGCGAGGCAACGGATATTTATTCTTAATGGTCACCGCATTCAACTCCCGATAGTCCACGCACATGCGACGCGAACCATCCTTCTTATTCACTAGCAGCACCGGTGCTTCCCACGGAGACACACTAGGATTGCTATAACCCTTCCACAAAAGCTCATCCAACTGCTTCCGCAATTCCTCCAACTCAGCGGGTGCCATACGATACGGCGCCTTCAAATCGGCTGCGCTCCCAGAACAAGATCAATAGAAAACTCCAAAGCTCGATCAGGCGGCAATCCAGACATCTCCTCGGGGAAGACGTCACCAAAATCTCGCACCACAGCTGGCCACTCCAACTCCATCTGCATAGCCACAACCTCCACCTGTCTGGCCCGAAACCCGACAGGACCAAGCGAACTGCTACCACGGCTGAACTCAAATACTGGATGTCCGGGAATCTCGAACACCACCTTCTTCCTCCGACAGTCGATCGTAGCATAGAAGCTCGCAAGCCAGTCCATCCCAAGAACGACATCATAGTTGATGATATCGTGGATAATGAAATCAGCGTAAAGCTCATGTCCACATACCACCAACGAGCAAGAATTGCAACCACGATGCACCGAGACCACGCCATTCCCTGTAACGATATTCCAACTCTTGGGAAGAGGGGACGTCGACAAGGAATGCCTCTCCACGAAGCTCTGAGAAATAATGCACATCGATGCACCAGAGTCAAAGAGGACTCGTGCAGGAAATGTGCACACCAAAACCACACCTAACAAGCAATTAACAATCAAACCCTAGTCTAGCAAACAATCATGTTCAAGCAAACAATACAATCTAACAATCAAAACCAGCTAGGAAAGTAACAGCTAGATTGAGGGATGCTTGGAGGTGCATTGCTTGGGTCCATTGGCACACGTGGCACAGCGCTTCTGGCGGAGCGACAGAAGGAGCAGTTAGAGCAGCTACCTGCCCCACTCCAGATCTTGGATCTACCTATGCTCAGGTGTATCCTAATCCAGTAGTGTAAAAATTTACCGCTTTCTAGTTTAGATTTGAATAATCTAGTCTCCTCTCATTAGCGAGGGGAGCGTATCTAGGATTTGCTTTTGCATCATAATAACCCATCATGTCGTGCCCTTCTATCATTTCACCCTCTTCCTCTTCCGAGGAGAATGAGCACACTGTCTCTCCTGCATTTTGATTTCTTTCTTTTCCGATTTTCCCCCTAGCATATCTCTACATCCCCATTGATCATATCATTTTGCTAACATTGTCATGTTCAGCTTGGGGGAAATCGACTTTTGTGTGCATGTTTTTGTGTGTCGTTGTTGTGTGTCTGTGCCTATGTGTTCTTTTGTCGTGTTTTATATCTTTTATTTGAGTGTTTCTTTTTCTTTATTTTTTTAGTTTCGCTCATGTGTTTTTCGTGTTTTTCATTTTTTGTGTCGGTGCGTTACTCCCCCCTATTTTCATTGCCCTCCCGTATTCACTACTATTGCATTGAGGACAATGCAAGTTTTAGCTTGGGGGAGTCGCACTTCGTGCATCATTTGTCTCTTTTTCTTCGCAATTTGAGTCGTTTTTCTCCGTCTTTTTCTTTTTCTTTTCTTCTTTTGTTCTCTGTCTCCTAGAGATGACCCCATAAGATGAATTGCCTCAAAATCACGCACACACCTAGCACGGCTTCGAGAATCACGTTCACTAACCTCAGGAAGCTGAGTCCTCTTGCATTTCATGCATCGTGGGTCCACTTAGCTTTCTTGTGAGTCGTGTGTCGTGACTAGCATTTGGTTTACTTCTACCTTGTGATTATGTTTTATATACCTATCCTTGGTTGACCCCTAGATTATCATGCTTCGATTTGAATATGCGGTATTTGCTTCTACTATCTGCTTCTATATGCATGCTATATTTATATCGTATATTTCAATTCGCATGTGTTGGGATTCCACAAACAAGGACTAGGATAACCCATTTAGCCTATGCTCTGATTAGCGAGAAATTTCTCCTTTGCCCAAGTGTTTAGAATCGAATTTCATTTTTATTTTACTTGGTGCAAATCCCCTCGTCGTGTACCGTTCTCCCACTTGGGAGAGTATACATGTAAATATCCCAATACCAAAAAATCCAAAAAAAGGAGAAAAGAAAAGAAAAACCCAAAAAGATGAGAAATGAAATGAAAAGAAAAAAATAAATACAAATACCCAAAACCCAAAAAAATTCCTGTGTGAATATTTTCCTACTTGCCGAGAATAAAGGGAAGGCGAGAATTTGCACCGAGTGTTCTTCTCCACATCATCTCAACCTCCATCGTTTTCGAAAACACTTGGCATAGGGACCTTCTAGCGATTATCTAGGCTATAGTGTGGTGATTTCCTAGTCCCTAGCTGTGGAGTCCCCGATGCATGATACGCTTCTATTCTTATACTCTTCTCATGCATGCTTGAGCTACTATTCACTGCAATTTCAAATTGAATTGATATTTGGGTCATTCCTTAGATTTGTGTATATCGAGCTTTATCGCACATCGTGGATAGTGACACGGACTGCTAGCGCACGACCACACTCACTCACGCTTCACCGCGTGGGCCCACGGCACTTGTCAGGACTCGTATTCCTTGGTTTAGTGATGTGATTTGGTGTTTGCTTGCTTGGTGTGTCATTTTTGATTTTGTTGGCCCTAACGGGTGATCTAGGATATTGAGTTTTCTTTTTCTCTCTTTCTCTCTATTTTTCCCCTCCGAGCTCCTACTCTCACTCGTCTTCCTCGAGGACGAGGAAGAGTTCAGCTTGGGGATTTTGACGTGCGTTTATATTTCATATATTTACGCACGTTTTCTTCCGTGTTTCACCGTATTTTCCGTCGTCTTTTATTCGTTTTCTTGTGTTTTCTCGTATCTTCTTGTTTTCTTTTACTTTTCCATGTTTTTGTATATTTGCAGGAATTTACAGCATTTGGGACATAAAACGACGATATTCTGAGTCCCCAGAGCAACGGGAGGAGTCACTCGTGATCCAGGGGGTCAAACGACCAAGATTGCCACTTTTCAGCCCCCACCCGATCGGTTGGACACAGCCAACCGATCGGGTGATGCATGCGTGTCCGACCCGGACTGAAGCTGGAGCGAAGCGCAGGTCAACCGATCAGTTCCCGACCGGTTCATCCCAACAGAGTTCTCGGGAAAATGGAGCTGAATTCCAACCGATCGAGTGACCTTCACCCGATCGGTTCATCTGTAGCCGATTCCTCCGAAGGAAGACCCGATCATGCCACCCGCTCTCTTCAATGACCGGTTGATGCTCCCAAAGCTCGATGGCCAAAGCAACAAGCGGCTCACCCGATCGGTTGATGTTTCAACCGATCGGGTGGCCTTTTATTCCGCCTTTACGCGCTGCTGATGCACTCATTGAAGATCTTCTAATATTTCAGAGGGATTTTGGGTGATCTCTTATTTTTCTAGCGTCGGCATCGTCGTTAGCTTTCCAACGATAGGTCGCATGCCCAAATCGGATTTTTCTATATTTTTTCTGGAATTTTCTGAGCGCAGCTATGTGCTGAAATTGGCTGCTGTCTGAAATTTCACTTCAACCGATCGGTTGGGAGTCCAACCGATCGGTTGAAGTCAATTTCAGCAGTTTCGTAGTCTCTGTTTATTCCACCCGATCGGGTGAGTTTTCACCCGATCGGGTGGGCCTGTTTTGACAGTCTTGAGTGGGTTTCGGACCCGAACTGTTAAGCTTTTTGAGGGGCTTATAAATGGAAGTTGGGGGCACGATTTGGGGGAGTTCTCTCTCAGTTTTTCTAGGGCTTTTTGCCCCTTTCCCTTGTGAGTTTAGATTAGGTTAGATTAGGTTTTCTCTTGTAATAAGTCTTGTATTGGATTGGAGGTTCAAAATCAAGATAAGTATTTCTTTCTCTTGTTCTCCATTTTTTGTGTTGTATTTCTTTTGCTTCATGATGAATGTTTGTATGTCTTTTGTGTTGTTTGTTTATATGTTTTTCATCATGGAGTAGTCTTGATGAACCCTAATACGGGTTAGAGTAGGATTGATGCTTGGGTTGTTTCATTTGACTTGGTTGCATGGCATGTGTTCGATGAAATGCGTCAATGGGGATTTCTAGCAATCTGGGTCCAATTCATACGACGACACACTAGTTGTGTTGGGGGTTGGGGTCCGGTGCTTGTCCAGTCAAGATCTGCTTCGATGTATTTCTAGAAATCACATTTGACCTATTTGGCCATTAGGGTTACGCTGGGGTGTTTCATTGTCATTGGCGGGAGAAAGACCGCCTCTGACCGTCGGGCCAAGGGGGAATAAACTTGGCGGTTGACTCCCTAGCCATAGCTCACGCCCCTAGTGTAGACATGGAGTCCTCGCGCGTGGGAACGGCTTGGACGAAGTGTTGGGAGATATCATTGTGGCCTTAATGCTCCCGGTTGCGGAAGGTGTTAATGGACATGGGAATGCCCACCGTCCGGAACCGGGTAGGCCTAGCGTGCTCGGCACCGACCAGAATATCGGGCCATGGACGCTAGGTACCACCTTTTGGGGCAATGTCTCACCCTGGGTCAAGTCAAATGTCAAGTGTCATGAATACTCTAGCCCGTGTTAGCGGGGATTCATTTCGTGTCTTTTTCATTTCTTTCTTTTATTTCTACACTTCCACCCACATTATCCGCGTAGCTAGCACACAACCTAGGCGAGGCTAGTAGCCATTCAAGCCATCCACCTCCCTGAGTTCGATAAACCCGCACCCTACACTAACCGTGCACTTGCGGTAAAACGACACCGCGCCCATACCGTAAACGGGGCGCCGGTCAGGGGTCATTGTGTTGGTTCTTCTTCAGGCCCCTATACCGGAGCCCCTTCTTTAGGGCAGTTGTTACGACCAGCTCAGGGCACTTTCCGACGTTCAGCTTCTGATCTTTGAAGCGCTTCATGTAGGCCCTTAGAGTTTTGCCTGGCCTTTGTACCATATTGAATAGGAGGTCCGAGCCCAGCTTCCTCTGCCGTTCGGTCATAAACTGTTAGCAGAACATCCGGGATAGGTCCTGGAAGTTACTGAAGGATTGGTCAGGGAGGTTGTTGTACCAGTCCTTGGCATAGAAACCATGGCAGAGCAAAGTGTCGTCAACCCCCGGAACCTCATGACCCCTGCGTAGTCCAAAACATGTTCCTCGGGGTCCCCTGAGCTGTCGTACTTCTCCAGGGCTGGCACTTTGAACCTGGAGGGCACCCGTGCTTCGGTGATGCTTCTTGCCAACAGGCAGTGGTCGATCGCCAGAGGTCCTAGGTTAGCTTGGTTGGCTTGCGCCTCCCCCTAGTGCTCGGGTTGTCTAGGCATGTCGGTGGAGATGCAGGGAGGATTCCCTCGGTGGCCATCCCGGCTGGGGATAGGCGTAGGTTCTCGAGTGTGCTCTCTGTAGGGGCGTTCCTTGTGGCTTCTCTGCCTCCCCAGTGCAGGCTCATACTTTGTCAGCGGTGCCCTTCGGTGGCCATATGGCTGGACGACCGATGCCTGGTCGAGCGAGACCGTTTAGACGAAGACGATGTCGACTCACCCCCGATCCACCTGGTTCCCCCTCATCCCCTTGTTTGCATGGATGTAGGGGGCGGTGAACGCTCTCGGTTCTGGCCTCCACCCTCACGGTCTGTGACTACGGCTGAGCGTAGTGGGTTGCACTACCCCCAAATTGTCAGCGAATCCTGCCTGGTTCCATGCGAAGGGGTGTTGCAGGCCCATGAGTTGTTGGATGGCCGTTACCAGAGTCTGGAAGCTATCCTTCATCTCTTGGGTGAGATGGTGGAGTAATTTTTCGGTTACTGAGCGTGAGTCATTGGTTCCCTCTATGGAACGGTTGTGCCCTATTCCATTCGGAACGTTGCCACCATTATCGGGGATGGTGGGTACGGGGTGGATCTGTTGTCGTGTTGCTCCATGCTGCTTGTAGTGGATGACGTGGGCGAAGATTTCTTTCCCACAGATGGTGCCAAATGTTTTGGGGTGTTTTCTTACCACCGTTCGATAGTCTCGGGGGTCGGATGTCGACGTGGACACATGAGACACGTGCGTCCTGCGAGATCAGGAAGCGGTGCATTCGCTTGATCGGGAATGCACGGATCCATGCGACAACATCCCGAATGGTAGCTTCAGGAGTACGATGCCCTCCTCACGTGAAGAGACAAATGAGCTCGGGGTCGAGATCGATCGGCTCCGATGAATGATGTGTCGATGGGTAGCTCCGGCGAGGTGAAGTCTACTTGAAATACATGGATGAGAAAGCTCGTCAGGGGGGTCAGACCTTGGTTTCGACCAAGTCCCCTCTGATGCCTAAGTCAGATATGACCTGAGGGATGACTGGTGGGATCGGCTGTAGTTCTCGGAGAGACCGACGCATGAATCCTCGGGCCGGGCTATGCAGAAGAATTATGATGTGGATGACAAGGTTGTAGGCGGAAGAATACCTGAGTATAGAGTATTCATAATTTGGTCCTTTTGTCTTTTGATCTTCGGGTCGTTTGTAGGGGCTGAACCGCCCACGTCCCCTCATCTTCCCCCATCTCGCCCCACATACCCGCTGCTTTGATCGTCCCTTGATGGGTCATCAAGGTGGTCGTAATGGGGCTCT
Organism: Scilla litardierei; assembly: GCA_030789695.1. Lineage (NCBI taxonomy): Eukaryota > Viridiplantae > Streptophyta > Magnoliopsida > Asparagales > Asparagaceae > Scilla > Scilla litardierei. Next base: position 153,264,002 of record CM061141.1, read on the forward strand.
TGAATGGTCATGAAGGTGGGCGCAATTTGGGGGAAGCAGTTTCCTCAACCTAAACTGGTCATCGATTCCATCCACGTCGTTCTGGGGCCGCCATGGCCTGAGGCTTTTGAGGGGCCTTTAGGCTGGGACCTAATCCCATCCTGGCCCGTGGGCTCAGATCGTGTGCCCGGCCCATTCCGTCTTAGACCGTTTTGGGAGGGGCGTATCACATAGCAAACTTTTACCAAGCCCTAATCAAACTCTTTCAAACTACCGAGACCAGAGAACCATCAAGTACCAACCAAAAATAAGCACCATAAAAGACAATTTGGTAGCCAGGCCTGCCCAAACACAGCAAGCAATTGTAACCTATATAGAGTTTGCAATTAGGCAACCACCAATGTGATTTTGGGCAAATATGACTTATAAAAAACAAAAGAAATAAAAAGATTTAAACTTCTAAAAATCAAAAAAATTAGTGCATAGACCATATCAGAGTTCACTTGCAATCTTACTGTTGATAACCACAAACTACTCAAGAACCATTATCTTAACAAAATGCTTATTTTATATGGATAAGCATCCCAATGTGGATTCCAGGTTTCATCCTGAACGACCATCATTCATTACTTCTTCTTCAATGGCGGTAGTATCCTGGGACGACCATCCTTCATTACTTCTTCTTCAATGGCGGCAGCATGCAGCTGAAGATGGGTTCTTTAGAGTCGTATGCATGTTCGGGAAGATGGGTCTGTTAAAAGATTCGAATGTGATGGCAAAGTTCTTATCTTTCTTTGATCTGAGCTTTTTAGCAAAAAATAGTCCCTTCCCCCTTTTGGTATTGAATCGGGTTTGTAAGTATCTGGATTTGATCAATGAATCAACCTAAACATGATCACAAACTGGTTTGATCCTAGACTGGTATGAGCCTAGATGCCTGTAGTGGAAGAAAAGTTGTGATTGCTTGCTTTCTTCATTAAAAGAGGATAAATGAACAAACAAAAGTAAGAATAAGAAAACAAAAGATTAGATTCCTTAAATAAGAAAAGAGTAAGAAAACAAAATGCTTACTAGGCAATAGAATAAGCCATACACACGCCCAACCTCAAGAAGAAAAAAACTTCAGAATTAACTGAAACTACAAAAAATCCACAAATCTATTCTTTCCTGTTAAAAACGTAATAAAGAGCCGTAGGAATAGGTGTACATATCTGAAGATGATACAGACCCAAATCTATGTACGTGGGATTACAAATCCAATAAAAACTTAAAATTACACCCGAACACCTAATGAAATGTCAAAATTTCAATTGCTCCTTCAATAATCCTTATGCATATGGCCTTAGTGATCCACTCCTCATGCTCCCTCTACTTGTTTTGTTATGATCGGCTCCTTCACATCATAATTAAAGCCAAAACTCATTGTAATGTGATAGAAGTGTTGTTTCTTTTTAAAAGGAAGGAGAAAGACTATGTCCACTAAACTTCAGAAGTTCTACATTTTAAAAAAAGAGAACACCTTATAAGCACAAAATTTCTCAATAATGTAGCCAACATAGCAAGAACTTCTGAAGGTGTTCTCTTTTTAAGGCGAACAGGATTGTAACAGGATTTAACAAAATTTTGCATTGTAACAGGATTGACTAAGCTGATATTAGCTTAAAACCCCCATGAATAGTATTGACTATTTTTGTCTTTGCGGAACTTCTGAAGTTCAGTGAACATAGTTTTTCTCCTTCCTTTTTAAAAGAAACAACACTTATATCACAAGTTTTCTTTCTCTTTGTTAACAGAATCATTTTTCCTAGAACCCAGAAAATCCAGTATTTCCTCTATAGCTTTTCCAAAAACCTAGCTCAAGGATCATGTTTACATTAAAAATAGATCACCAAAACAACATAAAAATATGAACTCACAGAAAGTTCAACAAACATGGATGATGATGCATCCTATATGATATAAAGCATGCATTTGTACCATTTATGCATATGTTACAATGCAAAATCCAGTTACATTGCAAAAAGAGACAAAAGAAACCATGCAAAATTTTAAGGCAGAACTTCTCTAAGCAACTTTTCTTTCTCTTTTGCTAATAGAATCATTTTGCCTAGAACCTAAAAAAATCTAGTATTTCCTCTATAGCTTTTCCAAAACCCAGCTCATGGAGCATATTTACATTAAAAATAGATCAAAAAAACAACATAAAAATGAACTCACAGAAATTTCAACAAACATGGATGAGGATGCACCCAATATGATATAAAGCATGCATTTGTACCATTTATGCAGATGTTACAATGCAAAATCTTGTTACAATGCAAAAGGAGAAAGAAAAGAAACCATCCAAAATTTTAAGGCAGCACTTATCTCAGCAACGTTTCTTTCTCTTTGTTAACAGAATCATTTTGCCTAGAACCCAGAAAATCCAGCATTTCATCTATAGCTTTTCCAAAACCCTGCTCAAGGATCCTGTTTACATTAAAAATGATCACAAAAACAACATAAAAAGATGAACTCATAGAAAGTTCAACAAACATGGATGAGGATGCACCCTATATAATATAAAGCATGCATTTGTACCATTTATGTAGATGTAGCATGCATTGCAGTTTCAGAAGAATGTAATTAATGATATCAATTCAAAAAGGATATTGTTGACAAACATGCGAGACTTGTCAGCTTCATCAAAGACTATTTAACGCAAATTACTATATGTGAATGACGAAGTATTCTTTAAGTGATACAACAACCACCCAGGTTGGGGGAGATGTGCTGCCAAAATTTTTATGTTAGCTGCCAAAAATTTTATGTGTATAATTAAGATTAATTTCACATGTTGTGATTAAAGAGGACCATGCTTTGATTATGCAACACCGGCACACATATAATCAAATTTTTGGGCACAACAAATCCCATTAGAACTCCTCTTTTAACCAAACTGGACCAATTGTTAAAATGCATTACTTCAATAAAATACATTACAAAGTCAAAGAACAACCAATTAAATTTCAATGAACACCTACATATCACCATTAAAATGATACTGAACTTACTGAATATAGACGTTTATATGTGAGGAACAATATTAAGAATTTGTGACCAATTAAATTACAGCGTGTATTTATTTGTTTTACATATCTCTAGTGTGGAAAACAAAGCTATATGGACAAATTCATGTTGTATGTATCCAATTACAAAGCAATATGGACAAATTCACGCTGGATGAATTTCCTAACTGGATCTTTGTTTTCCACAGGGGGGTGTGTGTGTGTACATTTCCACAGGGGGTCTGTGTGTTTTACATAGCTCCAGCATACATACAGCGTGAATTTATGACCAAATAAATAGGTGACTGAGCATTTAGTCCATATAACTTTGTTGCACAAAATTTGTGACCAATTAAATTAAGAATAAATACGATGGAGAATCATTTCATTTAAATAATTAAATCACATTAAAATAGCAACCCAATTATGTAAAAATTAAGGGAGAGAGAAGATTACAAAAATTTATGTTCCATTGCTAAAATCCTTCGAATATGTTCAAAAATTTAAGGATGGTGGTACTTGTAACTCTGCACAACCTTTTAAGGTCACTGTCTGCAATTGTAAGAACAAAATTTGCATACCCAAGCCTCAAGTTGTAGAAAGATGCTTCATTTGTCCATAATTAAGTAATGCAACCTCAAAAAATAACTAAATCATCAAATATACCATAAAGGATAAACCGGGTGTTTTTTTGTTTTGGGGGGGGGGGGTGTTTGTGATTTGGTTTAGCCCTTCATTTGACTAATTTGGAATTAAGCCTAATGAAAAAATGAGTGGCTTCAGAAACTCAATTCTACAAATTCATCATCATGTTTTATAGATCCTTCACTCAATTGTACATATAGAAATATGAATTTCATTCATAATGAGCAATTACTAATACATATCAGAAATTGATGGAATAAAGATAAAAGTTTCTCCAAAAATAAAAAAAGAAATAGAATATATCATGAATGGATAATAATGAAACATATAATCTGCACCAGTTCGGTCATATTCCATGGATTGCATACCGGGACACCAACTTTCTTTGATGGAGAATCCTTTAAAAATAAAGACATGATAGTTACTCCATTATCTGTCTTCTTCTTCATACTCGCGCAAAGTGTCAATAGCCAGCTCCCAGCATAATATGGAAAAATCATAAAGCGATGAGATTTTTATCAAGAATTCTTTTATTACTTTGGTGAATGGAGGCGATGATCAGATTTCATACACCTTACCTAATAAATTTGGGGTAATTTCTGCTATTTTCTTAGACAATGGGGACTTAGTTAAATCATGCCCATGGTACATGCAACAGCCATATAATAGCCCATTATATCTTTAATCATGCCAATTTTCAATGCGTAACTCTTCATCTATGAATAGGTGGGTGTAGTCATATGTTTGTTGTTCGTCATTGCGACATGTACTTAATGCTACACCTACGGGTATAGTAGATGGTGCAAGCGGCACTACTCACCTACAAAATGGTTAACCTCTCTAGGTTAATAGCATAAGGCATAGGAACATTAGCTTCAGCAATCCTCTCTACATGGGCATCAAGGTATTCAAGGCTTTCTTCAATTACAGACATGTTGTTAAATAAATCAGGCTCAATAAGTCAGTTACAATTTTGGGCAAAACAAATAAATAAATACACCAACTGGTACACAATCATATAAGAAACTAACCATATTTTAGCACCCACACCATGCCGTGGGAAGTCTTCTTCAACAGTTACTAATCTATTGGTTTTCCTAACAGATGCATTGGTCGAGGGTCTGTGACATGGTCTTATAAAGCGAAGATTTATGACTTGTTAGTTTTTCCTAGTTATTGATCCTAGGATTACAGCAGGGCTTATTCATACATTTGAAAAAAAATAAATATATATAAAACTTATCTCAGTACAGATTCCTTCCTTGCAAAGTAGAACATAATTCCCAAACGAATTAAATACATGAAAGTTGGGGGGCACAAACAGCTTATGGATATTTTATCTCAGAAGAGCGTAACACACATAACTGAAGGAAAACATAAAAGAATAATATGCACGAACCACTCTTTAATAAAGGGTAAATTGCAACAACTAACCATGTACTATGGGCATGATTGAACTAATGAAACAAATGGATATATTAAACACTCTCCTTTAGACGGGGATTTGTAGACATTACATTTTCTACAAATGTCCAACTATTAAATGTCCAATAATTAATTTGTATACATTACATTACATTTGTTTTATGCTATAATAAGATGTCTTAAGCTAAGTTCACCACTATTAAATGTCCAACTATTAAATGTCTACAAATGCAATGTACTGGGATTTTCTACATGTTCCCATATACACAATAGCACAAATGAAACAAATTCACCATATTTCTAACTGGCCGCATATATTGGATCCTCCCAAATTCTCTTAACTTCAAGTAAGTATATTCACATGTGATATTTCTTAGCTTCCTTGATGATATGCCTAATTAACTGTTAAGTCACAGACTCATAAATCCAGCTAACACTTCACATTGCATAAAGGTAACTAAACGCTGGAGGATATAGGAATAGCTAAAATGATAAAATTCAAAAATTATTGTAGTTAATTCTGATAAGAGTGGCTTGCCTTTTGTTTTTTTGGTTGTAGCCAAAGTTTTGGTTTAGAATGTTTTGATAAGATGGTTTAATTTTTATAATTTAGCTTTAGGAGCACCAAAATTCTAATAATCCATTTGGTGACTCTGATGAATGTCCTATTGTTTATCACCTCCAAAGACAGCTAAAGGAATGTTGCATTATGTAGCTGCTATAGCCTATGAGCAGTATATCTGTTACCATACAATGGTATTTCTGTGAGAATGTGGTGAACCCTAATTGTTAGTCTTGTTGCGGTTGTTAGTTTGTTGATTAAATTTAGATGCTAATATGGCTTAACAGTTGGAGATTTTAGATACCTGGAAAGAAAAACTTAAATATATTAATTTCTAAAAGAAAAACATGGAAAAATTGGAAAGAGGATTAAACAGAACCGAAAACACACATATTTCAAATAATGGGAGGTGATAACTTGAAATTCAGTTTTTTTTCAAAATTTTACAATTAACCATTTTTATTAAACACAACTGTAATGAGGACGAACTGATGTGTTTGTTTAGGTCTCTCCTAAAGGCAATTGGGTACATGATGTTGGTTGCAACGATCTATGAACTTCGTGTTTAATGATAACAAACATGTGTGGACATTTTAAACGTGTGTATTAAGTGTTTCAGGATTGACTAGCTAATGGATATTGATCACTCCATATTTTACACCTTTTTTCTGCACGTTTGCATGCCGTTTTGATCGCCCATATCGTGTTTTTCACAATTATTCGACAATATTACGATGCTTTTCACTATTTCTTGTTTTTGTCGTATTCCGGGAAATATGGAGCAATTCGGAGCGATTTTGAGATCAGGGGGTTCACAAGCGCTAAGGAGTGTCACCCACGGCTCTTTTGAGGTCTATTCTGCGATGGAAGATGAGTGGAAGAAGAAGGAACTTTGTAAGAGCGACGATAAGGAGAAACTGAGAAGATTGGGCATTTACAGCATGCCACTCAGCCGAGTGGAGCACTCACTCGGCCGAACAAGAAGCCCCACTCGACCGACCGGAACGGATACGCACTCAGAGTCAAATCCAGCGTATACTCGGCCGAACGAAGAAATCCCACTCGGCCGAATAGTAATCTCACTTGCCCAAGTGGTACAGATAAATTGTCCAGAAAAAGGCCGAAGTTACTGTATTTTTCGAAGATCCTGTCGAAAGTCACTCGGCCGAAAAATAAAGCCACTCGGTCGAAAGGATAAGTAGACTCGGCCGTGTCACCTCCGAAGGCAGACCCTGAGACCCCCCAACTTACTGTTTTCTTACAGGGTCTGTCACTCGGCCATTGTCACTCGGCCGAGTGACAATGTCACTCGGCCGAGTGAGCCGCTGACGTGCGTTTATATTTCATATATTCACGCACGTTTTCTTTTGTGTTTCTCCGTGTTTTTCCGCCGTCTCTTATTCGTTTTCGTGTATTTTCCCGTTTTCTTTCACTTTTCTTTGTTTATCCATGATTGCAGGGGATTGACCACGTAGGGGACATTTAACGATGATATCCCAAGTCCCCGGAGCAACGGGAAAAGTCACGCGTGATCCAGGGGGTCAAACGCCAAAGAAATCATCTTTCAGCCCCTCACCCGGTCGGTTGGTCATCTCCAACCGATCAGGTGATGCACGCGTGCACCACCCGGTCTCTGCCGCAGCTCACAAAGAAGTCACCCGACCGGTTCACAGACCGGTTCAGCGGGGGGCTATTCTCTGTTTTCTCGAGCAAAACGCCAACCGATCGGGTGACTCTCACCCGATCGGTTCATCTGTAGCTGAAGAAGAAGAGCTGAAGAAACGGACGTCGAACCGATCGATTCACCCGACTGCTCTAAGATCCAACCGGTCACTCAAGAACTCACCCGACCGGTTCATGTGATCGGGTGAAAGCTCGCCGTTTTCTGTTATTATTTTGTAACGGATCAACCGATCGGTTGACTTGTCAACCGATCGGTTGATGCGAAAGTCTATATATAGAACCCATAGGGTTCCCGAAACGGGAGCTGCTATTTTTTTACTGTTTTATCTCCTTGTGACGGCTGTAATTGTTACTCTTTTGTAAGTTTTCAGATCTTTCTCAAATTTTAGTATTGTCTTATCTACTCTATTACTTCCGCATTGCAATTGTCCGATTATGATTCCAACGGTTAATTTTTATTTAGATCGCTTTTTCATGGATTTTTGTGAGTAGTTTCCCAAATCTGGGATTTTGGTGGAAACCCCTTCGGGGGCTCTTCCCGATGCGTCCATAGAGTTAGGAGATCGATAGGGATTAGGAATCTAACGGTTACGCGGGGTGTTTCATTTTCATCGGCGGGAAAAAGACCGCCTTTGACCGTTGGGCCAAGGGGGAATAAACTTGGCGGTTGACTCCCTAGCCATAGCTCACACCCATAGCGTAGACGTCGAATCCTAGCACGCGGGAGCGGCAGGATGAGACGTTGGGAGTTATCGTTGCGGGCTTAGTGCTCCCGGGATCGATCAGTGTTAATGGACACGGGAGTGCCCACTAATCGAATCCGGGAAGTCCGGCGTATCATCCTGGGCACCGACCGGAATATCGGGCCCATGGGACGCCGGTACCACTTTCAGAGGCAACGTCTCACCATTAGACCCTAATCCTGATCGATATCCATACCCGTAGGCCGTATCGGCGAGAGTCTCTCGTCGGGTTGGAAACCAAAGTCCCGGGTTTTCTTTCTTGTTGTTAATACCCTTTATTTCCTTTCGTGACAACCATTTACCGATTCGGGCTAGCTCGCCCCTCGGGGTGATTTAGGTCCTACCTGACCCAAGCACAACCTCGCCTCCCTGAGTTTGATATTCCCGCACCCTACACTAACCGTGCACTTGCGGTAAACGACATCACGCCGTCGTACCGTAGCTGGGGCGGCCGGTCAAGTTTATGGCGCCATTGCCGAGGAGGCAACGTGCTTGTTATTTTAGGATCTCTTGAACCCTCGTGTCTGGCTCACATCCATACCTCGCGATAATTTTCACACTCTACACTTTTAGATTTCACTTGGATATACTGTGGATAGTAATTGTATAGTGCTAATTGACTGGATCGCCGTGCTTCCATCGTAACTTGCGGTTCCCGTTTATGCAACCTGTGCTTTTGACGTGTTTGCCACTTGTGCAGTTCTCTCTCTCTCCTTTCGTATAAGATCCCGGCCCCACGGCAAAGATGTTGCATGCAGTTTCAGGAGACATCTGGGATCACTCTCACCATATCCGCTGTTTGGCGCAGAGCTTAGCAGAATCACTGAATACTTCGAATATACTATCCCTCCTGTCTGCCGCCGTGGAAGGCCAGAGATATCGAGATGCGCAGGAGCACCTTGCCATGGCAACTCCCTTTCCCCACGGAGAGGTGGCGTATATCGACAACCATGGTCTCGAATGTAGTGAAGAAGAGTTAACCGCAGAGTTTTGTCAGGAGAGCCACCCAACCGGGTTTGTAGGCTACGCTGAACAGGAATCAATCTATCCCTTGCAGACTTCTATTGAGCGTCCCCGGTCTTTGGACAATGGAGAAGCTGGAAACGGTTGTGGAGAATCATCTATGACTGAAACCTGTTTTCACCTACAAGCCTTCTTCTCGGATAATTATGATGAGCTCGGAAGAGACCCGGTGCATCCCTCGATCGTTCCCACTATACCCTGCGAAATTTCGCCGTGCGGAGCCACGGCCGAGGGTGAGATTCTGGATGCTGGCGTCCGTGAAATCCACGAAGGACTCCTTTCCCTTGAGGATGCTCAGCTTGAAAAGTATGCGTCAGGGCCCCAAGAAGTTGAGATGAAAGAATTACCGCCGGGGCTTAAATATGAATATTTGGGAGCGGGCTCGACCCTTCCCGTTATAGTCAACTCTTCACTACCCGAAGACCAAATGACCAAACTTCTTGGAGTTCTAAAAAGGTTTAAAGGAGTTTTCGGATATGCAATTGAGGATTTAAAGGGGTTAGCTTAGGCCTCTGCTCACACAGAATTCTGCTTGAAGATGAGCAAGCCTCCTCGATTGAGCCACAGCGGAGGTTGAATCCCATAATGATGGAAGTTGTGAAGAAAGAGATTGTTAGGCTTCTACATGCCGGTATTATATACCCTATCTCCGATAGTCATTGGGTTAGCCCGGTGCACGTTGTACCAAAGAAAGGAGGAATGACGGTGATTCGCAATGAAAAGGACGAGCTAATACCAACGAGGACCGTCACGGGGTACAGGATGTGCATCGACTATAGAAAGCTGAACAAAGCTACAAGGAAGGATCATTACCCCCTCCCCTTTATTGACCAGATGCTCGAGAGGCTGGCGAAGCATAATTATTTCTGTTTCATGGACGGGTATTCAGGATTTCTTCAGATCCCTATTCATAACGATGACCAGGAGAAGACGACTTTCACTTGCCCATTCGGGACGTATGCCTATAGAAGAATGCCGTTCAGACTTTGTAACGCCCCTGCTACATTCCAAAGACTCATGTCCGCTATCTTCTCCGACTACTCCCACGACATCATGGAGGTTTTCATGGACGACTTCTCCGTCTACGGAACTATATTTGACTCATGCCTCAGTAATCTCACTAAGGTCCTGGAGAGATGTCAGGAAAAGGGGCTAGTCCTAAACTGGGAGAAGTGCCACTTCATGGTCCAAGAGGGAGTTGTGCTGGGACACATCATCTTTTCGAGGGGGATCGAGGTTGATAAGGCTAAAGTTGAAGTGATTGAAAAGCTTCCACCACCGCACAATCTTCGAGGAGTCCGTGGTTTCTTAGGACACGCGGGATTTTATCGTCGCTTCATACAAGACTTCTCGAAGATTTCCAGGCCTCTGACCCAACTCCTCGTGAAGGACGCACCTTTCGTCTTCAGCGAGGAGTGTATGGAGGCCTTCCGCACTTTGAAGCAAGCATTGGTTTCCGCACCCATAATACAGCCACCAAACTGGAAACTGCCCTTTGAGCTAATGTGTGACGCTAGTGATTATGCGGTTGGTGCCGTCCTAGGGCAGAGGAAAGATAAAAATCTTCATGTCATATATTATACGAGCAAAACCCTTGATGCCGCCCAAAGAAATTATACTACCACGGAAAAGGAATTGCTCGTGGTGATCTATGCCATGGATAAGTTCCGACAATATCTCGTTGGCGCCAAGGTGATCGTACACACGGATCACGCGGCTCTTAAATACCTATTGAACAAGAAAGAAGCCAAGCCACGACTCATTAGATGGATTCTCCTCCTCCAGGAGTTTGACCTAGAAATCAGAGACAAGAAGGGGGCGGAGAATGTTGTTACCGATCACCTGTCCAGGATGCCCACTCTCGATTTAAAAGCTACACCGATCGATGATTCACTCCCTGACGAGCATCTCTTCTCTGTCTCTTCCTCCTGGACCCCCTGGTACGCTGACATCGCAAATTATCTGGCTTGTGCCATCGTTCCCCACAATGTGAGCTTTCAGCAGAAGAAGAAATTTTTCCATGAGGTCCGCAGATTTTATTGGGATGACCCCCACCTATACAAAACCTGCAATGATGGGGTGATACGAAGATGCATCCCTGAAACTGAGGCGACTTCCATCATTTCCCACTGCCATGGGCAGCAATGTGGAGGGCACATGAGTGCCTACAAGACCACCGCAAAGATTCTCCAAAGAGGATTCTACTGGCCTACACTCTTCAGGGACACACATGTTTATGTCCAAGCCTGTGATAAATGCCAAAGAGCAGGTAATATCTCCAAAAGGAATGAGATGCCTCAACACTACATCCTGGAGATAGAAATCTTCGATGTATGGGGAGTGGACTTTATGGGACCGTTCCCTTCTTCCTCGGGGAACCAGTATATCTTGGTGGCCGTAGACTACGTGTCGAAATGGGTTGAAGCGGTGGCCAGTCCAACCAACGATTCCAGAGTGGTGGCCAAGTTCTTTAAAAGCAACATCTTCCCGCGGTTCGGTGTACCTCGTGTCCTGATCAGTGACGGAGGGAGCCACTTTATAGAGAAGAAATTTGAGGCCCTCTTGAAAAAATACGGGGTACAACACCGGGTGGGGCGTGCCTACCACCCGCAGACCAGCGGTCAGGCGGAAGTCTCTAACCGGGAGATTAAAAGCATACTAGAAAAGACGGTGGCCAATTCCAGAAAGGACTGGTCATCAAAGCTCCCCGACGCGCTTTGGGCTTACAGGACGGCATTTAAAACTCCCATCGGCACAACTCCCTACTGGCTCGTCTATGGGAAAGCTTGCCATCTTCCTATGGAATTGGAACATAAGGCATATTGGGCAGTTAAGAATCTGAACTTCGACACCAAGAAGGTAGGAGTGCACCGGCAGCTGCAACTCAACGAGCTCGACGAAATCCGGCTCAATGCCTATGAAAACGCCAAGATCTACAAGGAGAAGCTGAAGTGATGTCACGATAGCGAATCTTAAAGAGGGAATTCAAGGAAGGGGACTTAGTTCTCCTATTCAACTCACGGCTGAAGCTCTTTCCTGGGAAACTCAAGTCACGATGGTCGGTACCGTTCCGCGTCACCAAGGTTTTCCCGCATGGGGCTATCGAGATAATGGGAAGGGATGAGCCGTTTAAAGTAAACGGGCAGCGTATGAAACACTATAGAGTTAGAGAACCAGAATCTCCCCGGTCGGATCCCCAACGAGCGACAACTCTTCTTCTAACCCTCCGGATCCTAATTGACCACCGCTGCGGGCGTCGAGCCAACGACGTTAAAAAAGTGCGCTTAATGGGAGGCAACCCATGTTCTAAACTTATGTTTCGTTTTGTAGTATTTTATCCACTTTATTTTTCTCTATTTTTATAAATAAATCCAGCCGAAACAACTTCCGTGAAGGAACTCAGGCGTTTCTTGGGTTTTGCAGAAAAACAAGGCCTCAACCGATCGGGTGGGAACCCACCCGATCGGTTAGGATGTATCAGATACATGCCGACGTCCGTCCCCAAATGACCCGATCGGTTGGGGAATGAAGAGACCGGGTGACAGACCGGGTGAGCTAGGGAGAACTCTCGGGAAACTTTTGGGGAATATCAACCGATCGGTTGAGTTCGAGCACGATCGGTTGAAGCGACCGGGTGAGCAGCCCTAAGTTCTCGGGAAAATGTGTGGAGCGGCCAACCGATCGGTTAAAAATTCAACCGATCGGTTCACCTGTAGCATTTCTTCGGCAAGAATTTCAACCTAACCGTCAACCGATCGGGTGACAAGTCACCCGATCGGTTAGACTTAAAACCCTATATAAACCCCCCGACACCCGCTCGTTTTCATCCTCGCCCGATCGCCAGAAACGCCTTCGTTTTGCCTTCCTCTCTTCCCCAACGATCGATTCTCACTCCCCCACGTCCTCTTCTCCTCCATTACTCCCTCTCTCCACCTCCTCCATCAATCCCTCCATCATCTACACCCTCTCTCTCCTTCCATTCCACACTTCTGACCTAGTTTTCCCCCAAACCACACCCATCTGGAAATTCTTGCCGAAGGAGAACGCCGCGGCTCCACGCTACTCTCGCTGAACAGTGTGGGGACATCTACGAGCAAGCTCCGCCATTCCGCTTGGGTACACTCGCTCCTAAGCTTATATTTATATATTTGCCCTATAAATTGTGCTTGCTCGTCTGCTTGTGTAAGTGTGCATCCACAGTTTTTGCACTCATTCATACACACACACTCACACATGGCTAAGGATAAGGATAAGGGGAAGGGAATTATGCGGGAGGAGGAGCCGTCTCGAAAGAGACGAAAACAAACACGCCCCCCTTCCCATACACGAGCACTTACACTTGGCCCTCCCCCGCCTGTTATCCCCCCTGTGGACCCAATGTTGGGCCCACATGGGTATATCTTTAGGAGCCAGGAGCACAAAGATTTTTACCGTAGGCTTGATGCTCGAGGGCATCTATCTACTAAGTTCCCGCACGCACGCACACTTGTCGATCTCGGTGTCTTCACCGAGGTCGAATCTCTTTTCGCTAACTTAAGATGGTTGGCCTTTCTTAATGCACATGCCATATCCTACCCGGCACTCACACTCGAATTTCTCTCTACACTTGTTTGGGAGTCCGGGTCGATCATTAAATTTAGGGTGCGTAACCGTAGTGTCACCACAAATCTGAACACGATTAACGATATATTTGACTTCCCCAATCTCGGGGATGATTCCATCTGACACTACGGGTACACGCCCGAGTTTGATGTCGATCAATTCTGGTTCCGCCTCACATTGATCCGTGACTATCCCCGAGGAAGGGCCAAGGCCTCCTCCATCATTCATCCCGTGTTTCGTTTAGCCCACAGGATCATTTCATCTGCATTCTTTCCTAGGGACGAGTCCGGCACTGTGACTATCCCTGACCTTTTTATCCTTTGGGCCATGACTTTCCCTTATGTCCGGGATGATGATGGAGTTAGCTTCAGGGCCCCTACCGTCCCCATCCATGGCAGCGATTGGCTTGTTTACAAGCTACTCGAGATCAGCCGGGCCGGTAAGGGGAAGTTTTGTTGTGGGGGCATCATCACGATCATCTGCTCTCACGCCCAATTCAATATTACCATCCCCGATAATCTTCCTGCTGCCGCAGGACCCTCACATCTTGATATTGATGTCCTGCGGCACATCCACATGATTAAACCCCGCTCGGATGGCCGCTTCATATTTCATTATGGCCACCCCCCAGCCCCTTACACCATTCTACCCAACCCCGCTCGCATGACCCTTGCTCTCGTGGGAGATTGGACTTTCCCTCCTGATCCCGACTTCTTAGCGGGGTTGAATCTTCCTTTCCTTCCCGCAGACGCCCGCAGACCACCGTCCCCTGCCGCCCACTTAGGCGAGCAGGATATCCCTGCGTCTGGGGGAGATTTAGGGGCTGGCCCGAGTCGTCCTGTTTCTGCTCCGGGACCGATCACGTCTGAGCACCTCTTTGCTGCCATTTCTGGCCTTGTCTCCTGTGCCGGCATGACCACTGCCACCGGCACCTCTTCGACCTTACCTGGCGGCACCACCTCTGCCTCGCGTCAGTCTACATCTTTTGGTCACCGGCAGGTATCTGCCCGTTTAGGTCTTGAGAGGGAGGTCGCTGCCCTTCGTGAGCTCGCCATGTCCTCTGCTTCCTCGGACCCATCGCCATCCTCCTTTCTTACTCACCCACGTTTCCTCGCAATTGAGAGGAACGTGGCCGCCATTCTCCGCCTTCTTACTCATATCCACGGACCACCCCCACCTTCACCACCTCCACCTTCACCACCCCTCCTGACCACTTCCACAGCACCCACACTACCTCCTCCCTCCTCCTCCGTCACTCCATACGTGCGCCGGAGGAAATTGCCGGTGCGCTCCAGATCCCTCCCACCACCTCCCACTACCGTTACCACCGCATCTACTTCCTCCATTTCTATTCCTCTCACCACCGCCTTGATCGCATTCCTACCACCACCACCCACCACCACCGACACTCCTCCATTGTTCACACCACCACTGCCCCTATTCCTCCGCCTCATTCCCCACTTCTCAGCACACCCCCAGCCTCCCCCGACCACCCATCCACACCCTCTTCCGAGGAGGACGAGGACTCACCTTCTCCTGCTTTCTGATTTCTCCTTGTTTGTTTTTGACTCCCCCTTGCATATCTCTACATTTCATTGATCATATCATTTCGCTAGCACTATCTGGTCTAGCTTGGGGGACGTCTATTTCGGTGTGCTGTCGTGTTTTGTTTGTTTTTCTCATTTTTGTGTGTGTGCTTGTTTTTCATTTTTTGAGTGTCGTGTCGTGCTTGTGTTTTTATTTTTATTTTCGTATTGTTTGATTTTGATTCTGATCTTTCTTTCTTTTTCAGTTTCGTCTATGTGTTTTCCTCGTTTTTATTTCTTTTTGTGTCAGTGCGTATTTCCCCCCCATTTTCATTGCCCTCCCGTACTCACTCCTATTGCATTGAGGGCAATACAAACTTCAGCTTGGGGGAGTCGCACTGTGTGCGTCGTTTGAGTCCTTCTTTTTCGTTTTTTGTGCCGTTTTTATCGTGTTTTTATTTTTTTTCTTTTCTTCTTTTTAGCTCTTTTTCCTAGAGATGAATCCTATGATGAATCGCCACAAAGTCACACACACCTAGCATTGCATCGATAATCACACTCACTAACCCTAGGATTTCGAGTCCTCTTGCATTTCACGCATTGTGGGTCCACTTAGCCTTTTTGTGAGTCGTGCGTCGTGCCTAGCTATTTGGTGTGCTTCTGCTTGTGAGTTTACTTTATATACCTGTCCAGGAATGACCCCTAGATTATCATGCTTCGATTTGAATATGCGGTATTTGTTTCTACTACATGCATGCTATATTTATATCGTATATTTCAATTCGCATGCGTCGGTATTCCACAACTAAGGACTAGGATAACCCATCTAGCCCATGCTCTATTTAGTGAAAATAGTTTCCTTTGCCCAAGTGTTTAGATTTCGACTTCTTTTTTGTTTTACTTGGTGCAAATCCCCTCGTCGTGTACCGGTCTCCCACTTGGGAGAGTGCACATGTGTATAGCCAAAAACCCAAAAATCCAAAAAAAAAGGAGAAAAGAAAATAAAAGCCCAAAAAGAGAGAAATAGAAAAAATTTGTATAGCCAAAAGGCCAAAAAATACAAATGCCCAAAACCCAAAAAAAATTTCCGTGTGAATATTTTTCCTGCTTGCCGAGAATAAAGGGAAGGCGAGAATTTGCACCGAGTGTTCTACTCCACATCATCTCAACCCCCATCGTTATCGAAAACACTTGGCTTAGGAACTTTTTAGCTAGTATCTAGGCTATAGTGGCTTGATTTCCTTAACCCTAGTTGTGGAGTCCCCGATGCATGATACGCTTCTATTCTTTCTCTTCTCATGCATGCTTGAACTTATATTCGCCGCTTAATTCAATTCGGATCGATATTTGGGTCATATCTTGGATTTGTGTATATCGAGCCTCATAGCACATTGTAGAAAGCGACACCATTTGCTAGCACACGACCACACTCACTCGCGCTTCACCGCGTGGGCCCACGACACTTATTTGGACTCGTTTTCCTAGGTTTAGTGGTGTGATTTGGAGTTTGCTTGCTTGGTGTGTCGTTTTTGATTTTGATGGCTCTGATGGACGATCTAGGATTTAGAGTTTTCTTTTTCTTTCTTCCTCTCTATTTTTCCCTTCCGAGCTCCTACTCTCACTCGTCTTCCTCGAGGACGAGGAAGAGTTCAGCTTGGGGGATTTTGACGTGCGTTTAAATTTCATATATTCACGCACGTTTTCTTTTGTGTTTCTCTGTGTTTTTCCGCCGTCTCTTATTCGTTTTCGTGTATTTTCCCGTTTTCTTTCACTTTTCTTTGTTTATCCATGATTGCAGGGGATTGACCACGTAGGGGACGTTTAACGATGATATCCCAAGTCCCCGGAGCAACGGGAAAAGTCACGCGTGATCCAGGGGGTCAAACGCCAAAGAAATCATCTTTCAGCCCCTCATCCGGTCGGTTGGTCATCTCCAACCGATCGGGTGATGCATGCGTGCACCACCCGGTCTCTGCCGCAGCTCACAAAGAAGTCACTCGACCGGTTCACAGACCGGTTCAGCGGGGGGCTATTCTCTGTTTTCTCGAGCAAAAGGCCAACCGATCGGGTGACTCTCACCCGATCGGTTCATCTGTAGCTGAAGAAGAAGAGCTGAAGACACGGACGTCGAACCGATCGATTCACCCGAATGCTCCAAGATCCAACCGGTCACTCAAGAACTCACCCGACCGGTTCATGTGATCGGGTGAAAGCTCGCCGTTTTCTGTTATTATTTTGTAACGGATCAACCGATCGGTTGACTTTTCAACCGATCGGTTGATGCGAAAGTCTATATATAGAACCCCTAGGGTTCCAGAAACGGGAGCTGCTATTTGTTTTACTGTTTTATCTCCTTGTGACGGCTGTAATTGTTACTCTTTTGTAAGTTTTCAGATCTTTCTCAAATTTTAGTATTGTCTTATCTACTCTATTACTTCCGCATTGCAATTGTCCGATTATGATTCCGACAGTTAATTTTTATTTAGATCGCTTTTTCATGGATTTTTGTGAGTAGTTTCCCAAATCTGGGATTTTGGTGGAAACCCCTTCATGGGCTCTTCCCGATGCGTCCATAGGGTTAGGAGATCGTTAGGGATTAGGAATCTAATGGTTACGCAGGGTGTTTCATTGTCATCGGCGGGAAAAAGACCGCCTTTGACCGTTGGGCCAAGGGGGAATAAACTTGGCGGTTGACTCCCTAGCCATAGCTCACACCCATAGCGTAGACGTCGAATCCTAGCACGCGGGAGCGGCAGGATGAGACGTTGGGAGTTATCGTTGCGGGCTTAGTGCTCCCGGGATCGATCAGTGTTAATGGACACGGGAGTGCCCACTGATCGAATCCGGGAAGTCCGGTGTATCATCCTGGGCACCGACCGGAATATCTGGCCCATGGGACGCCGGTACCACTTTCAGAGGCAACGTCTCACCATTAGACCCTAATCCCGATCGCTATCCATACCCGTAGGCCGTATCGGTGAGAGTCTCTCGTCGGGTTGGAAACCAAAGTCCAGGGTTTTCTTTCTTGTTGTTAATACCCTTTATTTCCTTTCGTGACAACCACTTACCGATTCGGGCTAGCTCGCCCCTCGGGGTGATTTAGGTCCTACCTGACCCAAGCACAACCTCGCCTCCCTGAGTTCGATATTCCTGCACCCTACACTAACCGTGCACTTGCGGTAAACGACATCGCGCCGCCGTACCGTAGCTGGGGCGGCCGGTCAGCCGCTCCGCCTGTTGCGAAAGTTGTGATTTCTGGGCTGCGCAGGGGCAGTTTGGTCAAGATTTTCTGGGTGATTTGGGGGGTATTTAAACCCAGTTTTGCCCTAATTCCAGGAGCTTTTGGCAGCCTTTTTCAGAACATTTCAGAATTTTTTAGATTAATTAGATTTAGGCTTTCTTTTTGGAGATTTGAAGGCTACTCTTATTGGAATCTCATTGGATATCATTGGTTCTTCATTGGTTTGTCTATTTCTTATCAAAAACTCAATTTTTATTAGCTATTTCTCTATTGCATTGAATTCTCTTGGTATTATTATTGATTTTTCTGAGAATTACATGATGAATAGTGAGTAGTGCCATCATCTTTGGTCGTAGGGATGAACCCTATGGACCCTATTTCTGAATTGTGATGAAATTGTGGAATTGTTGCTAGAATTGATTAGGGTTAGGTTGTGATTAATTAATTACGGATAGCTAGGGATTCATATCGATTGGGATTTGCAAGAGATTGGGTCCCAATTGATAGGAAGCCCTAGAAATTCGATTTAGATTGACGATTGGATTTCTCTAGACTTGGTTTGCAAGAGATTGGGCCAAAGCTAGGATTTGCAATCGTAAATCTATACCAATATCTGTTTGCAAGAGATTGGACGGATAGGAACTATCACAAACTTGGTCTTAGCTCGAGTTTGCATGAGAGTGGGCTGGAGATATGATTGAACGATGATGTTGTTCTTCACGCTAGCGGGTTAGGCTAGGGTTTGCAAGAGATTGGACCCTATCATAGGTTTGCTATAGACCGGAAATAGCGCGAGAGCGTGAGCTTGGTTCTACATTTAGTTGCGACTAGTTCACCCACATTCAAGTTTAGCAATGATGAAACCTATGTATCACAATGATGAGAGACGGTCCGTAGTGGGGATTCCCTATCCCTAGATGTTTTATTAATTTGATATTTTCTCTTGATATTTGCACGATTGTGACTGTTTACCCCAAACTATTCTCGACCCTCTTGAAAGCTAGGTGATTGGAAGGAGACACTGTCATTAGTCCTTCTTGAGTTCGATACCCGCTCGTCGCTACACCGTGCGCTTGCGGTAAGACTACAACTCGTCTGTCCCGGGTGTGTGTACTCCCGGGGCGTGAGCAAGTTTTTGGCGCCGTTGCTGGGGAGGCGACAGTGTTTCATTCTCTTTACTTAGTATTTTCTTTTTGTTTTATTATTTTTATCTTTTTACTCCTTTTTCGTGCTAACAATTCCTTTGAAACTCTGTTTCTCTTTGGATGAACACGAGATCGACGGCGGATCCAGAGAATATTATATTTGATCCGGAGATCGAATGTACCGAGAGGATGATCAGAGCCGAGAGAAGGCACGCTACAGAGGATAATTGTATGAACCGCACGGATACACCGGAGGAGCTAGCAGCACGTATGGCGAGGATTATATCCATCAGAGATAGGCTACGGCCTAAGACCTCCTCCACCACTTCTTCCATCGCCATGCCGGAGTTGGCGGTGGATAAGAATTTTGAGCTCAAGACGGGATTAGTGGTCTTAATGCAACAAGACCCATTCCATGGGAACTCCCATGAGAATCCACATTATCACATCCAACTATTCTTGTCCAAGTGCGCCACCTTTCAAATGCCGGGTGTTTCAGTTGATGCTATCAGCTTGAGACTCTTCCCTTTCACCCTCAGAGACAAAGCTTTATATTGGTTGAGGATGCAGGCGGAAGGAGTATTCACCACTTGGGATGAGTTGGCTAGTGATTTTGTTGACAAATTCTATCCGCCATCTAAAACAGTGAAGATTAGAAGTGCACTCATGTCCTTCAAGCAAGGACCGCAAGAGACCCTATACGAGGCATGGGAGCGCTTCAAGGATTTACAGCATCAATGCCCCCATCACAGCATAGAACAATGGGAGCTAGTTCACAGTTTCTATAATGGACTCCAATCGGGCATGAAGCCGATCATAGATGTGATCGCCAACGGAGCCATTCTTTCCAAAACGACGGATGAAGCTACGGCCCTATTGGAGGAGATGGCTACTAATAATCAACAATGGGGCGATGAGCGAGGACATTCTTCTAACTCTTTGAAGCCCACTAGCATATATGAAGCCAAGGCCGTAGCGGAGCTTTCGAACAAATTTGACTCTCTCCACAAGGTAGTGGAGAGATTGGAGAAGTATATCACCGAGCGACATGGAGCTCCCTCTACATCTATGCCGGTAAGCAATATGAGTGATTGGCAAGATCCATCTCAAGTCATGTTCGTAGGAGGAGAGCAAGGAGAGGGAGCCTTGGAGCAAGTGCAATATGTTGCGGGGAACTCCGGTTATTGGGCCAACCCGGCCGCAAGGAACCATCCGGGATTTTTGTATGCAAATAATGAAGGAGCCCTAAACCCACCACCGCTGCAACAACCTCAAGCTAGGCCTCCACCTCCACAACATCAATACCAACCAAGGGGGCCACCGCAACCAAATTACCCGCCTAGGCAACAAGCGGGACCGTATAGGCCGCCCGGTTATAATCAAGGTTGGAGAGCTCCTAACCTATCTCAAGCACACCAAAGATCGGATCATGAAGCTAGGGTGGAGGAGTTCATGGTGGAGCAAAATAAGATAAACACTCGGTTGATTGCGCAACAAGACTCTCTGAATACCGTAGTGGCTCAACTAGCGGAGCAACTCACGTTGCTTAATAAAAACACCCAACAATTGCCGGCTCAACCTGGAGCCTAATCCACGGAATAATACGGGCCATATAAATGCGGTAGTGGCGGTCACAACTAGGGTCGAGAAGGATACTACTCCCGTCATGGTCCAAACTAAGGAGCCCGTGGAAGAAATCTTGGATGACAAGAAGTCGACGATTGAGGAGGAGAACCCAAAGGAGCCACAAGGAGATGGAAATTCTGAAGTAAAGAAGCCCAACGAGGAGCGCACCTACATGCCCCCCCGGTGCCATTTCCATAACGGTTGGCAAGAGCTAAAATTGAGAAGAGGCTCGCTAAGCTCCTTGAATATTTGAGGGGAGTAAGCCTCAACATACCCTTCCTAAATGCTATAGTGAAGATCCCGTCGTATGCAAAATTCTTGAAGGACTTAATATCGGGAAAGAAGAGAAAGGAGAAAATAATGCTCGCCGAACAAGGGACTTGGTTCAACCGGAAGGAAAAGGCGCCGGCGAAATTCAAGGATCCCGGAAGCTTCCGCATCCCGTGCACACTTGGAGGAGCCCCATTGCAAAAGGCTTTAGTTGACTTGAGAGCAAGTGTGAGCCTAATACCCCTTAGCATGTTCCAAAAATTGAATACGGGGACCGACTTGAAGCCAACCGACATGTGGATACAACTAGCGGATGGTCGGGTCACTAGGTCGGTAGGGATTGCGGAGGACATCCCGCTACATGTTTCGGGAGGGATATGCATACCTTGCGATTTCGTCGTCATGAACATCAAGGAAGAGGGCTACACTTCACTTATTCTTGGACGCACGTTCTTAGCCACCGCCAGCGTTATAGTCGACATGAGAGAAGGCACATTATCCTTTAATGTCGGGAATGTCGAGGTTGAGTTTCATATTCCAAAATCCATGAAGCACATGCCCTATCAAGAGGAATTGGATTATGTGGACCTCCTTGACTAGGTAATCGAAGAAGCCATTCCGCACTCCATCGGCGCTCTCCATGATGACGACCTTGAAGAAGGCCAAATTTCTAGCATTGAAGAAAAGTTGGAGGACCCTCCGGATAGCTCCATGGCCGATGATGAAGGCGACGCTGATGTTGCAAGGATAAGAGAGCTTTGTAAGCTCTCAATGGCAAAGAGTCCAAAGAAAGCTCCTCCGAATAGAAGATCGGCATCACCGGTGAGAGAGAAGATTGGTGCTAGCTCAAGCTTGGGAGACTTATCCCCCAACTCTACCCATGATGAGGTGACGCCGAGGAAGGCCGATGACCACCAACAACCAAATCCAAGTGGCCTTCCCGGCAAATTCGACGGGCGTATCTCATATGCACCCAACATCATGCACTAAACGAAAATCTTAATGGGTCGAGCTCATGACCTTAAACGAGCGCTTGTCTGGAGGCAACCTGACGGTTTTTATATCATTTTTAGTTGATTTTCATTTTTATTTTATATTTTTCTTAGTGTTTAGAGTCTAGTGTCTATGAAAATCGTGACAACGGGTCCTAATTTTCATGACTGGAGATGGAGAAAGAGAGACCATTCATATGGAGGATGTCCAAGGCAAGGGAGAGCACTTCAGGAACGCGCTCAGGCCCCAGGATGAAGAAGGAGCTGAACGGAGGAAGAAAAACATAGAATGGAGCAAAAACAGAGAGCCGTTGCAGAAAACAGGAAGCCACTCAGTCGAGTAACATATGTCACTTGGCCGAGCAAAGACTTCATTCGGACGAGTGGAGTGCCAATCAGGGAAGTTTCTGCTGACCAACTCTCTGTTAATTTTTCGCTTTACAGTATAATTTGCCACTCGGGCGAATGACTTGTCACTCGGCCGAGTGAAACAGATACCCTGCATGCTCTAAAAATTGCTGAGTGGCTGAGCCACTCGGCCGAGTGGAACTTGTCCATTTGGCCAAATGAGAAAAATCAATCGGCCGAGTCGTAACTTGTGGGAGATATTTTTCGAAATTCTATTTCATATCCCACTCGGCTGAGTGAAATCTTCACTCGGCTGAGTCGTATCATTCCTATATATTGGCCTGCTGCTGCGCGAATTTTGAAATGCGGAAAAAATTCCCAAATCTTCCGAGCGATGCTGTCGTTTCAACTTCCTTCACCCGATTCTACCCTTCGATGCCCGAGCAGCTCACCGCCGCCGGTCGACCTCCGCCGCCGCCTAGCCGCCGCAGCTCGCCACCCGCCGCCTCCCAGTCGCCGGTCGACCGCCGGTGACCCCCATTTCGCCCAAAACGCCTCTTTTCTCCCCAATTTCTCCTATTTTGTACGCCCGTTGCACCCCAATTTCAAATTAAATCATATATATATATATATATATATATATATATATATATATATATATATATATAAAACCCCTTATCTCTCATATGCATATTGATTATTATTGACTGATTTTATCGTTTGTGTTTCAGGCTAGCTTGGGGGAGCTTGGGGAGCTTTATGACGCATACGGAGCTTTGCGGAGGAGGCGAATCTTCGCACACATCGCTGATTGCTCTTGCGGCGTGCTCAGGTATACTTATTTAATTATTTAGCACGCCGCATTTTGTTTTGGGTGGCCACATTTCGCGGCACACATGCCGCCACGCCGTAGTTCACGCACGCGGGAGCCCGCTTCGAAGCGGAAGAATTCAGGTGATCCTGGATCCTCTTCCGCTAGGGTGGACTCCCCTCCTCCTAGCCCACCACCACCTACACAGACGCTTCCTGCTGATCCTGTTCCACCACCCGCTCCCGCCTTCGGGCCGATGGGGATTACGTTTCGAAATGACACACACCGCACCAAATTCTAGCGTATCTGACATCGCTCGATAGTACCCTCTAGGTTTGCACACCTAACCGACCTAGACCGCCTAGGGGTACTTGAGGGGCTTCTCATGTTGTACGACAACGTGGGATGGCGCGACTTTCTGTCGGTGTCGATGGATACTTACATCCGTCTGACACTAGAGGTCCTTAGTTCCATTGACCGGACCCCTGGAGGATGCTCCTTCCATTTGATGGATCGAGAGTGCGAGATCACTCTCGACATGCTTAGATCATTTTTCCAGTGGCCCGACGTCCCTGACCCAGACTGTGCTTACGCTCCCACGCACATCCCACCCACGTCGTTCGATACCCATGCCTTCTGGACATGGATTACGAGATCCCCACTCGCATTTGACCCTAGTAGGGCCAAGGCAT
Organism: Scilla litardierei; assembly: GCA_030789695.1. Lineage (NCBI taxonomy): Eukaryota > Viridiplantae > Streptophyta > Magnoliopsida > Asparagales > Asparagaceae > Scilla > Scilla litardierei. The sequence continues at coordinate 153,288,362 of CM061141.1, forward strand.
CAGCTATTATCCACCCCTGCCTCTGCATTGCACAGCGCCTTATGGCGACTACTTTTCTTGCGAGGTACAAGCCCGGGACGCTATCTACGCCAGAGCTCTATATGCTCTATACGATGACATGCCTTAGAGTTCTAGATAGGGGTAGTAACGATTTGGTCCACGTCGTCGAGATCGACATTGCCAGTTGGTTTTTAGACCGCATCATTATTTCTGTGAGCGCTCGTACGCCTATCTGTTGCGGCGGTCTGATCACCCTCTTGGCCCTTATGACCGGCGTGGACCTTCCTGACGACATGGGTCGACCTGCCGGCCCTGCTACACTTTCTATAGATATTATGGCCCGGATGAAGCTGCTTCGTCCACATGGTCATCAGCACTGGTTATGGCTGTACGGTTCCTTCGGCGCGGATTATATGGTTCTCCCGAGCCCTGCTCGGACACATATTGGACCAGACGGCGGAGAATGGATTCCAGCGATGGATCTCCTTATCCCCACCACCTACGTGCTTGAGCCCGAGGATGCTCAGCAGGAGCCCCTCGTTCCACCCGTCGACCCCGTGATCCCTCAGCCTGCTCATGATCTGTCTGCACCTCCCGGCACCTCTGTCCACACGTCTGTTAGTGTCGGGAGCACTTTAGCTGAGCCGTCCACCACCACCACCCCTGTGCCTTTTTCTGCCAAGCCCATTTCTGCTGCCAGCCCCGAGTGTCCCACTACAATTTTAGAGAGCGGCGAGTCCTCTTTCACCACCGTAGTAGAGACCCTATCCCGATTGTTGTTCTCGACTCCTGTGGAGCCATCTTTTGTGCCCTTCACGGCCTCCCCAGCCATCGACTTCTCGGTCTCCACTGTCGCTGTCTTTTCTGATAGTGTCGTGACATCTGTCCCCACGTCTGCGTCACTGACGTCTCACGCCGCCTCGTCGTCTGTTTTCACTTCCACTACCGATGTTGCTTCCACTTCGACCTTTCTTACGTCACAGCCTCTCACAGAGGCTGGGCATCACTTAGTGAGCATAGCACCACTACCCCACTTCCCTGCTGGACCCATCCACTACACTGCCCGCGTGAGACAGCCCTGCACTTCACCAGTTAGACCTGTGCGTCCCTCTGCTCCACCACCCCCCGACACTCTAGTTCAGAGCATTCGTGCTCTTGAGGGGGCTGTTAGTGGTCTTAGAGGGGATTTCAGGGCTCTCTCTGCCACAGTTAGTTCTATGCAGACCCGCGTCGCCATTCTTCCCAGTATTCAGGCTTGCCTGAACCAGATTCTGGCGCGTCTGCCTCCACCACCAACACCTACCCAGCAGCTACCACGCCCACCACCTCCACCACAACCTCTGCCACAGGACGGTGCTGGTGCACCACCACCAGCCTAGGCACACACTGGATGCCTTCTATATTTCTGTTGTTTTGCTGGTCGTTTTTGAGCCTGATGATTTTTGATCCCCTCCTCCACACACTGTTTTGGTACCTTTTCGTCATATCTGTTTATATCTCTTTGGGAGTGAGGGAGCTTATTTTTGGGGACACTGATATTCTGCACCATTTTGACCTCTGCATGCATCACCTGCATTACCATATCATTTCCTTTTTCTTTTATTTTCATCATGCATGCATCCTCACCCACCCCACCCATTTCACGTCTCTCGGTGTGCTACACTTCGCACATTGAGGACACTTTGCACTTTAGCTTGGGGGAGTGAGTTCCCACGCTTTTGCTTTTTGTCACCCTTTTTATTTTTGTTTTTCTCACATTTTCCGCTTTTGCACTCATTTTCACCCCCTTTTTCATTTTTTTATCATGCATCACGTTTTCTTACCTTTTTGAGTGTGTCGCATTTCATAGTAGTTTCTATTTTCTTTTACCCTTATTTCTTTCATCTTTTGTTAGAGATGACTTTTCTGTGATGATGATGACGTGGTCATTAGCATATCTCTGTTTGCATGCTATTTTGTCACGCTGTAGTTTTTTATTTCAGATATCATATGCTTTGTCATGATATGCATTTGAGATAGTAACCCACCTTTTCGTATATGAATATGGATGAAATTCTGTTATTAGCTGAAGTCTGATAATTCATATGTTGCTCTTCGTAGAAAACACACCAAGCTTCACGCATTGATTGCTTATATCTGGAGTACTACTTTCCTTTCTTATATCACTTCTTATTGCATGAAAAATGTACGCCTCACTTTCGGGTCGAATGAATGAATTATAGGTTGATATAACTGGACTAGTTTACTTTCTGAGATTAAACTGAGTAGATTATATTACTCTGCTGAAGTTGTTGTGCACGTCTTATAGAGTGAACCGAGTGTTACATTTATTTCTTTCTCCACATTTCTTTAGCATTAATTCTCTATTTTATATTCATTGGTGAATCTCCCTTTAGCGGATCCTATGTTGGCAATTCCACCGCTTTATAAAGTTCATGCTCCACTACCCCCAAAATCAAAAAGAAAAACATATGTATATCTTTCTATCTTTTGATTTGGGATCAAAGTTGTATATATAAATCCAAAAAAAAGAAAAAAATAAAAAATTGAGAAAAAGAAAAGAGAAAAGAAGTTTATACATGATCCCATCTCATACTCTTTCTCTCTTTCTTCCCTCTTTTGTTTTTGTTCCATAATGGAGCTTCAAAAATGGGGAATATATTTATTGATTTATCTTATGCCACCAAGCTTGGGGGAGAGGAACCAATGATGTGTGAGAGAGTGACTATCCGACAGTGCATGACAACCTAAGCTAGGTAATTTTCTATACTTGGTGAGATCATTAAAAGCTTTACGAAATCAAGGAATTGACACTTAGCATACATTTCATGGAAACCACACTTTTCTATTCTTATTCCTCCATATTGTGTGATATTTCTTATACTCTAGATAGAAAGCATTCAATTGAAAAGTGTGTGGTCTATGATTATGTATACCGCTTTAGGTTCTTCAGACGATGTTAATTCTAGAATGATTCTGTATCTCATATTATTTTGCTATTCTCGAGTTTTCGATTTTGAATGCATCCATATACTATGGTATCGAGATAAAAATCTTTGGCGTGAGTTTTACATTTGCCGTGTGCTACATGAGTAAGCAAAACCCACGTCCTGCGAAAATGATCTAGCACCTCTCTCTTTGCTTGCTTTCTTTATTTTCTATCTCTTCCATCTTTTCTTTCTATTATTTTTTCCATCAGGCTCGCCTTTTACTTATCTTCCTCGAGGACGAGTAAGAGGTAAGCTTGGGGGATTTTGATCACTCCATATTTTACAACTTTTTTCTGCATGTTTGAATGCCATTTTAATCGCCCATATCACGTTTTTCACAATTATTCGACAATATTGCGATGCTTTTCACTATTTCTTGTTTTTGTCGTATTCCAGAAAATATGGAGCGATTCGGATCGATTTTGAGATCAAGTGGTTCACAAGCACTAAGGAGTGTCACCCACGGCTCTTTTAAGGTCCATTCAGCGATGGAAGATGAGTGGAAGAAGAAGGAACTTCGTAGGAGCGACGAGGAGGAGAAACGGAGAAGATTGGGCATTTACAGCATGCCACTCAACCGAGTGGAGCACTCACTCGGCTGAACAAGAAGCCCCACTCGGCCGACCGGAACGGATACGCACTCAGAGTCAAATCCAGCGTATACTCGGCCGAACAAAGAAATCCCACTCGGTCGAATGAGTAATCTCACTCGCCCAAGTGGTACAGAGAAATTGTCCAGAAAAAGGCCGAAGTTACTGCATTTTTCGAAGATCCTGTCGAAAGTCACTCGGCCGAACGATAAAGCCACTCGGCCGAACAGATAAGTAGACTCGGCCGAGTCACCTCCGAAGGCAGACCCTGAGACCCCCCGACTTACTGTTTTCTTACAGGGTCTGTTACTCGGCCGAGTGACATTGTCACTCGGTCGAGTGAGCCGCTCCGCCTGCTGCGAAAGTTACGATTTCTGGGCTGCGCAGGGGCAGTTTGGTCATGATTTTCTGGGTGATTTTGGGTGGTATTTAAACCCAGTTTTTCCCCTAATTCTAGGAGCTTTTGGCAGCCTTTTTCAGAACATTTCAGAATTTTTTAGATTAATTAGATTTAGGCTTTCTTTTTGGAGATTTGAAGGCTACTCTTATTGGAATATCATTGGATATCATTGGTTCTTCATTGGTTTGTCTATTTCTTATCAAAAACTCAATTTTTATTAGCTATTTCTCTATTGCATTGAATTCTCTTGGTATTATTATTGATTTTTCTGAGAATTACATGATGAATAGTGAGTAGTGCCATCATCTTTGGTCGTAGGGATGAACCCTATGGACCCTATTTCTGAATTGTGATGAAATTGTGGAATTGTTGCTAGAATTGATTAGGGTTAGGTTGTGATTAATTAATTACGGATAGCTAGGGATTCATATCGATTGGGATTTGCAAGAGATTGGGTCCCAATTGATAGGAAGCCCTAGAAATTCGATTTAGATTGACGATTGGATTTCTCTAGACTTGGTTTGCAAGAGATTGGGCCAAAGCTAGGATTTGCAATCGTAAATCTATACCAATATCTGTTTGCAAGAGATTGGACGGATAGGAACTATCACAAACTTGGTCTTAGCTCGAGTTTGCATGAGAGTGGGCTGGAGATATGATTGAACGACGATGTTGTTCTTCACGCTAGCGGGTTAGGCTAGGGTTTGCAAGAGATTGGACCCTATCCTAGGTTTGCTATAGACCGGAAATAGCGCGAGAGCGTGAGCTTGGTTCTACATTTAGTTGCGACTAGTTCACCCACATTCAAGTTTAGCAATGATGAAACCTATGAATCACAATGATGAGAGACGGTCCGTAGCGGGGATTCCTTATCCCTAGACGTTTTATTAATTTGATATTTTCTCTTGATATTTGCATGATTGTGACTGTTTACCCCAAACTATTCTCGACCCTATTGATAGCTAGGTGATTGGAAGGAGACACTGTCATTAGTCCTCCATGAGTTCGATACCCGCTCGCCGCTACACCGTGCGCTTGCGGTAAGACTACAACTCGTCTGTCCCGGGTGTGTGTACTCCCAGGGCGCGAGCAGATACTCAAATGGAGACTTGGTCAATGGGGTAATGAATTGGGTGTTCATGTGCAAAGGAGGAATTGCCAAAGAGGGGAGAGGCAATCCACTTGGATTGAGTCTTATTCATTAGTGCTCAGACCAATTCAAACTCAAGCTAGAATTCATTACATCTCCCCTTAGCATTAGGACTCCATCTGCCGTCCTATCTATCTTAGCCATTGGATTCACTATTACCAAAAACCCTAGGCTAAGGTCTCATCTCTTGCCGCACATAATCCCAACCCTATGATATATAAAGTGTTCTCCAAAGCAAGTCAAAAAGCGAGTCGGCCAAAAATCCCAAAAACCCTAGCCTCCCTAAAGCTGCCGCAAGTTCTAATCTGATTGCAACCAATTCTAAAAACAAAAAGGGCACAAAAATTCCCAAGAGAGCTGAGTCCGAATTCCTTGTTCCTTTGCAAATCTCAAAAAATTCATCAGGTCCGCATTCTTTGACTAGCACAGGCTGCAAGCTTTTTTTCTCTTTGAGAATCTCCAATACAAAGCTGCACTCTCCCATCTTGATTAATTATATGCATTAGCTTCAAAGGACAAAATTGTTTTTTTAGAATCTCCAATACAAGCCGCACTCTCCCAACTTGACAAATTCTGTGCATTAGCTTCAAAGGCCAAAATTGTTTTTTTCCCTCTGTGAATCTCCAATACAAGCAGCATTCTTTAGCCCCTTCTCTCCTCTCACAACCGATTTTTTAAGGGCTCTCACAAAATTTGAACGCAGCCGCATTCTTGGAGTTCATGTGCGCAACATTACAGGCAACAAAATTAGGGGAGAGGAATCAAGTTCCAAGAGACAGCCGCACTTTTTCTTTGCAATTCCACTAGGAGGAGCCACAAGTTATTAATTGTCTCAGTGCCTCAAAGCCATAAATGTATGCACAGGAGCCGCAATTTTTCTATTGAGCCTCAAGTTGTGTTTTCTCTCCAAAAAAACTCTAACAGCCTAAATCTTCAAATTACTTGCCGCAACATGAACTCCAGCCACAACCTGCTAACTGTTGGGACTACATAGGGGGCTACTACCTGTCAGATTATTTTTGACCACACGCTGAATGATAGACACCAACGTCGTCACAACTAAGTGATTCTAAACTTTATACTCTATTATTTTTGTGATTGTGGTGTTGTGATCTTTGTGATTCTAAACTGATTCCCTTGAATAGAAAAAGATGAAATATTTATGAGAAATATAATTTTGAATAGCAAAGGATTCATGAAGTTGAAGCTGTTACTTGTAAAATGCGAGTCCATCAAGAAAGAAGCCTTTTAACCTAAAATGGAAACATATTTGAAAGAAGAAGCAGAACTAGGTGTTTTCATTACACCTAAACAAAAAAGAAAAACACCAAATAAAAAATCTTTTAAGAACCCTGAAGCAACCTGTTAAACTGAATCAAAAGGAAGCACATGCAATTTGTAAGATGTAAGAACGTGAAATAGGAAGCTTTGGGTTTACGATTTTTAAGCACATGCGAACGATCTTTACGAGCGAGTCGTGCCTTTGAGAGCACGGGCAAGCGATCGTTGAGCAGGATGAAGGAAATGGACGAATACAGTGTGACGGGTGAATTTTTGGGGGGTTTTTAACTAGTCTGATTTCTGCCCCCTTTGGGGTTTTTTAAATGGATGAAGGCAGCCAGAGGAGACAGCCTCTAACCCTCCAAAATGTCAACGAACTTGTTAGATTCCCCCCCCCCCCCCCCGAAAATTTGGTTTCCATCAAAAAATTAATTTTTTGATGCTGCATGTGCATCTATATTCGACTGCTGATGCATCTATATTCGAATGAGAAAAAATGGTGTTCAAATTCTTTCCCCCCAAAAACCATTCCCTCCAATTTTTGCCCCCCAATTTTTAACACAAATTACAAACTTTGTCCTAGTCACCATCTTAATCAGCATCTTTGTTCTAGTCATCTTTTCCTAATAGGATAAGATTCACAAACCTCCCTCAAATGTATTATATATATATATATATATATATATATTATTTTTTTGGACGGTAAGCGAGAGTTATATTAAATATCGTACAAAAATTACAGCCAAAGCATATGGCGAACAATTCCGCTATAGGGGGGATAGGACACAGGCGTCGTCACCCCCTAATAGTAGAATCATCCCCATAGTCCCACAAACATTTGAGAAGACAATATGGTAAAACTCATCCGATATCTCTGAAGCCCCAATTCGAGTAGGCCTCTCTCTCCTTTGCTGAAGTTGGGTCTTGTCCATAAAGGGCAACTCTGATATCTGCTGTGATCTCTTCAAAAAGAGTGGTCTTGCATCTTTTCTCATCTTCAAATATCCTTCGATTCCTTTCACGCCAGATATGCCACACCATAGCAGCCAGGCTAGTTTTAGCGAGGAGGTCAAGACAGCTTTTACCACCATAAGTCTGAAGAATATAATTGCTGACCTCAGGCAGGGAAAAGCACACTTGGGGTGGGGCTTTTAACTTCAACATAGCTCTACGGAAGATGTAAGACGAATAGCTACATTCGAAGAATAAATGAGGAATATTTTCCCCCGCATTGTCGTCACATAATACGCAATTGTCGGGGAGATTTGGAGCCCATCTGGTCATTTTTTATCTAGGGAGGAGTTTGTCTCGAAGTGCTCGCAATAGGGTGAGAGAAAGCTTTGGTACATGGTTAGGGTACCAGATCAACTTATATAGGGGAAAATCAAGGCCCCTCCTTCTCACACCATCCCAAGCTTCCTTGAAAGTAAAAGACTCACCTCGCAACCACTACCAACCATCAATCCCAGGCCGAAGTTTAAAATTCTGCAGAAGATGCCTAATTGGATCAAGTGCCGGATCTGGAGACCACTTACCCGCCGGAGTCCAGTAATCCAAAACTCTCAGGAGACTTGCTTCATGTGGAACTGGGCAAAGTTGGTTCAGCGGGCCGCAAGCAAGCCAGGAATCATGCCAAAAGAGCGTAGTTTCCCCCATCCCGAACATTCCACCATATGAGCTTGTGAGAGACAATTCTTGACCTAAGCAATCGTTTCCACGTCTCAGAACATGTTATAGATTGTTTGGCCGCAAACAAGCTACCCTGGGAGCAATAAATAGACCTCAAATAGTTCGCCCATAAGCTATTTGATGTAAGGTATCTCCATGCAAGTTTGATCCCAGCAGCCACATTTATCTCTTCTAATAGTCGTAGGCCCACTCCCCCTTCAGATTTCGGTTTGCACAAATCCTCCCAAGCCCAAGCACGAGTGTTTCCCAGGACGAATTTTCTACATGCAGCAGTGATAGATCTCAAAACAGAAACCGAGACGTGGAAAGCCTGCATCCAGAAAGCCACCATCCCGTAAATGACAGACCGAACAAGCTCAATACGCCCTGCAATAGAGAGAAACGAGGAAGCCCAACAAGTCATCTTTTTCTTGCATTTGTCCACCAATTTCTTATAGTTTGTAGCCGTAGGATATTTCACAGAAAGGGGAAGCCCGAGGTAGGTTGAGATGGTTGTAGCTATTTTGATTCCAAGAAGGTCCGCCAACACTTCTTTGTTCCTGGTTCCTTTGCTAAACATTCCTGCACTTTTCTCCCAGTTAACCTCCAGCCCCGTATAACTACCAAACTCATCCAACAGATCTTTGACACCCAACAAAGATGTTTTATTAGCTCTACAGAAGACCAATAAATCATCCGCAAATAATAGGTGCGAGATGGACCCATTTATCCTCATAGGCATGATCCTTCGTGCATTGATAGCTTTATCTACAAGAATAAAGAACATCTCCATAATAATAACAAATAAGAACGGGGAGAGGGGGTCACCTTGCCGAAGCCCTCTACTGCTGCCAAAAAAAACCATAAGGTGAGCCATTCACCATTACCGAAAAAGTGGGTGAGTTGATGCATTCCTTGATCCAAGCAATAAAGATGTCGGGGAATCGAAGCTGTTTCAGAAAGAATGTGATGAAATCCCGGTTAACGCTATCAAATGCCTTTCTTAGATCCAGCTTCAGACAAGCTCTCCCTCCCATTGGATTGCTGAAGTCCCGGATCTGTTCATGGGCAATAAGAGAACAGTCCGATAAAAGCCTTCCTTTTAGAAATGCAGCTTGGTTAGGGGAAATCAAGTCATGAATCACCACCTTGAGCATGTTGCAAATGAATTTGCTGATGCATTTGTATAGAACATTGCAACAGGCTATTGGCCTGTAATCTCCCAAGGATGAAGCATTGGAATTTTTTGGTACCAGAGTAAGAAATGTGTGGTTGACTTGCTTAAGCAGAGACCCAGAGCAAAAGAATGACTTAATAGCAGAAGTTACATCTTCACCAATAAGCTCCCAGTTGTGCTGAAAGAAGAAGCCATTATACCCGTCAGGACCAGGCGCTTTATCTGCACCAATTTGGAAGACAGCATCTTTAATCTCTTCGCTAGTGACCATTCTACTCAGCCAAGAGGCCGCTCTTTCAGTCAAGATACGTTTAGGAACGATTTTATTGAATGGGCACGGAGCAATGTTTCAGTTATAAAGCATTTCAAAGAATAGTGGCGCTTCATCCTTCAGATCACCAATCATTCTGTTTTGCATACCTGCCTGATCCACCAGATGTCTCAAGTTGTTACGGCTGGACCTTGTATTCATATGGGAATAGAAAAACTTTGTGTTCATGTCGCCTAGGTTAAGCCAATCCTGTCGACTTTTTTGTTTAAACATATCCTCCTCCATCTTCATAGCATGGGTCAACTCTCTAATAAGATGAGATTCCTTCAACTGAAGGTCCTTGTCACTGTGTATACTTGGGTTCTGTCTGATCTCTTTGAACTTCCCCTTGCACTTCTCAACCACCATATCAGCTTTGGGCTTTCCAGCCCATTCCCTTAAGACTGGCTTTAGATTACTGAGCTTTCGAACAAACCGAAACATAGGGGTGCCAACAACCTCAGGACTCCAGTGGGAGATTATAATATCCTTATACCCAGGGCAAGAGGCCCAATAATTAAAAGCTTTGAAAGGTTTGGGTTTAGAAGGGACCTGAATGTGCAAATATACCACCATGGGTGAATGGTCACTAGTCCCCGCACCAAGATATTCAACATAAGTAGAAGGTAGAGTATTTATCCAACTAGCATTAGCAAAGACTCTGTCCAGTTGCGCCGCAATTCTATCAGCCCCAATACGATTGTTACACCAGCTCAACCTATTCCCCGTACTCTTGAGCTCATGTAGTCTACAGTAGGAAATACAGTTTTCATAATCCCGCACCATACTAGCTTCAAGTGTACGGCCCCCCACCTTGTCTCTAGAGTATAGGACACTGTTGAAGTCTCCCCCAATAAGCCAAGGTACATTATAATTATTGCTGAAGTCTAACGCACGCTTAGCCCAAAGAGTCTTCCTCCCTTCCATGGAATTAAGACCATATACACCAGTGATGAAACAAGTAAACCCCCCCTACATTAGAGCAAGAAACTGAAATGTGCTGATCCGAGCAGGACAACATCGTAGCTCTCCAAACGCTTGGGTCAAATCCCATAATAATCCTACCACCAGAAGAGAGGTCAAAATTGTTGAAAATATGCCAGTCTTTTTGCATCCCCAACTTTGCACAATTAGATGGTGTCTTTAATTTAGTCTCTTCCAGTACCAACGCAGAAGGCTTCAGAATCCTCAGCTTGTCGCGAAGGTCCCTTTTCCTTACTGAATTATTCATCCCTCTGGTATTCCAAAAGAAGACCGTCATAATTAACAGGTTGGTTTTCGCCCTTGGCCATTTTCCTACAGGCGAGAGCTTTTCCTGGAGGAGGGTGGAGGCACACATTCTTGCCTTTTCTTGGCTGGTTTGAGGGTGGCAAGCTGGACCTGCTCTTCAACTTCTAAATCCCATTCTGGATTATCTATAACAAAATCTTCTGTAAAGTAATTTAATTCTGGACTATTAGTATCGGATAGGAGCGATGGCATATCTCGGCACAGGGTAACATTATTATCCCGCAACTCTGTGAACTTTAAAGAAGCTTCTACCTTGTCAATAGCATCACCCGTAGCAGGCAATCCCCCCGCATGCTCATTTTGAGCCCGGTCAGTCACTCTCTCAGCCGAACGGATTGGGGCCTCTTCTATATTAGCTTCTGTACTCCCATCAGCCGGCCGGTTCATACTAGCTTCTGTACTCGTCTCACCCAGCCCATCGACCTTGCAAGAGCTGGATAAATGCTGGCCATGAACCGTAACTTCCTGGGCCTGAATCAAATTCTCAGAGTGGCCTCCCAAGACCTGAGGCGCAGGAGAAGTAGCCCCTGAGGCTGGGGGGGCCCTGGTAATGACATGTAATGGGAATAAAATGGGCTGTTGGTCTTTGCCAACATAAGACCTTGCTTCATCCACATTTGCTCCAGGGCATGTATTCAAATCATCAGCAGATCTCTTTATACCTTCTTCATTAGGAACTTGGATTGAAGGGGGCTCACCCGTATCAGGGCATTGTTTCTCAGAGTGTCCGAAACAAACACACTTTGAACATCGCGAAGGCTCCCCCTCTATTTTCACAGAGATTGATAAGGTAGGTACATCCTCAGTTCCAACCAGAACAGATTGCGGGGTTACCTGTTTAGCATTGATTTCAACCAGACATCTAGCAAACGACAGCCGCTCCTTCTTTGCCGTGAGCTTGTCCAAGCAGATTGGTTTCCTGACTAGGGAGGCTATGCAATTCAGAATTTCAAGTGTCCACATCTCCAAAGGGATTCCATGGAGTTGGACCCAAATAGGAACGGAGGAGAGAATATCCCGCTCTAGTTTGAGTCCAGGACTCCAACACTGAAGCACCATCAGTCTTCCATCAAACATCCATGGCCCTCCGTGGAGGGTTCTCGCTCACTCCCCTTCATCCTCAAATTTGAAGCAGAAAAACCCATTATATCGACTGTAAATTTTTATTCCTTTTTTGAGATTCCAAAGTCTATCAACCCAGGTGCAAAGATGCCCATAGAATGGGATTTCCCCCAAAACATACCCCACGAGGGTAGACTTCCATTGGTCAGCTCCTCTAGCAAGCGCTGATTTCGGCACCATGGCAATAAGGGTGCCATCCTATTGGGTAGTAGGGGGCACAAATGACATATCAACGTCTTGGTCGTAATTCCTGATATTAGAACAGATGTCCGCCCAAGACTGCTTCGGCCCGTTGGTGTTTATCTTGATAACAGAGGGTGGTCTATTAGACAATTTATCGAACACCTTTGGTGCAGACCGAGGAACGCGGGTTGAAGTGACCAGATGTTTTGCCATAGACCTGCCATTGTTAGCACCACCCATGCCCCACCCGTTCCCGACGCCTCCCAATCTGCTGCCCAGTTTGCCCTTCCCTCTCCGGCGATCAACCACTTGCCATTCTCCTTCAGATCGATTCCTACCTTCAACACCAGGCCGAACGGAATCCCTAATGTTCGTGGTCCTGTCATCAGCAACCCCACCGGAAGCCTTCCGCTGCCGCGCTACAGTCAAAGAATTGCCATCTCCGCTAGATCCCTCTCCAACTGAGGCACCTCATGAGGACGCATAAGGAAGTCCATCAGCCAGGACGCCCGAGTTGCCACTGGAAAGACCGCCCGATAGGCCATTGCCAGCCAAGCCGCTAGAGGAGCCACCATTGCCAGCCTTAAACTTTGGGTCGCCAGGATCGCCATTGCCGATCGCCTCTCCGCAGGAAACGGAGACCATCTTTTTTATATTATATATATATATATATATATATATATATATATATATATTCTATAAAATAGGGATCTTATCAAGAGAAATTGGATAAGAGAATTTGGACAAGAGTATATACATTCATATATCTACATACATATATACATATACATATATACATATACATACATAGTAATAAAGGTGTGCGTTTCGGACTTGAATGACTTGAATGACTCTTCAGGTGTGCGTTTGACCTGGAGAGTACTCTCTAATAAAGGTATTTGGGTGAACTATATGAGGCGACACTATGTGGCAATTGATAACTGGTTTTATATTGCCAAACCGGCCCCTTCTAATTCGGGTTCATGGAAGTTCATTCTACAGAGCCGCAATCTATCCCAGCGACTCATTAAACATACTATTAAGGATGGTAAATCTACTTCTTTCTGGTATGATAACTGGCATCCTTTGGGGCCCTTATATCTTCTGCAAAACCCCCATCCAGGTTCTGAACGTGCTTGTGTTGGAGACTTCTGGACAGGTCCTCTTGGACCCAAGGATCGGCCATTCAGAGTTGTGTAAACCCCTTTCAGCATGTTACCATCTGTGACGAGCCGGATGAATGGTCCTGGGTGGCCGGTCATAAGGCTAGTTTGCGTGATATATGGGAGGCTGCTCGTATACATATGCCGGCTTATCAATACGTGGATGCTGTGTGGTTTAATCTCCACGTCCCCAAATTTTCAATAGCTTTTCTTCGTGCTCTTAGGGGGAAGTTGTTGACTAAGGACCGGCTGCAAAAGTGGAGTACGGTTGCGGATGTTACTTGTGTCCAATGTTCTGGGAATGTGGAAGAGAGTAGTGGCCATCTCTTTTTTGAATGTGACTTTATAAGATACATTGTAGCCAGGAGTCTTCTCAAGCTAGGTATTACATCACAGGTTCCAACCTCACTTTCTGGAGTATGCGACCTTATCCTCTCCTCTTACAGGAAGAAAGATCCTCTAAGCATTTTGGCTAAAATTATTTTGTCATCATTAGTTTGGCACATATGGAAAGAGCGTAATAGGCGGATTTTTAAGGAGAAGTTTACTTCTAAAGTTTCACTGTTTGAGGAAATTGCTTCTGATGTCAGGATATCCCTCTGTAGCTTAGATTTTGAGGATGTAGTGGACAAGTCCCCATTCGCCAATTGGGGTCTTGCTTCCTAGTAGTATTGTTGAGTATTCAATTGGTTGTACTGGTCCTAACTTGTAGTCTTAGTTATTTGAACTAGTGGTGGGTGACGGCGCTTGTGCCCTCTCCCCATTCCTTTTTAAATTTCTATTGCTACCTGGTTAGTGTGGTTGTACATTTTGTATATTAATAAAGATCTAATTACCTGTCAAAAAAACATATACATACATACATATACATACATCTATTCTATAAAATAGGGATGTTATCAAGAGAAATTGGATATGAGAAATTGGACATGAGAAATTGGATAAGAGAATTTGGACAAGAGTATATACATACATATATATACATACATATATACATATACATATATACATATACATTCATACATATACATACATCTATTCTATAAAATATGGATGGTATCAAGAGAAATTGGATAAGAGAAATTGGACAAGAGAATTTGGATAAGAGAATTTGGACAAGAGTATACATATACATATATACATATACATACATACATACATATCTACTCTATAAAATAGGGATGTTATCAAGAGAAGTTGGATAAGAGAAATTGGACAAGAGAAATAAGATAAGAGAATTTGGACAAGAGAAATTGGATAAGTGCTGAGATTTTGAGAGATAAGAGAAGAGGTGGGGAATTTTGTGATGAGATTTTGAGAGATAAGAGAAGAGGTGGGGAATTTTGTGATGAGATTTTGAGAGATAAGAGAAGAGGTGGGGAATTTTGCACATACAACCCCGAGTTCTGAATTTTTGCCCCTAGACCCTCCCCACATACACACGCACACTTTTTATTCTTCCCCCCTCCCCGGCCATTTTTTTCCAGTCCACGTGCACATGTGCACGGGTTATTTGCTAGTATATATATTGAAAGGTAAGCGAGTATGTTTATATGTATAAACAATTAACTACATCAATGAGTGTATCAACAAATAGGGCAGGTAAGGGAGAGGCTGGGAAGCAATCACCTTAGACCAGGACTACCAGGTACACTCCAAGAAAGGAGAAAAGACTAAGGAGGGGGTAGGCACACTAAACTGCCTACCGGATCCCCCAGTTCTAAAAAATATAGCGATCAACAGGATCAACCTCCTCAAGGTCACAAGCGACCATAGCATCAAAAACATCCGAAGAGATCTTAGATAGTAGGACGTCTCTGGCATATTCCCTAGAGCGAAAGATGCGACCATTCTGCTCCCTCCAGATGTGCCACACCGCAGCGAAGAAGACCAACATGGAAAGATTACCACGGGAGGTGGTTTTCCCCTTGCTCCAAACATCCTCCGAAGCAAGTACGCTTCAACCGTGATGGACCTGGAGTAGGAGGGAAGGCCAAGGCGAAGACTGCACACCGCCTAAACAAAATAGATGTACTCACAGCGGAAGAAGATGTGGCAGGTCGTCTCCGGGTGGGATCCGCAGAGGACGCAGGGGGCCTGTAGACGGATGTCACACCTGGCAAGCTGGTGGGCGGCAGGGATTCTATCAGTGAGGACCCACAGCAGAGTGTGGGCAAATTTGGAAATGTGCCCTGAAAACTAGATCAAGAGCGCGAGGCGAGAAGGAGGAGAGCATCAGCGAGTACTAGTCCAGACAGCACGAAGAGAACATCCCCCAGGAGAAGTCCAGGCCCAGGAGTCAGGACCATCCCGAAGGAGAGTGATGCGAGGTGCGGGATGAGGTGGGCAATACTACCAGGGGGTCACCAGGACTCACCATCCCAAAAATCAGCAACCCTCCGATGTCTCAAGGAGTTGGGAGGCGAGCACAACCTAGCAAGGGGGCCAAAAAGGAGCCAAGGGTCGAACCAGAAAGACGATGATCTACCATCCCCCATAACCCTATGAAAGCAAGAGGCAGCTAAATCATGGCAGTGAAGGAATGCTTCTAGGAGCCCGAGTCGAAGACAGAAGCCTCACATTGAAAGAGAGTGGTATGCTTTAGATACTTGTCCCGCATATAGGAGGCCCAAGGAGAGGGGGAGTGGAGAAGGTGCCACAATAACTTTGCACCAGCCACCACGCCAACCTCCCCAAAGAGCGCAGGCCCACCCCCCTTCACGCTTAGGAAGGCAAACATACTCCCATCTCCAAAGGTGAAGTCTGGAGCCCCAAATGAAGTCACGGCAAAGTCGATCAATATCCCGAAGAACGGATGAAGGAATGTGGAAGGACTGGATCCAGTAAGAGACAAACCTATGTATGACAGTGCGCACGAGCTCAATACGACCAGAACTAGAGAGGAGCCTGGAGGACCAACAAGAGATCTTAGCTTTGCACTTATCAATGAGCCCAAAAAATAGTCTCGCAGAGGGGTAGGTAGTCGATAGGGGGAAGCCCAGATACTTCACAGGAGGAAGGGCCACCTGAATACCAAGGATGGAGGAGAGCTCATCAGCATTGCTACAACCTTGTTAAGCATCAACTTGCTCGTTCCCTTGTTTACCTCGAGCCCCGTTAGAAAATTGAAAGAGCTAAGCAACCTTCCAAGCCCCTCAAAGGAAGTGATCTCTGCCTTACAAAAAACAAGCATATCATCAGTAACAAGGAGGTGGGAGGGGATACCCAGACCCCCCTTGGGGGGCCGAATGGCAATAGAAGACAATGCCAAGTCCATGAGAAGAGTAAAGGACACCATGACAATGACAAAGAGGAAAGGCGAGATGAGTTAACCCTGCCAAACACCGCAGGTACTCTCAGAGAAACTAGCGGGAGACCCATTCACAAGGACAGAGAAGGAGGCAGACTCCACACACACCTTAATCCAGTGGATGAAAGAGAGGGGGAAGACCATGCGGTGGAGGAAGAAGTAGAGGAACTCTCGATTGATGCTATCAAAAGCCTTCCTCAGGCCAAGCTGGATATAAGCTTTCTTCCACATGGAGGTAGAGAAGTCATGGATGAGCTCATGGGCAAGGAAGGAGGAATCCGAAATGAGGCGATCCTTAATGAAGGCAGACTGGTTCCAGGAGATAAGCCCCAAAATCACCTGAGCCATCCGACGGCTGAGGACCTTGGAGATGGTCTTGTAGATCACATTACAGCAAGAGATGGGATGATAATCACCAAGGGAGGAGGCCGTAGGAGATTTGGGCACCAGCGTAAGAAAAGTGTGGTTGATCTGCCTCAGAATACTTCCAGATCTGAAAAAGGAGTGAACCGCACGAAGGACGTCGCTACCCACCACCCCCCAAAGCTCCTGAAAGAAGAAGGGAAGAAAGCCATCCGACCCAGGGGACTTGTCCTTGTCAAGAGAGAAAAAAACTTCTCTGATCTCCAAATCAGATACGTCTCGGCCAATCCAATCACAAGCTCCAGGAGACAGTATACATTTAGGAGTAATCTCATGGAAGGGGAGGTGGGAGGGAACCTGACGGAAGAGGGCTGTGAAGAAGTCCACCGCCTCAGACCGAATAACAGAGACTCTGGAGGCGGGCTCCCCCCCCCCCCCTGTGTCAACCAAATGCATGAGACTGTTGCTAGCCAACCGATCCTTGGTGGCAGCATAGAAGAAGTGGGTGTTTCTGCCCCCTGAGTAAGCCAAGTCTGGCGGCTCTTCTGCCTAGCCTGACTCTCTTCTCAGTCCAGGATGGAGGCAAGGGAAAGTCTGAGAGCGCGATCCTTCCGAATAAGGTCAGAGGATGAGTGGAAAACGGGAGACGCACGCAGATGGAGGATCTCGCCTCTAACGTTCTCAGACGGAGGGAAGTTTCAGCAGGACGGGCCCCAAGCCCTAATAGCTGCCTTGACGGCCTTGAGCTTGGACACTAGCCTAAACATAGGGGAACCCGAGAAATGATCGTACCAAATCTGCAGAAGAAGAGCATAGAAACCAGGAATCTGAAGAAGATGACGGAAAAACCTGAAGGGCTTGGGCCCAGAATCTGGGGGTTGATCTGGACCAGAAGAGGAGAATGGTCACTAGTCCCAGCGGGAGATTGGTGGCAAAGGCATCAGGCAGAGTATCAATCCACCCCACACTAACCAGGGCCATGTCCAGTCTGTAAGCAATACGAGCATCCATCGAGGAATTGTTACTCCAGCTTAAGGAATCCCCAACACATCGCAAGTCATCAAGCCTGCATCCCTTGATGCAACTATTAAACTCCTCCATGAGGCCTGCCGTAAGGGGACGGCCTCCGATCTTCTCGCCAGTAAAGCGGGCGACATTAAAATCCCCCATCATCGCCCAGGCACCCCACCAATAATAGCATGATCGCTATAAAGAGACTCCCATAACTTCCCACGCATGGAAGCAAGGTCAAAGGCATAAACAAAGGTGAGATAGACGGACAGGCCACCCCGATTCTTGCAGAGGAGGGATATGTGTTGAGCCAAGGAGGAAGGGGCTCAAACCTCCGGGTTTCCCAAGACCCAAATACGGCCCTTCGCATCATGATCGTAGTTATGGAAGAAAAACCATCCATTAGGGCAGCAGGAAGAGACAACTTCACCCAAGGGATCCCGCAGTTTCGTCTCCAGAAGCCCAACCAAGCTGGCTTTATGCTTTCTGATGTGGTGCCTCACATCGGTACTGCGAACTTTAGAGTTCAGTCCACAAACATTCCAGATTAGGATTGACATATTCAACAACGGGGAGTGTATTGGCTCCTAGTACTCACACGGGAGGATGTCGGATCTCCAGTGTTTACTGCCATTTTAGATTTTTGGTTTTTGGGGATGGTATGAGGGGTGTTTGGAATTGTTGTGTGGAGGGGGAAACTGGCGATGGGGTTGGGTGGTAGAGGGAGATGCTTGGAACGAGGAGAGACGTTCCTAGATGGGCTAAATGGGGGAAATCTGTGTCAAAACTACCCCCAACAGATCCAGTCATGGCCGCAGCAGGGGAGCATTTCAAACTCCTAACGATACTTTGGTCCGTGCCCAGAACCCCCTCATACTACACAGAATGGCTGCCCAAGGTCGGACATCTCAAGCCCGAGACGTGCAGGTCGCAGTTGCTGGGCGTTGCTGATATTGGCGGGTGAGCATGAAGGCCGCAGGCATAGGAATCCGGATCAGTAGAAGGGAAACACCTAGATTCAGCGAGGGGAGGGGTGATCGGCAGACATGGGGGGCAGATATGAGAGGCACCTGACCCAGGATCAATGGCAGGTGACTTTTGCTCGGCAGACTTGAGTTGCAGTCCAGTAGCTTTGGAGGGGGCAGACAGTACATGGCCATCACGGCCAGCAAGGGGAGGGGTCGAGGTGTCAGCACTCGAGATCAGAGAGGTGGGGCACTGAGCAACTACCACATCAGGGAGCTTTACCGCAACAGGTAGGGGATGTGATATTTCTTCCATGACAAGGTATTTTCCAAATCTTTGTCTTAGTGAGCATGGGAATTAGTGTCGGCCAGAATATCAGCAGTGGACCGAGACTCAGGGACGACAGGAGCAGATTCGGCATCAGCAACAGTCCCAGGGATGTGAGACATGGTTATAGACGAAGAGCAAAGGGCGTCAGGTACCTGAGTTTGACCTTCCTTATGAGGGATCAGTGAAGGTGGGGGCGGGCCGGGAACCGCAATGAGAAAGTGAATGGCCGAAGCATCGATAGTTCGAGCATAGAGGGGGGATGTGCCCATACTCAAACGTAACAGGCATAAGATTACCATCAGGGAGACGGGCCAGGATGGAGGAAGAAAAGTCGGATTTGGAGTCGACTTCAACAAAGCATCTGACGAAGGATAGTCTGGACACCGAGGCCGTAGTAGATTCGGAATAGAGCAGGCGACCAATAACGCTCGCCAATTTCACTAAAATGGTCTGGGACCAAAACTGGATCGGTAGCTGGGGGAACTGAATCCACATTGGCACCTCAGATAACAAGTCTCTAACAAGACCAATGTTCGGTGTCAATCTACGGAGGACCATCAGGCTGCCATCAATTAGCCAGGGACCACCATGGAGAGTATCATCACAATCGGTGTCCAACTCAAATTTGAAGAAGAAAAAGCTGTTTTCACGGGTGTGGATGTGTACTGCTGCCTTAGGCTTCCATACACGCGCCACCCATGCCTTCAGGTCCCCGTAGTATGGACGAGAGCCCACACCATACCCAATAAGAGTTTGAGACCAGCCACCTGCAGCCTCAACAATGTCCTCCGCCAGGATGTCGGCCATAACACCATCCAAGAGAGGGGAGGGGGGGGAGAAGTCCAGAGCACAATGGGAGGGGGATGACTTCCTGGTGCCACAAATATCGATGTAGGAGGGAGTAGTAGAGCAGTGGGCAGCAGGAATGGGTGGAGACTTCAAAGGCATTGCTCCAAACACCTGGTGTGTGTGTCTACGTCGAGTAGGGGGAGCATTGGGAGGCCATCCCCCAGCTCTGCTGATTGCCGAGTAGGGTCTAGAGAAGGATGAAGGAGCCCCGGACTCCACCAGGAGCCGCAGACAACTTTCCCATGCCAAAGGACAGGTCAATGCCGCCAGGAGCCTTCGGAGGGAGGCCCAAGACAGACGGAGTCCGCCCCCGATGCCGCCTCCTCTCAACATGAGGCCACCCGATCCCTGATACATCTCCTTCTCCAATAGATTTACCGATAGTCTCAATCGGGCTAGGCTTCAATGAATTACTGACAGAGCTTGGGTGAAGGGGGGCCCCAGAGCTCGATGCGACAGAAAAGTGAGATGGAGGGAGGGAGGAAGGGGTTGGGGAAGGGGAAGAGGGAGGGGCCATGGTTGACTCCGTACACCACCGAAGCAACTGGGGGATGTGGGTCATACGCTGCGGAATAAGAGCGTTGCAAAGTTAGCAAGAGATCATAAGGATAAGGGGGTAGGTGATGGGGAAGGGGGTAGTGGGGAAGAGAGGGCATAGGGCCAATGGGAGCTCCAGCCATCGTCGGAGCAGAACGGGGAATGGGCGGGTCAAATCGCCAACCAATTGCCATGACAGCTAAGCCTTAGTTTATTATATATATACTATATATATATATATACTAGCAAATAACCCGTGCACACGTGCACGTGGACTGGGAAAAAACGGTCGGGAAGGGGGAAGAATAAAAAGTGTGGGTGTGGGGGGGAAGGGTCCATGGGCAAAAATGTAAAAACCGGGGTTGTATGCGCAAAATTCCCCACCTCCTCTCTTATCCCTCAAAATATCATCTTTTATCCAATTTATCTTGTCCAAATTCTCTTATTCAATTTCTCTTGATAACCTCCCTATTTTATAGAATAGATATTTATGTATGTATGTATATTTTTTTTGAAAGGTTAGCTTAATTTTATTGAGTTATGAACAAGTACATCAATAGCCCAAATAGGGAAGTGAATCCAATGAGGAGAGGAGAGGGCACAAGCGCCGTCACTCTCCACCATCAAAACCAAATACCAAATGAAGCTATACAAAGAAGATAAAAATAATATACAAAAGAATACCCACTACAAAGAAATCACCAAAATTTAACTGATGTCTCTGAAATCCTAGTTGTCGTAAGCAGTAGTCTCCTCCTCCATAGAGAGGTCTTGATCGTGCAAAGTGACTCTAATGTCAGCCACAATTGCTTCAAAGAGAATGATCTTTCTTTTAGAAACCCCTTCAAAAATTCGATTATTCCTCTCTCTCCAGATATGACAAACCATTGCAGAGAGCGTTGTTTTAGCAAGTAGGCACAAAGCACTCTTCCCTCCGTAGTGTGATATGTAGTGTTTCCCAATCTCGCTAAGAGTAGACGCGATGGTAGCTGTTATTCCCAACTTAAGAAAAGCTCTGCGAAGTATGTAGTTGGAGTAACTACAGTTAAAGAATAGATGCTCAATTGTTTCCTCATTATTATCATCACAAAGCACGCACTGATTTGGGATATTGAACCCCCATCTTGTAATCATCTCTCGCGTGAGCAACTTATCCCGAAATGCACGAAGAAGAGTTAGGGACATCTTAGGAATAGGATTACTATACCAAATTAACTTGTGATAGGGAAAACACAAACCACTATTCTGGATTCCATCACAAGCTTGCTTGAAAGAAAACCGGCCTCCAGGGACCCATTCCCATTCATCAGCTCTCGCACAAATTTTTATTTTTTGAAGCATATGTTTAATAGGTGCAAGGGCCGGGTCCTCCTTCCAACCTGCGCCTGTCCAATATTCCCGAACACAGTGATTCTCAGCACCAGGCGGGATTTGTAGTCTGTTTGAAAGTGGGCCACACTCCAACCAATGATCATTCCAGAAAGATGTTGAGCTCCCATCACAAATTTTCCATCTGATAAGGCCATGGGACTTTGGTCTGCTTTTCAACAGACGTTTCAATGTGCCTGATTGATGGGGCAAGCCTTTGGCCGTGAAGAAACCACCTGTATCACCATATTGGCCCACCATGTGATTTGCCCAAAGAGAGCCGGAAGACATGTACCTCCCGATTAGCTTAAGCCCCACGGCCTCATTTAAATCTTCGAACAATCTGAGTCCAACGCCGCCTTCGGACTTAGGTTTACACATATCTTCACACGCCCATGCTGTCGACGAGCCCAAGATGAAACGCCTACTGTTATGACCTAAAGATCGTGGGAGTCCGACTCCCGCCCCGATCCGCTGATATACCTCGTTGACTCACCACTTTGTAAAGGGGGCCGCCGTCCCGGAGGTCCGAGGCGACATGGGAATGGGCGCACTTCGCAGCGCCACCCCCACCGGTCGAGGCAAACAACCTCAGTCACTCGGCCCACCAAGGGCTGGGCGCCTGGGGAGCGCACCGACAGTGCCGCCCGGGATGCTGACGGAGGCGTGGGCATACCCCTCCCTGCCAGCGATCCACGACCCACGACCGAAGAGGTACGCAGCCGGGCTGAACAACCCACGAACAGGTCACCCCGACGGGTCCCCGTAAACCCCGCGGCCGGGGATAACATGGCCGGACCCATAGTTCATCATGCATGACAAACAACATAGTGCAAGGACACGACTGACACTAACGCCGCCTGACCATCTGACAAAGCACCCCCTGGCCGCTGAGCCTCCTGACGCTTAATGCTTTCGGTCCTGACACCCTGACAAAAGCGCCCCTGGCCGTTGCACCGTCTGACAAAAGCGGGGTAGACACTCCTGTTCCTGACATCCTCGTCCGAAGCTTTCGCTGACAGCCGAGCCAGCTCAGCACGTCGAGTCAGCATGCCAGGTCAGCCCCACCTAGTCATCTCTCATCAGGTATAAATACCTCCTCACCTCTTACGGTGAGGGGGTTGGCAAATTCTCTCTCTCAATCCATTATTCACACACGAGAGCAAAGGTCGTCCACATCTTTGTTCTCCCACTTATAGCTCGCCACGTACGGTCGACACACCCTCAGTCCGACCGGCGTACCTAGCCCCCGTTTTAAGTCCTATTACTGACTTAGGCATCGGTGGGGCTAAGGGTTGGACCCCAACCCTGCCCTTCTGACGAGTTGCTCGTGATGCAGGAAAGCTCGCCCCTTGGTCGACGTCAGCCTTTCGCTCCCGCCACCCGATCTTCTTCCGCCGTGTCCGGTGAAATTTGACTCCGTGGCCACCCCCGACGGCAAGTCTAGCCTCTTCACCCCACTAATCACCTGTTAAATAGCCCACCTAAACCCTCTTATCAACATAACCACCGTGCCCTTGGTTTCCCTCAATACAAATTCATTGTACGCGAGTTCCACCTCGTAACAATTGGCACCGTCTGTAGGAACGAAGGGTCACACCCATGTTAGACTCCATGCCGATCACTCGGAACCCTGACCACGGCAAGGATCCCGTGGGTCAGGAGCCACTCTCTTTACTAATCACCTCGGCGACCGACCCCCTCTTGGGATGGGCACCGAGACAGACCATACTTCGGTCCGCGTAATCCTGAAGTGCTTCAAGGCCGTCACTCAGGTGATGGGAGGCTACGCGGCAGCGGGAGCGGAGCCACCGCCCGGCCCCTCGGAGCCCCCGAACATGAGACGGAATCTCCACCCTCAGTTCAAGGAGGATGGGGAGACAGGGGGCTTGCCAAGGAGGTTGCGGCCCAGCAGAAGCTCCTGGAAGAGGAAATGGAGGTCGCGCGACTGTGGAGGCGCCGGGAGGAAGCGGCCGCCGCGCAAAGGCATTTGGACGAAGCGGCCGAGACCGCCAGGAGGGCCTACCAGGACGAAGAAACCACCTGCCACCAGCTCCGCTTCATCATCGCGGAGCGCGAAAGGCTAAGGAGGGAGAACGAAGGCAACCGGGAAGTCCCGGTGGTGACGACGACGGGCCGGCGGCTCGGGGACGGGCGGGGCCCGTTGTTGGCCATGTCCCCACTGGGAGGAGGGAGTCCGTCTCGCCTGCACCACTCCTCCGATCTCCTGCACGAGGAAGCCGTTTGTCGACAACTACGCTTCCTCACCGCCGAATGCGAAAGGCTTCTGCGGGAGAATCAGGAGCGGATGGAGACCCGAGGGGAGGCGGCCAGGGGGCGATGGTACTGGGAGAACCGTAGCCCGCAACCCGTCGAATCCTCGACCCGGGGAAGGAGCCCCGCCAGGCGACCGTCCCGCTACTCCCCGGGGCGAGAGGACCGTCGGCGGCCGAGGCGCGACCGGAGCCAGACCCCCGAATGGCGGAGAGGGGATGCGCCCGAGCGCCCTACCGATCCGGAGGAGGCCACACCGCTTACACGGTGGATCACGTCTGCCCCGAGGACAATAAGGTTCAAACCCCGCACTTGGCCACATACAACGGAAGAGGCGACCCCCTCACGCACGTGCAGCAATACCGGGGGGCGATGGAGGCGCAGGATGTGGATGAGGCGTTCCTGTGCCGGCATTTCTCCCAAAGTATGAGGGACACGGCGTTGGACTGGTTATTCGGCCTACCCGCAAGATCCATTGGGAGTTTTGGCGAGCTGTCCCACAAGTTCTACTAAGAGTTTCAGGTCGGGCGGACGAAGAAGAAGCCCTTGGACTATCTCGGCACGATAGTCCAAGGAGAAGGGAAGACAACGGGCAGATACCTACACCGCTTTCAGGATGAGAGACGGGCGATGGTGACCTACGGTGACGAGGTACTTATGCTGGCCTTCAAGACGGAATTGTGGACTCAGAGCCTCCACAAATCCCTGCTCCGAGATCCACCGACCGATTATGAGGCACTGGTTGCGATGGCGGAGAGGCATGCATTGGCCGAAGAGACTCTCGGCGCAAAGGCCGTATTTCCCTCGGTGAAGCCGCTCCAAGGCGAGCCCCGGTCACACCCTCGGCCAGGGCAGGAAGAGGGGCGCCAGGGTCGTGACCAGTGGGTCCAGCCAAGGTGCGACCCGACGGGGCGTCGCCCACATAATCGCCCTGATCCGGTCCGAGAGCTTGCCCCGGCCCAAGGTGCCACCCGAGCCATCCCAAGACAGGAAGGCCCCTTGCAGGCACACTAGACATAACTCAACGCCCCCATGTTGGAGGTTCTGGCCGCGGCGACGAGGGCCGGATTACTGTCGGAGCCTCCCCGGGGGATGAGGTCGGATCCGGCAAAGCGGGATCTCCGGAGGTATTGCCGATATCACCGTGACCACAGCCACGATACCGACCATTGCTACACTCTTAAGAGAGAGATCGAACGGCTGATCCAGGCGGGCCACTTGGGAGGCTTCGTGGAGGACAGGCGGGCAGTACAAGGAGAGAGAGCCCCGCGGGAGGCACGGGGGCCGGAACCACCAGCGGACCGCGATCGGGGGGAGCCACACCCCCCCGGGGTGATCATGCACAATGAGATGATAAGCGGGGGGCCGCCCCAGAGGGGACGTCACCCACGATCTCAGAGGCAGGTGCCCGACAGGTGATGGTGGCGGGCGCCAGCAGTCGACCGAAGCGGAGGACAAACCGACCCCCTATCACCTTTACCGAGGGAGATCAGCAGGAGGTTGGGAGTCAGTGCGATGACGCCCTCGTCGTCGAGGCTCGGATCGGGGCGGTCATCGTCAACCGGCTCCTGATTGACACCGGTAGCTCCTGCGACATCCTGTTCCTATCAACGGTCAAAAGGATGGGGTGGGGGCGTGCAGACCTAGAGCCCTGGGGGCCCCATTGTCAGCTTCACCGGCCATATGATCCCCATAGTGGGGACGATCACCCTTTCGATGACTCTAGGGGAGGAACCGAGGGTCGTCACCAGGGGGACACGGTTCGTCATCGTCGACATCGCGTCGGCGTATAACGGAATCATAGGGCATCCATACATGACGGCCATAGAGGCGCTCCCCAGCCTGCTACACCAGATAATGAAATTCCGAACCCCGCAGGGGGTGGGACTGGTGCGAGGAGACCAGGAGGTGTCTGGGGGCCGCGACAAAGGGCCAGCCAGGCACAGGAGCCTGAAGCGGGCCCTGACGGTCCTCATCCCTGACGAAAGGGAGGACTTCTGCGACCAGCGGCCGACCCCAGCCGAGGAGGTCGAGGAGGTTCCCGTAGCTGCGGATGAAGAGAGCACCGTCTCCATCTGGACGAAACTCCCGGCCGCCCTGAGGGCGGCCCTCGTCGGCCTGCTCCGGGAAAATGCGGATATATTCGCATGGTCACCCGCAGACATGCCGGGGGTTAACCCGACGGTGATCTCCCACAGGTTGAACGCGGACCCAGAAGCCCGACCGGTCCGACAGAAGAAGAGAAGCGCGGGGGGTGAAAAGAAGAGGGCGACCGAGGAAGAAGTAGAGCGGCTCCTCAAAGCCAAGTTTGTCCAGCCAGTGGATTACCCGGACTGGCTTGCCAATGTCGTTTTGGTGAAGAAGCCCAGTGGAAAGTGGCGCATGTGCGTCGACTTCACCGACCTCAACAAGGTGTGCCCAAAGGACAGTTTCCCCCTACCCTGGATCAACCGCTTGATGGACCAGGCGTTCGGTTACGAGTTGTTAAGCTTTATGGACGCCTTCTCGGGGTACAACCAGATACCGATGGCGGAGGAGGACGAGGAAAAGACGTCCTTTGTCACCGACAAGGGCACCTTCTGTTACACCAAGATGCCCTTTAGACAGAAGAACGCCGGAGCAACCTATCAGCGGATGGTAGACCGAATATTCGGCCCTCAGGTGGGGCGAAACTTGGAGGTCTACATCGACGACATGCTGGTAAAGAGTAGGAGGGCCCCAGACCACCTCGTCGACTTACAGGAAATGTTCCAAAGGGTCCGCCGATACAACTTAAGACTGAACCCCGTAAAGTGTATCTTCGGCATGCAGTCGGGAAAATTCCTGGGCTTCATGATAACGAAGCGGGGGTTCGAGGCGAACCCTGACAAGGTGACGGCCCTAATCAATATGGCAGAACCCCAGACAATCCGGGACTTGCAGCGACTGAACGGCCGGATCGCTGCTCTGGGGCAATTCCTGTCGAAATCTGCGAAGAAGTCACTCCCCTTCTTCAGGGTCTTGCGCACTACCTTCGGCGAAGCTAAGGACAAGAGGAAGGTGATCCCGTGGGATAATGACTATGCACGGGCGTTCGCAGAGCTGAGGGCTTACCTACAAAGTCCACCGCTCCTTGTGCGGCCGGAAGAAGGCGAACCCCTATGGTTGTACTTGGCAACCAACGAAGAGGCCGTTAGTTCCGTCCAGATAAATATCTAGACGTCGTCGTGGACTACTTCACGAAGTGGGTGGAGGCAGAGCCACTAGCGCGTATCACGTGGACGGACATGAAGGGCTTTATCTGGCAATCCGTTATATGTCGCTTTGGGATACCCCGCTCGATAGTCACGGATAACGGAAGGCAGTTCGATTGCGAAGGCTTCCGTGAATTCTGTTTGGGCTGGGGGATCAAACTCCATTTCGCGTCAGTCGTCCACCCACAGTGCAACGGAATGGTGGAGGCCGCGAATAAATGCATCTTGAACCATATGAAGAAAAAAGTGGACGCCGCCCTTGGGGCATGGGTCGACGAGCTGTCGGGAATCCTATGGTCCTATCGCACCACCCACAATGCCTCAACAGGAGAAAGCCCGTTCATGTTAGCATACGGATCGGATGCGGTCGTTCCTGTGGAGATTGGAGAAGAGACGCTCCGACTGAGGCTCTTCGACGAAGAGATCAATGGAGAGGGACTCGGCCTCAGTCTTGAATTGATAGACGAGGTAAGAGACCGGGCCCTGACGAGCCTTGTCAAGCACAGCCAGAGGATGGCACGACACTACGACTCCCGGGTGAAGCAACGGACTTTTAGGATCGTCGACTTGGTCCTCAGAGACGCCACCTTCCGACCCGAGACCGCCCTGCGGGGAAAGCAGGCCGCCAAATGGGAAGGGCCCTACAAGGTCATCGATATCGTCGGACCAGCCACGTACATCTGGGCAACCCCCGATGGGAATGAGCTGGCCCATCCAAGGAATGCAAAGCACCTGCTAAAGTTCTACCAATAGTTGTGAGTTTTTCTTTTATATATACGAGATACACTTCTACCCGTTTTTCCCAACATTGTTGTTTCCACATAGGTGTTTCAGCGTAAACCTCCAAACCTCTGGGGCAGGGCCAACCCTAGCTACCCAAACCAGAGAAGGGCACGGGCCGGGCTACGTGCCCACGCCCCCCCCCCCCCCCCTCAAGACCTCTGGGGCAGGGCCAACCCTAGCCACCCAAACCAAAGAAGGGCACGGGCCGGGCTTCGCACCCCCCCCCCTCAAGACCTCTGGGGCAGGGCCAACCCTAGCCACCCAAACCAGAGAAGGGCACGGGCCGGGCTACGCGCCCGCTCCCCCCCTCAAGACCTCTGGGGCAGGGCCAACCCTAGCCACCCAAACCAGAGAAGGGCACGGGCCGGGCTACGCGCCCGCTCCCCCCCTCAAGACCTCTGGGGCAGGGCCAACCCTAGCCACCCATA
Organism: Scilla litardierei; assembly: GCA_030789695.1. Taxonomy (NCBI): domain Eukaryota; kingdom Viridiplantae; phylum Streptophyta; class Magnoliopsida; order Asparagales; family Asparagaceae; genus Scilla; species Scilla litardierei. Next base: position 153,317,138 of record CM061141.1, read on the forward strand.
CCAGAGAAGGGCATGGGCCGGGCTACGCGCCCGCTCCCCCCCTCAAGACCTCTGGGGCAGGGCCAACCCTAGCCACCCAAACCAGAGAAGGGCACGGGCCGGGCTATGCACCCTCTCCCCCCCTCAAGACCTCAGGGGCAGGGCCAACCCAAGCCACCCAAACCAGAGAAGGGCACGGGCCGGGCTACACGCCCGCTCCCCCCCCCCCCCTCAAGACCTCTGGGGCAGGGCCAACCCTAGCCACCCAAACCAGCGAAGGGCACGGGCCGGGCTACGTGCCTGCTCCCCCCCTCAAGACCTCTGGGGCAGGGCCAACCCTAGCCACCCAAACCAGAGAAGGGCACGTGCCGGGCTACGCGCCCGCTCCCCCCCTCAAGACCTCTGGGGCAGGGCCAACCCTAGCCACCCAAACCAGAGAAGGGCACGGGCCGGGCTATGCGCCCGCTCCCCCCTCAAGACCTCTGGGGCAGGGCCAACCCTAGCCACCCAAACCAGAGAAGGGCACGGGCTGGGCTACGCGCCCGCTGCCCCCCTCCAGACCTCTGGGGCAGGGCCAACCCTAGCCACCCAAACCAGAGAAGGGCACAGGTCGGGCTACGTGCCCGTTCCCCCCCTCAAGACCTCTGGGGCAGGGCCAACCCTAGCCACCCAAACCAGAGAAGGGCACAGGCCGGGCTACACACCCGCTCCCCCCCCTCAAGACCTCTGGGGCAGGGCCAACCCTAGCCACCCAAACCAGAGAAGGGCACGGGCCGGGCTATGTGCCTGCTCCCCCCCTCAAGACCTCAAAGATAGGGCCAACCCTAGCCACCCAAACCAGAGAAGGGTACGGGCCACCCAAACCAGAGAAGGGCACGGGCCGGGCTACGCGCCCGCTCCCCCCCCCCCCCTCAAGACCTCTGGGTCAGGGCCAACCCTAGCCACCCAAACCAGAGAAGGGCACGGGCCAGGCTACGTGCCCGCTCCCCCCCTCAAGACCTCTGGGGCAGGGCCAACCCTAGGCACCCAAACCAGAGAAGGGCACGGGCCGGGCTACGCACCCGCTCCCCCCTCAAGACCTCTGGGGCAGGGCCAACCCTAGCCACCCAAACCAGAGAAGGGCACGGGTCGGGCTACGCGCCCGCTCCCCCCCTCAAGACCTCTGGGGCAGGGCCAACCCTAGCCACCCAAACCAGAGAAGGGCACGGGCAGGGCTACGCGCCTGCTCCCCCCCCCCCTCAAGACCTCTGGGGCAGGGCCAACCCTAGCCACCCAAACCAGAGAAGGGCACGGGCCGGGCTACGCGCCCTCTCCCCCCCTCAAGACCTCTGGGGCAGGCCCAACCCTAGCCACCCAAACCAGAGAAGGGCACGGGCTGGGCTACGCGCCTGCTCCCCCCCTCAAGACCTCTGGGGTAAGGCCAACCCTAGCCACCCAAACCGGAGAAGGGCACGGGCCGGGCTACGTGCCCGCTCCCCCCCTCAAGACCTCTGGGGCAGGGCCAACCCTAGCCACCCAAACTAGAGAAGGGCACGGGCCAGGCTACGCGCCCGCTCCCCCCCTCAAGACCTCTGGGGCAGGGCCAACCCTAGTCACCCAAACCAGAGAAGGGCACGGGCCGGGCTACATGCCCTCTCCCCCCTCAAGACCTCTGGGGCAGGGCCAACCCTAGCCACCCAAACCAGAGAAGGGCACGGGCTGGGCTACGCGCCCGCTCCCCCCCCCCCCCCCCCCCCCGCAAGACTTCTGGGGCAGGGCCAACCCTAGCCACCCAAACCAGATAAGGGCACGAGCCGGGCTACGCGCCTGCTCCCCCCCTCAAGACCTCTGGGGCGGGGCCAACCCTAGCCTCCCAAACCAGAGAAGGGCATGGGCCGGGTGGTCGGCCCCGGATATACACCCGGAGAACGGTTGTAGTTTTACTGCAAGCGCACGGTGTAGCGGCGAGCGGGATATCGAACACAGGGAGGACGAATGACCGTGCTTGCTCCTAATCAACCTGGCTATTTAAGAATAGAGAAAATTTCCTTGGGCGATCCTGTCACAATCGTCAGACAAATGTGCAAAATATCAAATCAAATAAAGAACGTCTAGGGAATGGGGAATTCCCGCTACTCACCGTATTTCATAAATGTGGTTCGTCGGTATCAAAATTGCTAGAAAGAGAATTCGGATGAACTAGTTGCAACTAAATGTGGAACCAAGCTCACGCTCTCGCGCTGTTGCCGGTCTATAGCTATCCTAGGTTTGGGTCCAATCTCTTGCAAACCCTAGCCTAGGGAAGCTAGCATTAGGATCAACATCATCGTCCAATTGCGCACCGAGCCCAATCTCTTGCAAACTCGGTCCACAATCTAAATTAGGATAGTTCCTACCCGTCTAATCTCTTGCAAACGGGTATTGGCATGGAATTGCAATCGGAAATCCTGGTATCGGTCCAATCTCTTACAAACCGATACTTCGAAAATCTGACTCCAACCCAATTCGGATTTCTAGGGCTTCCTATCAATTTGGGATCCAATCTCTTGCAAATCCCAATCGATATGAATTCCTAGCTATCCGTGGTAAATTGATCCCAATCTAATCCCTAATAGCAATTCTAGCTCAATTTCCACCAATTCATCACAAATAGGAAATAGGGCTTGTAGGGTTCATCCCCACGCCCCAAGACGTGGAGACTACTCACAAATCATGGCAATAGCACAAGAATAATCAATGAAATAAGCAATAGAATTCATCACAAATATTGAGATAGATAATAAAAATAGAATTTTAGGGAAGAGAGATGCAAACCAATGGAGTTCTTCAATTAATCTAACAAAAATCCAAGTTTTTCCTCTTCTCCAATCACAATATATAAAGCTAAAAAGTAATCTAAAAAGCTGCAAAAAATCTAAGAGATGGCTCCCTAAACTAGGGTAAAAACAGGGCTTAAATAGCCCCAAAAATCGTCCAAAAATCGTGACCAAAATACCCCTGCACAGCCTGTTTTCCGCAGTTTTCGCTACAGGCAACACATCGCACTCGGCCGAGTGACAAAAGTCGCTCGGCCGAGTGAAAACCCTGCAATTTTCCAGTAAGTCGGGACTTTCAGGGGTCTTCAGTTCGGGGGCGGCTCGGTCGAGTGAGTTGTCGTCACTCGGCCGATGGCTTCACTGCACTCGGGCGGACGGGATTTTCCACTCGGCCGAGTGGGTCTTCTGAAGCTCAGGCAGCCGAAAAACAGTAACTTCGATGTTTTGTAAGGGCCTCGTCTGGGCGCCACTCGGGCGGACGCGATATCGTCACTCGGCCGATGTGGTCTTCGGTGCTCGGCCGAGTGCACAGGTAACTCGTGTCTGAACTGGTCGGCCGAGCAGTGTCTTGCTGGTCGGCCGAGTGGGACACAAAAAATGCCCAATCTGATTGTTTTGGCCTCCTCGTCGCTCCTGCGATGTCCATTCTTCTTCCGCTCCTCTCCAACAGCAAAATACCCCTCGGGGAGGTCGTCGGTGACCGTCTAGAGTAAGCGCATCTCGAGATCACTCCAAATCGCGCCAAATCACCTGAAATGCGACAAAAACAACAAATCGTGAAAAGCATCGCAATATCGTCGATATATCGTGAAAAACATGATTTGGGCGATCTAAATGGCATGCAAACATGCGGAAAAAAGGTGTAAAATAAGGAGTGATCAAAATCCCCCAAGCTTGCCTCTTACTCGTCCTCGAGGAAGATAAGTAAAAAGGCGAACCCGGTGGATTCGGAAAACGAAAATGGCGAAAAACGAAAAACGAAAAACGAAGAAGAATGAGAATGAAATGAAAATAAAGAAAGAAAGAAAGAAAGAAACGAAGAGGTAGGATGCTAGATCATTTTCTCAGGACGTGGGTTTCACTCACTCTTATAGCATGCACCGAATGAGAAATACATGTCAAAGAATTTTATTTTGATATCATAGTATAATAGTGCAAATAGAAATAGAAAACCCACGAACAATGGTATAATCATGAAAAACGGAATAATTTTAAATTTAACGTTGTCTGAATCATTTAAAGCGGTATACAAATCACAGATCACACACTTTTCAATTGAACGCTTTCTATCAGGAGTATAAGAGTATCACACTATAGAATAGAGAGAATAGAAAAGTATGGATTTCATGAAATGAACGCTAGGCTTAGATTTCTGGATTTCGTAAAGCTAAAAATAATCTCACCGAGTATAGAATATTACTTAGCCTAGGTCGTCGTGCAATGTCAAGTAGTCACTCTCTCACACATCAATGGATCCCCTCCCCCAAGCTTATCTATAAGCGTGGTGGCATAAAAAATATTTACATCCCCATTTTTTATACATATAGCTCCAAAAGCAATGAAAAGAAAGAAGAAAGTGAGATGGGATCTTTTATTGAGGATTTTTCCTCTTTTTTTTTCTTTTTTTTTCCTTTTTTCTCTTTTTTTTTGCAATAAGCAATATATACATAACGATCCCAACTCAGAGAGAGATAATGATATACAAGAATGTTTTTCTCTCTTATATATTTTTTTTTTGAATAAGAGATTTGGAGCTAGGAATTAATAGCGGGGGAAATGCCATAAAATAGAATCACTAAGGGGAGATTCACCAATGATTTTAAAAGTAGAGAAATGATGTTCAAGATTTGTGGAGAAAGAAATAAATATAACTCTCGGTTCACTCTATAAGACATGCACGACAACTTCAGCAGGGTAATCTAATCTACTCAGTTTCGATCACAAAAAAGCTAACTAATCCAGATATATCATAGCTAACATCATTCAATCATCCTGAAGTGAAGTGTACAATTCATGCATATAGAAGTGATATAGGAAAAGAAATCAGTACTCCAGATATAGGCATTCAATGCGTGAATCTTGGTGTGTTTTCTGTGATAGCATACATATGACTATTCAGACTCAGCTAATAATAAAATTTCATCCATTTTCATGTGGAAAAAGTGTGGGTTACTATCTCTAAATGCAAAGCAAGTCATAGCATATGATATCTGAAATAAAATCTAAGACATGACAAATATAGCATGCATATAGGATAAGCTAACTCCACGTAGTCATCATCACAGAAAAGTCATCTCTAGCATGAGATGAAAAAAAAAGAAATAAAGGTAAAGGAAAATAGAGCTATTCACAATGCGGCACACAGAAAAAATAAGAAAAACGTGATGCATGGTAAAATAGAAGAAAAGTAATGAAAAATGAGTACAAAAGTGAAAAACGGTGTGAAAAACTGAAAATAAAGGTGGCAAATCGGAAAATAACGTGAGAACTCACTCCCCCAAGCTAAACGGCACAGTGTCCCCAATGTGCAAGGTGTGGCACACCGAGAGACAAGGAATGTGAGGGGCAAGTGAGGATGCATGCATGATAGTAAAAAAGAGAAAATAAAAAAAGAGAGAAAAATAAAGAAGTGGAAATATGATGCTGATATGATGCATGCACAGACAGGAGCGATACATAGATATAAGTGTCACCAAAAACTCTCCCTCTCTCCCAAAAAAATATATAAAGATAGGACAAAATGAGAATCCCAAAATAAGTGAGGGGAGGGGGGGACAAAAGGCGTCAGGACCCAGCAGAAACGGGCAGCACAACGGCAATAAGAATCGATGGCATCAAGGGTGCCTAGGAAGGTGGTGTTGCGCCGTCTCCATCCTGAGGCGGAGGGCGTGCGGGTGGTGGTGTAGGCTGCTGAGCTGGGGTGGGTGTGGAAGTGGAAGCAGGTCTAGTGTGTGTGGAAATGTGTGTGGGAACCTGCTGGGTGGGTGGGGGTACGCGTGGGAGACGCTCCAAGACCTGTGTAAGGCAGTAGTGGATCTGGGGGATCAGCTCGAAGCGTCCAGCCATCGCAGAGACGGTGGAGGACAGGGTCCTAAGATCACCTCTAAGACAACTCACCGCCAACTCAAGAGCACGTATGCTCTGCAATACAGTGTCGGGCGGGGGTGGTGCAGAGGGACGCACCGGTCGAGGCTGCGCAGGGCGAGGCTGGCGTACGCGGGTGGAATATGTAATGGGCTAGGGGAGAGCACGGTCTCAAACCGGCGGTTTGGGACCTAAACCAAACCAGACCGTATAAGTAGCGGTTTCTCACAGGCCAGACCAAACCAGACCGCCAGACCGACGGTTTCCGAGCCGACGAAAACCGCTTGGAGCGGTTTGGTTCGGTTTGGAACCGCGGTTCAGACATATGATGACGGAAGATCCCCTTGTATACCCAATTTTGCTAAAAATAGACTTTGTCATTAAAATAATTTCATGACATGGCTTCATTTCTGTGCTTCTCAACGCCGACGTCGGACTGCTTCTCAACTGAAAGAGAAGAATAAATAAGAAAATAAATACGAAGAAAAACAAGAAGAAGAAATAAAAAGGAGGAGGAGAGACCTGGTCCTGGTGTCGGCGATGGCCGATGGACTGACTGCTGATGGAGAATTAGCGATGCTCAAACAGGAAAAAAAACGAATGGTGCAGAGGGACGCACCGGTCTAGGCTGTGCAGGGCGAGGCTGGCGTACGCGGGTGGAATATGTAATGGGCTCAGCAGGGAAGGGAACAAAAGGTGTCGCGCCTGGAAATGTGGGCCGGGCCTCAGTGTGAGGCCGGGGCGGGCGGTGAGAAGTGGAGGCGGCAGCAGCGAAAGAAGAGTGCAAAAGTGGCAGCGAGGCGGCCAGAGAGGTCGATGGCACAGAAGTGTGGACAGACGCCACGACGCTCTCAGAAGATACAGCAGGGGTGGAGACAGAGGTGACTACCGCTGGGGTGGAAGTGTGTGGTCCAAAAGGCGCAACCCCAGCGGAGATCATGCTGGCCATGGTCTCCACGACCGCGGCAAAAGAGGGCTCTCCACTCTCAACAAAGGTCTACGGGCGTTCGGGGAGAGCGGAGCAGAGAGGATCGACGGACAGAGGGCCTGTGGTGGTGGGAGTGGTGGTGACAGCCTCAGAAGTGGTGGAGGGGGTGGAGGTGGGCTCAGTAGAGGTACTCGTGACACTGACAGAAGTGGGGACAGAAGTTTCAGGAGTAGCGGAATCAGCAGGTACGGGCTGAGGGGCCACAGGGTCAACGGGCTCGGCAGCGGGCTCGGCAGGGTGTGCAGCATGGTCAACAGGGGCAGCGTGGGCCTGCTCGGCCTCCTCGGCCTCGAGCACGTAGGCAGCGGGGATGAGAACATCCATCGCAGGGAGCCAGTCGACGTGGGCTGGTGCAATCTGAGTCCGAGCAGGGCTCAGGAGAATCATGTAATCGGCACCAAAAGGGCCGTGCAACCAGACCCAGTGACGCTCACCATGCGGACGAAGCATCTTCATCCGGGCCATAACATCTATCGAAAGAGAAGTGGGGCCCGGGACGCGTCGCAAGTCCTCAGGGAAGTCCTCGCCGGTCATAAGAGCAAGCAAGGTGATCAGGCCGCCGCAGCATATCGGTGAGCGAGCGCCCACCGATACAATGATGCGGTCTAAAAACCAAGCCGCGATATCGATCACGACGGCGGGGACAAGCTCATCTCCATCCCTAGATAGAGCTCTGGGGCGAGTCATCGCATAGAGCATGTAGAGCTCTGGCGTAGACATCGTGCCCGGCTCATATCTGGCCAAAAAGGTGGTCGCCATGAGGCGCTGAGCAATGCGAAGGCAGGGATGTACGATGGCCGAGGCCTTGGCCCTACTAGGGTCAAAGGCAGCGTGGAGACCCGTGATACGTGCCCAGAAGGCACCGACGTCAAAGGAAGGTGGGGGGATATGGGTAGGACCGTAACCGCGATCGGCACCGGGGACAGCGGGCCACGAGAAGAACGCTCTCATCATATCGAGAGTGAACTGGCACTCTCGATCCATGAACCGAAACGAGCATCCCTCGTCGGTCCGGGCGATCGAACTCAAAACCTCAAGTGTCGGGCGGGTAAAAGTATCCGCCGACACCTGGAAAAAATCTCGCCAGCCCACGTTGTCGTACAACGTGAGCATCCCCTCTAGTACCCCCAGGCGTCCTAGGTCAGTGAGGTGTGCAAACCTGGAGGGTACGATCGAGCGCTGGGAGATACGCTCGAAGACGGCGCGGTGTGCGTCGTCTCGGAACGTAATCCCGAGCGGCCCGACCAGTGGAGCCGGTGGTGGTGGCTGTGCAGCGGCGGGGAGAGGCTGTGCGGGCTGTGGGTGCACTGCAGGCTGTGCGGGGTGTGCGGGGCCTGCAGGCTGTGCGGGGTGTGTGGGGGACGGAGGAGGAGAGACTTCCTCCTTGTGGGAGGGGCCGGCATCTTCCGACCGCTTCCGCTTAGCGGAAGGTCTCCTCGTCCGAGGCCGTGTCCGGGGCGGCATGTCGGCCCCGAGCGCGCCGAAAAGTGAAAAAGTGTGGCGTGTGCAAAAAGAATGGAAAGAGTATACCCAAACACGCCGCGAGTGCTAAGAAGTGGAAGCGTGCGAAGTCCGCGCCTCCACGAAGTCCAAAACAGCCCGTAGAAGTCCCCCTGAGCTCCCCTAAGCTCCAAAAAGCAACCTGCGCATGAAAAAGCGATATCAGCGAGTAATAATCAAAATGTATGGAGCAATAGGGGTATAATGGATAGATATAGAAATTGATTTGGGTTAGGGGGGCGTTTAGCACATGGATCCTCAAGAAATACACGAAAAGAGGATGAAACGGCGAAAACAGGGGTACCGGAGGTGATCGGACGGTCGGCCGCCTGCGGCGACTCGGGCGAGGCGTCGGCAGGTGCTCGGCCGGCGGTGGCGGGCCGAGCGGCGGCGGGGCGGCGCTGGTCGGGCGAGTGAGGGCGAGAGCGAGGGGGGTTCAGGCGAGGGGAGCTGGAGCGTCGGGGGGTTTGGGGTTTTTGCGTTTCGAAATCCGCGCCTCCCCCCTCGGCCCTTTATATAAAAAAGTTACGACTCGGCCGAGTGACGTGGTCACTCGGCCGAGCGAGGCCAATGAAAATTTCCTCCCCGCTATCGCTTCGGCCGAGTGGCTTTGCCAGCCTCGGCCGAGTGGAGTAAGTCCATTCGGCCGAGTGACTCAAGCTACTCGGCATGACTCGCCCTAGGAGGGTATCCGTTTCACTCGGCCAAGTGAATATATATACTCGGCCGAGTAGCAGTTGTATCGAAATCAAGAAAATAAACAGAGAGTTGGGTACAGCAGACTTCCCTCGTTCGTGAACGGCTCGGCCGGACGAACTTGTGTACTCGGCCGAGTGACTAGTATACTCGGCCGAGTGAGCCTTGTGTTCTGCTGTTCGTCTTCGTTTTGGCTCCAAACTCCGTCTTTCTTCCTCCAGTCGATTTCATCCTCCTCCTAAGCGTCGAGCGCCTTCTTGGGGCGCTCCTCGTCATCTCGTTCCTACTCCTCATGATGGATCTACCTATCTCCTCTCCTGTCAAGAAAAATAGGACCCGTTATCACAAAATTTTTGGGCGAACGACTCAAAACACCAAAAATTTCTAAAACGAAAATAAAGAAAAAGTAAAAATAAAGCAAAAACCGTCGGGTTGCCTCCTGAAAAGCGCTCGTTTAAGTTCGTGAGCTCGACCCCCTATAATTTTCAATCAATGCGGGATGTTTGGTGCATATGAGATGCACCCATCAAACTTTCCGGGGAGCGCGCTTGGATTTGGATGTGGCGGTGGCGCGTTCTCCCTCGGTGGTCTCCTATCTCGAATAGTGTTGGGGGGAGGCTCCCCCAAGCTAGCATTTGCTCCGGTCAACGGTTTTGCCGGTGATGCCGATCTCCGTGCCGGCGAAGCTTTCTTCGGAGACTTTAATTTTGAGAGCTTGCAGAGCTCTCGAATCCTTGCGACATCAGCGTCGCCTTCATCATCTTCAGCGGAGAGGTCGGGGGAATCATCTTTATTCTCTTCATGGCCTAAATCTGGGCCTTCCTCGAAATCTTCATCAAAAAGAGAGCCAATTGAGTGAGGAATCGCCTCCTCTATCACCTCATCAAGGAGGTCCATGTAGTCAAGTTCCTCGTGATAAGGCATGTGCTTCATAGCCTTAGGAATGTGGAGCTCCACCTCGATGTTTCCGACGTTTAAGGTTATGGTACCTTCGCGCACGTCGACGATGACTCCGGCGGTGGCGAGGAATGGTCGTCCAAGTATCAATGAGGTGTCTCCCTCCTCCTTAACGTCCATGATAACGAAGTCACATGGCAAGCATATTCCACCCGGGACTTGTAGCGGTATGTCTTCGGCGATCCCCACCGGCCTTGTTATCCGTCCATCGGCTAATTGAATGCGCATGTCGGTGGGTTTCAACTTTGTCCCGGTGTTTAGCCTTAAGAACATGGAGAGAGGCATGAGGCTCACACTAGCCCCAAGATCAACCAACGCCTTTTGAAGAGGAACGCCGCCCAAGGTGCAAGGAATCCGAAAACTCCCCGGATCTTTAAATTTCGCCGGCTCCTTCTCTCTCTTGGTGAACCAAGAGCCCTCCTCGGCTTGCATGATCTTCTCCTTCCTTTTCCTCCCCGAAATCAAGTCCTTCAAAAATTTAGCATACGTGGGGATCTCGACGATGGCGTCAAGGAAGGGGATGTTAAGGCTAACTCCTCTTAGGTACTCGAGAAATTTTGTTAGCCTTTTCTCCATTTTCGCTCTAGCGAGCCTTTGGGGGAATGGGACCGGTGGCATGAAGCGCCTTTCCTCAGTTAATTGCTCCGCCCTAGTTTTCTCCTTGTCTTGTGGCTCCTTCTCCTTTTCAACTTCAACTATCGGCTCAATCGGCTCCAAGCTTTCCTCCACGGCCTCCTCGGTAGGAATCATAGCGGGGGTGGTGTCCTTCCCGCCTCTAGTAGTAACGGCAACTACGGCGTTGATGCGGCCGGTGTTGCCTCGTTGGTTTTGCTCCGGTTGCGCCGGCAATCGTTGAGTGTTCCGATTGAGCAACGCTAATTGCTCCGATATTTGAGCCACTACGGTATTAAGAGAGTCTTGCCCCGCCTTCAAAGTAGCATTCACCTTATTTTGCTCGACCATGAACGCCTCCACTCTAGCTTCGAAGTCGGATCGTTGTGGAGCTTGTGGCGGATTTTGATTTTGGTTCCTCCACCCTTGGTTGTATCCGGGAGGCCTATATGGTGGAACTTGTTGCTTCGGTTGAAAGTTTTGTTGAGTTGGCCCCTTCGGTGGATAGTTTTGTTGTTGGGGTGGTGGTGGTCGAGCTTGTTGAGGCGGTGGTTGTGGCGGGTTCAAAGCTCCTTCATTGTTGGCGTAGGAGAATCCCGGATGATTTCTTGCGGCCGGATTGGACCAATACCCTTGGTTCCCCGCAACATATTGTACTTGCTCCAAGGATCCTTCTCCTTGCTCTCCTCCCGAGTACATGGCTTGAGATTGGTCTTGCCAATCACACATTTGGTTGGTTGGAGCGGAGGTGGAAGGGCTTCCTTGGGGCTCCGTGATAAACTTCTCCAATCTCTCCACCACCTTGTGGAGAGAATCAAATTTGCTCGTGAGCTCTGCTACGGCCTTCGCCTCGTAGATGTTAGTTGGCTTTAAGGAGGACATGGAGTGTCCTCGCTTATCGCCCCATTGTTGATTATTTGAGGCCATCTCCTCAATTAGGGCCGTAGCTTCCTCGGGAGTCTTTGACAAGATAGCACCGTTCGCCGCGGCATCAATAATTTGTTTGGTCCCCGGTTGGAGACCGTTGTAGAAGCTATGCACTAGCTCCCAATCTTCTATACTATGGTGCGGGCATTGATGCTGCAAATCCTTAAAATGCTCCCAAGACTCATAGAGCGTCTCCTATGGTCCTTGCTTGAAGGACATGAGAGCGCTCCGGATCTTCACCGTCTTGGATGGCGGGTAGAATTTGTCAATGAATGCACTTGCCAACTCGTCCCAAGTGGTGAAAACTCCGTCAGCCTGCGTCCTTAACCAATAGAGTGCCTTGTCCTTTAGCGTGAAAGGGAAGAGACGCAGTCTGATGGCATCGATGGAGACCCCCGTCATCTGAAATGTGGCGCACTTCGACAAGAATAGTTGGATGTGGTAGTGGGGGTTCTCATGTGCGTTCCCATGAAATGGGTCTTGTTGCATCAAAACCACCAATCCAGTCTTTAGCTCGAAGTTCTTGTCAGCCGCCAACTGCGGCACGGCAATGGACGAGGTAGTAGAAGAGGTCTTAGGCCGAAGCCTATCGCGAATAGAAATTATCCTCGCCATCCTTGCCGCCAATTCTTCAGGAGTTTCCGGGTTGGTCATATACCTCCCTTCCGGATCTTGTCTTCTTTCCGCTCTAAGTCTCCGCGCGGTACGTTCGATCTCGGGATCAAATAATAAAGCTTCAGGGTCCGCCGTAGATCTCGTGTACATGCACAGGGGAAACAGAGTTTCAAAGAAATGATTAGTACCTTGGAAGGGTTAGGTAAGAATAGTAATGGAAATAATAATGATAATAATAAAAAATAAAAATAAAAGAAAGAAGTAGCTAGGGTGAGAAAGAATCAAACGCAATCGCCTCCCCGGCAACGGCGCCAAAAACTTGGTCGGCCCCGGATATACACCCGGAGAACGGTTGTAGTTTTACCGCAAGCGCACGGTGTAGCGGCGAGCGGGATATCGAACACAGGGAGGACGAATGACCGTGCTTGCTCCTAATCAACCTGGCTATTTAAGAATAGAGAAAATTGCCTTGGGCGATCCTGTCACAATCGTCAGACAAATGTGCGAAATATCAAATCAAATAAAGAACGTCTAGGGAATGGGGAATTCCCGCTACTCACCGTATTTCATAAATGTGGTTCATCGGTATCAAAATTGCTAGAACGAGAATTCGGATGAACTAGTTGCAACTAAATGTGGAACCAAGCTCACGCTCTCACGCTGTTGCCGGTCTATGGCTATCCTAGGTTTGGGTCCAATCTCTTGCAAACCCTAGCCTAGGGAAGCTAGCATTAGGATCAACATCATCGTCCAATTGCGCACCGAGCCCAATCTCTTGCAAACTCGGTCCACAATCTAAATTAGGATAGTTCCTACCCGTCCAATCTCTTGCAAACGGGTATTGGCATGGAATTGCAATCGGAAATCCTGGTATCGGTCCAATCTCTTGCAAACCGATACTTCGAAAATCTGACTCCAACCCAATTCGGATTTCTAGGGCTTCCTATCAATTTGGGATCCAATGTCTTGCAAATCCCAATCGATATGAATTCCTAGCTATCCGTGGTAAATTGATCCCAATCTAATCCCTAATAGCAATTCTAGCTCAATTTCCACCAATTCATCACAAATAAGAAATAGGGCTTGTAGGGTTCATCCCCACGCCCCAAGACGTGGAGACTACTCACAAATCATGGCAATAGCACAAGAATAATCAATGAAATAAGCAATAGAATTCATCACAAATATTGAGATAGATAATAAAAATAGAATTTTTAAGGAAGAGAGATGCAAACCAATGGAGTTCTTCAATTAATCTAACAAAAATCCAAGTTTTTCCTCTTCTCCAATCACAATATATAAAGCTAAAAAGTAATCTAAAAAGCTGCAAAAAATCTAAGAGATGGCTCCCTAAACTAGGGTAAAAACAGGGCTTAAATAGCCCCAAAAATCGTCCAAAAATCGTGACCAAAATACCCCTGCACAGCCTGTTTTCCGCAGTTTTCGCTACAGGCAGCGCATCGCACTCGGCCGAGGGACAAAAGTCGCTCGGCCGAGTGAAAACCCTGCAATTTTCCAGTAAGTCGGGACTTTCAGGGGTCTTCAGTTCGGGGGCGGCTCGGCCGAGTGAGTTGTCGTCACTCGGCCGATGGCTTCACTGCACTCGGGTGGACGGGATTTTCCACTCGGCCGAGTGGGTCTTCTGAAGCTCAGGCAGCTGAAAAACAGTAACTTCGATGTTTTGGAAGGGCCTCGTCTGGGTGCCACTCGGGCGGACGCGATATCGTCACTCGGCCGATGTGGTCTTCGGTGCTCGGCCGAGTGCACAGGTAACTCGTGTCTGAACTGGTCGGCCGAGCAGTGTCTTGCTGGTCGGCCGAGTGGCTCCTCCACTCGGCCGAGTGGGACACAAAAAATGCCCAATCTGATTGTTTTGTCCTCCTCGTCGCTCCTGCGACGTCCATTCTTCTTCCGCTCCTCTCCAACAGCAAAATACCCCTCGGGGAGGTCGTCGGTGACCGTCTAGAGTAAGCGCATCTCGAGATCACTCCAAATCGCGCCAAATCACCTGAAATGCGACAAAAACAACAAATCGTGAAAAGCATCGCAATATCGTCGATATATCGTGAAAAACATGATTTGGGCGATCTAAATGGCATGCAAACATGCGGAAAAAAGGTGTAAAATAAGGAGTGATCACCGGGCTACACGCCCGCTCCCCCCTTAAGACCTCTGGGGTGGGGCCAACCCTAGCCACCCAACCCAGAAAGGGCTACGCGCCCGCTCCCCTCCACCAGACCTCCGGGGCAGGGCGTAGGCAAGGCCACGTAACCATACCCCCAGACTTGGTAGACCCGTGACCCTTGAAAAGTCGAACCTGGGAAAGAGGACAAGGACACGTAAACCGGGACAAAATGGCGTCAGTTCCCGAGGAGGCGTCCCCGATGTGACTCGACGAAATGAAAGGACGCTCGAGAAATATGCCACCATTAATTATACACTCCAAAAGAGGTTCCTTAAGCGCCACCTGGCAAAAGCGGTTTAAAACGGGCGTGATTCCGAGGAGCCCATTAATAATGCCAACTCATCGCAATAATTATGGAGGAAACCGTCAGCAAATTCCCCCTATAAAGACACCACTCACCCTCCCGAAAGAGAAAAGAACAAAGAGTTAAAAGATATAAAAAATCGGGACCGACACCGTTCACCCGCTAGGAAACGGGCCGAGATGCCTCGTCCTAACAAAAGGGAGGTCACCGGCCACCAGTGGTTCCCTCCTCCCTGGGCGACGGTCGCTACATCTCCACTACCTCCGATAGGATATTCCCCTTACAAACGGATCGTCAATAGGATATTCCACTTACACAAGGGAAATCCACCTTTCGCTCCTCCGTCTGGTCTAAACAGGACGAGTCGGAGAGAGGTAGGCATCCGCTCCCCGTGGCAGGAAAGGCAAAAGCCCCCCGGGCTTGCAGGCCTGTACCTCCTCGCCTTCGACCTCCGGACGGGGACCTCGGCAAGGCTGCATCCCCGACGAGCCCAAAAGGCAAGTCATGGCGTGTCAGACCGCCCCCGCACAATCGGGACCCGAACCCCGCCCTCAAACCCAAACCGCGAGGCGTGGAGGGGAGGCAGCCCGATTGTCAAGATCTCCCCCCGCCCTCAAACCCAAACCGTGAGGCGTGGAGGGATATGACAAAGCAATGGAGGGGAGGCATCCCGATCGTCAGGATCCCCCGGGACAAACGCCACAGCAAGACAGCTTCCCTACCGCATCCACCTGGCCGAGGAGACCTTGCAACCCGTCAGCACAGACGGCGGACGCTCACCTAGGCGCCAAAAACAACTGAAGTTAAAAAGGCCCATCCGGCAGAGGGTAACCCCTAAATCCTGAGGTCGTTCACCGCAGGCGAGGACAGCTCCATAGCCCGCCCCGGGGCCGGATCTTACCCCCCCAACGGGCGATAATCTAAGTACTCGTGTACGAACCATAGAAGAGTTCTTGTAAATTTAAATGAAAACATTCATCTTTATCAAAGTCGCTTTAACTTTCTGAGAATGCCATAGCATGAAGCGATCCCCCTGACAGGGGCCGGGCGAGCTCACGAAACGGAACCACCCCTCGCGGCAGGGAAAGTAGGCACGGAGCATCGCACTCCCCCCGTACTTGCTTAGGACGCCCAGTAAGTTCGCACCAGCATTTCAAACCCCCCGATACTACGCTTCAAACTGAGACCCCTCGCCAACTAAAATCCACCATACCTTTCAGTCAAAGGGGAAAGGGTTGAACTGAGGCCCGCCCTGCGGGGCCACTTCCGCCCGAGGCAAAATCCACTGGTGACGGACACCCAGGGGTCGCCCATACAGGGGGTAGCTCCTGCTCGTGATAGGGCGGCATGTCTCATCCCAAACTTATCCGGTGATTCCCCGTCCCACCCAAAGACAACACATAGACCATCAACATCCCCTTCCCCCATACCTCACGCTCTCGGACAAGGGAATGTTGGGGGCAGTAATTGTGTACTCACGCAAGAAAACAAAATAGGTAACACCAGCGATAAAACACGGCAAAGACCGACTTTCCAGTGACGACTCGCTCGCCTCGATAGGGGCTACCCGGTTCGGACCGCACAGTGACAAACTACCCGGGGCCGGCCTCCCAAACCCTATCTAGATTCCCCCGCCAGATTAGGCCCACGATCCTCGAAAACTCAATCCTGGGAATAAGGACAATGACACGTAAACTGGGGCGGACCGGTCGCAAGCCAAAAACTGCGAAACAATGCATGTCGGGTATACGGCTGGTCCCGATAAGGCAGCGCCATGATGCGACTCAACGAAACAAAAGGACGCTTGGAAAACACGCTATCAGCATCAACACGCATCCCGAGAGGCCAGGACAGACGAACCGTGTCAGGTTCCGCCAGGAAAAACGGTTCCCAAAGCGCGTGATTCGACGAAGCCCATTAATGGCACTAGTCCCTCACATTATCCAAGGCAAACCCTTCCTCAGAATCCCTCTATAAGTACCCCCCCTCCAGAGTTTAGGGAGGAGAAGATACACGAGAGGGAATTGCATCCCCTCACACCGGGTATGAAAAAGCCCTGGACACCCCCACCGAGCTACGGAGAAGGCCGATATCCACCAACGGGCCTCACTTCCCCCACCGGTGACCGCCTCCACTCCGCGAACTCTGATAGGGTATTCCCCTTACACATAAGAGGCCCCGCCTGCCAGCCTTCCTCCTGCTCTTAACCAGATGAGACAGCAGGTCCGAAAGGCTAGAAACGGGCCGTCACACCCCAATTAACATCCACCCCACGGCAATCCCTACTGGGTGTGAGGATGGAAACCCCCAACGGGTCTCTCTACGACCCACCTGCCTACCCCCAACCTTCCCCGCGAGGCCGGCCCGTCGGACTCCCCCTCCGGAGGGCAACGCTACCACCTCCACCTCGTCCTCCGCCTCCTCCAGGTACGAGATCCCCGGCGAGGACGGGCAACCATCCAGCACGGCGATGGTGAGACAGAACGCGATGAAGCAAGGGAGGGGAAGGAAGAAGATCCACCTGACAAACGAGGGTCAGCCCTCCCGAGGGGGGTCATCGCAGGGTTGCATCCCCGATGAAGCCAAACGGTTATTCATGGCACGTCAGCTCGCCCCCGGACAGCGAGGCTGAAAGAATTCAGCGGTCAGTAGAAAAGAAGACCACCCCACAACAGGGGCCTGCTCACTCCGATGCAGCGGGCGACGAGTTAAAACAACCTCCCGCCCCGACCACGGGTTTGGTCACACCTGCCCTATTGTTGTAAATACCATCTAGATATCCTGTAAAGGCTGATGAATAATATTCTTCCTTACGGGCCCCTCACCCTAAGCCCAAGCGCACAACAGCTAAGAATTTCACCAGGCACAGTGCGGCTAAAGCACCGCAAAAATAACAACCACGTCCGGTAAACACATCACAACGAAAACCATGGCCTTCTCAAAAAAGTCGGGCTCCCCAAAAGTCCGACCCAGCCGCCACATACAATGGCACGTCGTTAAGGGGCAACGCCCCTCCCCAAATCGCAGTATCCCACCTCCTCGCTTGGCTCCCACTCGGGACGAGATCTCACGATCCCGCAACAGCGGGCAATACTCCACGAGAGCCGCGTCGCCATTCCTGAGCGTGGACCCGAGTCCGAACCATGTTAGAAGGGAGGTAGTGTTACGCCATCCGAGCCAAGCCGAGCTTCCGCCTCGTGCTCGAATGCCGGGGGTAATTGTTACGACCTAAAGATCATGGGAGTCCGACTCCCGCCCCGATCCGCTGATATACCTCGTTGACTCACCCCTTTGTAAAGGGGGCCGCCGTCCCGGAGGTCCAAGGCGACATGGGAATGGGCGCACCTCGCAGCGCCCCCCCCCCCCCCTCCGGTCGAGGCAAACAACCTCAGTCGCTCGGCCTGCCAAGGGCAGGGCGCCTGGGGAGCGCACCGACAGCGTCACCCGGGATGCTGACGAAGGCGTGGGCATACCCCTCCCTGCCAGCGATCCACGACCCGCGACCGAAGAGGTACGCGTCCGGGCCGAACAACCCACGAACAGGTCGAACCGGCGGGTCCCCGCAAACCCCGCAGCCGGGGATAACATGGCTGGACCCATAGTTCATCATGCACGACAAACAACATAGTGCAAGGACACGACTGACACTAACGCCGCCCGACCATCTGACAAAGCACCCCCTGGTCGCTGAGCCTCCTGACGCTTAATGCTTTCGGTCCTGACACCCTGACAAAAGCGCCCCTGGCTGTTGCGCCGTCTGATAAAAGCGGGGCAGACACTCCTGTTCCTGACATCCTCATCTGAAGCTTCTGCTGACAGCCGAGCCAGCTCAGCACGTCGAGTCAGCATGCCAGGTCAGCCACACCTAGTCATCTCTCATCAGGTATAAATACCTCCTCACCTCTTACAGTGAGGGGGTTGGAAAATTCTCTCTCTCAATCCATTATTCACACACGAGAGCAAAGGTCGTCCACATCTTTGTTCTCCCACTTATAGCTCGCCACGTACGGTCGACACACCCTCAGTTCGACCGGCGTGCCTAGCCCCCGTTTTAAGTCCTATTACTGACTTAGGCATCGGAGGGGCTAAGGGTTGGACCCCAACCCTGCCCTTCTGACGAGTTGCTCGTGATGCAGGAAAGCTCGCCCCTTGGTCGATGTCAACCTTTGGCTCCCGCCACCCGATCTTCTTCCGCCGTGTCCGGTGAGATTTGACTCCGTGGCCACCCCCGGCGGCAAGTCTAGCCTCTTCACCCCACTAATCACCTGTTAAATAGCCCACCTAAACCCTCTTATCAACATAACCACCGTTCCCTTGGTTTCCCTCAATACAAATTCATTGTACGCGAGTTCCACCTCGTAACACCTACAATATGAGGAGATAATCTTAAGAATTTTAACAGGAACATGGAAAGCTTGCATCCAGAATAAAACAATTCCGTAAATGACCGATCTAACAAGTTCAATCTGGCCAGAGATAGATAGCAGAGAAGAACTCCAGCCCATCATCCTCTTCTTGCATTTGTCAAGCAATTTGCCATAATTAGCGGATTTGGGGTATTTCGATGAGAGTGGCAGACCCAAGTAGGTGGTAATAGTTGTGGAAATCCTGATTCCCAACAATTCCGATTATAATTGCTTATTTTTGGTCCCCTTACTAAATATTCCCGCGCTTTTATCCCAGTTTACATGAAGTCCAGTTATAGTAGAAAACTCTTCCAGCAAATTTTTCACGCCAATAAAAGAGGTTTTGTTCGCCCTGCAGAACAGTAGGAGGTCATCTGCAAATAAAAGATGAGAAATTGTATTTGCCCGCCGCATTGGTTGGATTTTGCCCATATTAATATATTTGGCCATCAGAACGGAGAATGCTTCCATAGCAACCACAAATAAATAGGGAGAGAGCGGATCCCCTTGGCGAATGCCTCTATTACCTTTGAAATATCCCACAGGAGCACCATTTATCAATATAGAGAAGGTTGGCGAAGTAATGTACTCTCTGATCCATTCAATGAAGATAAGAGGGAAACCCAGCTGACGCAAGAAAAACAAGATAAAATCCATGCTTACACTATCAAAATCCTTCCTGAGGTCCAATTTCAGGCAAGCCCTACTTCCCATCTGATTGCTGAAATCTCTAATCTGTTCATGGGCTAGAAGAGTGGAATCAGAGAGTAGCCTCCCTTTAAGAAAAGCAGATTGATTTGGGGAGATCAACTCATTGATCACTACTTTTAACCTGTTGCACAGAATTTTGCTGATGATCTTGTAGAGAACATTACAACAGACTATGGGACGATAATCACTTAGCAAGGAAGCATTAGAATTCTTAGGCACCAGGGTTAAGAAAGTATGATTGACACTTTTGAGAAGAGACACTGATCTAAAAAAAGATTTAACAGCCAAAGTTAACCTCATCTCCAATAATACCCCAGTTATGCTGGAAGAATAAACCATTATAACCATCTAGTCCAGGTGCCTTATCGGGACCAATCTGGAAAACCGCCTCTTTGATCTCATCATTAGAAACCCTCCGACCAAGACAATCAGACGACTCCATAGTTAAGATACGTTTCGGCACCAGATTAGGGAAGTTGCTCAAATAATGATTCTGAGTATAAAGTTTTTCAAAGAAAACAGGAGCTTCCCTTTTCAGGTCATACAAAACTCTACTTTGTTGACCATACGCATCAACAAAATGATTCAGGGAGTTACGAAAAGTCCGCGATTTCATAGCAGTGTAGAAGAATTTGGTATTCCTGTCACCCAATTTCAACCAGTCCTGACGACTCTTTTGTCTAAACATCTCTTCTTCCAGTGTCAAAGCAACCATAAACTCCTTAAGAAGAAGCTGTTCTTCATGCTGCAATGTGGAGTCTGAGAAAATACTAGGATTATTACGAATTGCCTCCAACCTCTGCCGGCAATTACTAACCAACTTCTCAGCGTGATAAGCTCCAGCCCAGTTAGGAAGATTGGGTTTCAAGTGTTTTAATTTTTGAGTGAGCCGAAACATAGGAGTACCCTGGAAATTCTCGCTCCAACCCTTAGCAATAACATCCTGAAAATCCAGGGCACTTGATCCAATAGTTGGAAAAATTAAATGGCTTGGGATCAGGCGTATGCGTAATATGAAGATTAACTACCATGGGAGAGTGATCGCTGGTACTAGGATCAAGATAATCCAAATAAGACTCAGACAGAGAATTATGTATATTCTACATACATACATGTATGTATGTATATGTATGTATGTATATGTATACTCTTGTCCAAATTCTCTAATCCAATTTCTCTTGTCCAATTTCTCTTATCCAATTTCTCTTGATACCATCCCTATTTTATAGAATAGATATGTATGTATGTATATATGTATATGTATGTATGTATATGTATATATGTATATGTATACTCTTGTCCAAATTCTCTTATCTAAATTCTCTTGTCCAATTTCTCTTATCCAATTTCTCTAGATACCATAGGAAGGAAAAACTAAAGGCGAACCCGGCGGAAAAAATAAAGGAAAGGAAAAATGAAAGAGATAGAAGATAGGAAGGAAAACAAAGAGGGAGGTGCTGATCATTTTCTTAGGATGTGGATTTTTCTTACTCATATAGCACACGGCAAATATAAAGCACCTGCTAAAGATTTTTATCTCGATATCATAATCATATGGATGCATTCAAAATAGAAACCCAAGAATATCAAAATAGTATGAAATACAGAATCATTCTAGAATTAACATCGTCTGAAGCATCTAAAGCGGCATACATAATCATAGACCACACACTTTTCAATTGAATGCTTTCTATTTGGAGTATAAGAGATATCACACAATATGGATCAATAAGAATATAAAGGTATGGCTTTCATGAAATGTGTGCTAAGTTTCAATTCCTGGATTTCGTAAAAACTTTTAGTAATCTCACCGAGTATAGAAAATTACCTAGCTTAGGTTGTCATGCACAATCAAGTAGTCACTCTCTCACACATCATTGGATCCTCTCCCACAAGCTTATCTAAAAGCATGGTGGCATAAGATGAATCAATAAGCTTATTCCCCATTTTTGAAGATCCAAAAAAAGAGGGGGAAAGAGAGAAAGAGTATGAGATGGATCATATAAGAACATATTTTCTCTTTTCTTTTCTTTTTTTCTTCTTTTTTTCTGTTATTTTAACAACAATATATACAACTGTGATCCCAAATCAAAAGATAGAAAGATATACAAGAATAATTTTTTTCTTTTTGATTTTGGTGGTATGGAGCATGGATTTTTATAGCGGGGGAAAATGCCAATATAAGAATCGCTAAAGGGAGATTCACCAATGATTTTAAGTATAGAAATAATGCTCAAGATATGTGGAGAAAGAAATATATGTAACACTCGGTTCACTCTATAGAATGTGCACGACAACTTTCAGCAGAGTAATGTAATCTACTCAGTTTAATCTCAGAAAGTAAACTAATCCAGTTATATCAACCTAGCATACATTCAATCAACCTGAAAGTGAAGCGTATAATTTTCATGCAATAAGAAGTGATATAGGAAAAGAAAGCAGTACTCCAGATATAAGCAATCAATGCGTGAATCTTGGTGTGTTTTCTATGAAGAGTATACGGTAAAAATCATCAGACTCAGCTAATAAAAGAATATCATCCATATACATACAAGAAAGTGCGGGTTACTATCTCAAATGCATAGCAAGACATAGCATATGATATCTGAAATAAAAACTATGGCATGACAAGATAATATGCATATAGAGATAAGCTAACATCACATCATCATCATCACAGAAAATTCATCTCTAGCAAAAAGGATAAATGAAATAAGGATAAAGGAGAATAAAAACTACTGTACATATGCAGCATACTCAAAAAGGTAAGAAAACGTGATGCATGGGAAAAAAATGAAAAGGTGGGTGAAAATAAGCGTAAAAACGAAGAAATGTGGGAAAAAGAAAATAAAAGGCGACAAAAATAAAAAGTGCATGAGAACTCACTCCCCCAAGCTAAAGTGCACAGTGTCCTCAATGTGCAAAGTGTGGCACACCGAGAGGTAAAAAGTGTGGGTGGGGCGGGTGATGATGCATGCATGAGAATAAAAAATAAAAAATAAAATAAAAATAAAAAATGAAATGTGATGGGAATGCAAATGATGCTTGCAGAGATCAAAATAGTGCCATATAGGTGTCCCCAAAAGTACTCCCTCACTCCCAAGAAGATATAGACAGATATGAACAAAAAGTGACCAAAACGTGTGGGGAGGAGGGGTGCAAAATCAGCAGGCTTAGGAAAAAATCCAGCGTGACAACAGCAAAATATCAAAGGCATCCAGTGTGTGCCTAGGTGGGTGGGGGTGCACCAGCACCGTCCTGTGGCGGAGGTGGTGGTCGTGGAGGCTGCTGGGTGGGGGTGGGTGGCTGAGGCAGACGCTCAAGAATCTGGTTCAGGCAAGCCTGAATACCAGGAAGCAATGCGACGCGG
Source organism: Scilla litardierei (assembly GCA_030789695.1). Lineage (NCBI taxonomy): Eukaryota > Viridiplantae > Streptophyta > Magnoliopsida > Asparagales > Asparagaceae > Scilla > Scilla litardierei. The sequence goes on from CM061141.1 coordinate 153,340,267, forward strand.
GTCTGGACTGCACTAACAGTAGCAGAGAGATCCCGAAAATCTGCTTTAAGTCCACTCCTTGTCCCCTCAAGAGCACGGAGATACTGAACTAGGGTGTCGGGGGGGAGGTGGAGCAAAGGGTCGAGCAGGACGAATAGGTGAAGTGCAGGGCTGCCTTGCTCGGCTACTGTAAAGGATGGGTGTGACCATGGGGTGGTGAGCTGGACTCAGCTAAGGTGCTCCCGACACTAACAGAAGTGTGGACAGAGGTGTCAGGAGGTGCAGATGAAGCATGTGTAGGCTGAGGGATCACGGGATCAAGTGGTGGAAGGAGGGGCTCCTGCTGAGCACCCTTAGGCTCTAGTATGTATGCAACACGGATGAGGAGATCCATCGCTGGAATCCACTCCCCGCCCGTAGGTCCAATATGTGTCCGAGCAGGGCTCGGGAGAATTATGTATTCGGCACCGTGGGGACTGTGCAGCCACACCCAGTGGCACTGACCATGAGGATGTAGCTTCCTCATCTGGGCCATGACATCTATGGAGAGTGAGGTGGGGCCTGGTGGTCTCAGCAAGCCATCTGGGAGGTCAACTCTGCACAAAAGAGTCAAGAGGGTAATCAGGCCGCCGCAACAGATAGGCGTCTGAGCGCCGATAGAAATAATGATTCGGTTGATGTACCAACTGGCGATATCAATCTCTATGGCAGGGACCAGAATGTCTCCTCCATCAAAAACCCTAGAACGCATCATCGCGTAGAGCATGTCGAGCTCTGGCGTCGACATCGTCCCCGGCTCGTATCTCGCAAGAAAAAAGTCTTCATGAGGCGCTGTACAACGCGGAGGCATGGGTGGAGGATGGTAGAGGCCTTGGCCCGACTAGGGTCAAAGGCAAGGGGAGATCCTGTGATCTGTGTCCAAAAAGCAAGGGTGTCGAATGACGGCGGTGGGATGTGCGTGGGGCTGTAAGCTCGGTCTGGGTCCGGGACGGTGGGCCACTGGAAGAATGCTCGGAGAATGTCAAGAGTGACCTCGCACCCCTGATCCATCAGGCGAAAGGAGCATCCTCCAGGGGTCCGATCAATAGAACAAAGGACCTCTAGTGTCAGGCGGATGTAAGTGTCCGCCGACACGACAAGAAATCATGCAACCCCACATTGTCATACAACTAGAGTAGCTCATCAAGGACCCCTAGGCACTCAGGATCAGCTAGGTGTGCGAACCTAGTGGGTACGATCGAGCGATGGGAGATACGCTCAAATCTGGCACGCTGAGCATCATTTCTAAACGTGATCCCCATCGCATCGAACGTGGGGGCAGGCTGTGCAGGTGGTGGAATGGGCACAGTAGGAGGTGGCTGTGCGGGTGAAGGTGGGCTATGTGACGGGGAGTCCGCCCTAGCGACAGAGGAGCCATGATCACTTGACTTCTTCCGCTTGGAAGCGGGCTCCTGAGTGTGTGGCTTAAGGCGTGGCGACATGTGTGCCGCGAGACGTGCCCACCCAAATGAAAATGCAACGCGCTATAAAATGGAACGAGTATACCTGAGCACGCTGCGAGAGCAAAAAGTTAAGAGTGCAAAGAATGGCCTCCTCCGCGAAGCTCCAAGCGTCCAGAATCTCCCCCAAGCTCCCCCAAGCTAACCTGAAACACAAGCAATCAAATTAGTGAATGATAATCAATATATATGGGGAAGATAGGGGGTAATAGATATAAATAGGATTTAATTTGAATTTGGGGTGCAATGGGCATATGGATTGGTGAAAATGGAGAAAAAATGAGGTTTCGAGGCGTAATGGGGATGTACGGCGGTGGAAGGGGCAGCGACTCGGTGGCGACCGGAGGTGAGGCAGCGGTCGGCCTGCATCGGGTGGTTCGGGCGAGGAGGAGGCGGTTCGGGCGAGAGAATTTGAAGGGGCACGGGCGTTGGGCGAAAGAAATTTGGGAATTTTGGGTTTTCGAAAATCGCGCTACGCCCGCAGCGTATATAAGGATGTAGCGACTCGACCGAGTGACACGTTCACTCAGCCGAACGGCTCGGCGATAAAAAATTTTCAAATTCTCTCAATACTTACGACTCGGCCGAGTAACTTTTCCCATTCGGCTGAATGGACAAGTTCCACTCGGCCGAATGGCAAGGCCACTCAGCGATTTTTGAAACATGTAGGGTATCAGATTCACTCGACCGAGTAACATAGTCATTTGGCTGAGTGGCAATAATACTGTAAATCACAGAAAATAACAGAGAGTGGATCTGTAGGGTCTTCCTTGATCGGTACTCTACTCGGCCAAGTAGATTCTTCACTCGGCCGAATGAAAAGTTCATTCGACCGAGTTGCTAGCTGTTTTCACCTCGGCTCTCTGTTTTTGCTCCATTCTCTGTTTTTCTCGTCCCCGTCAGTTTATTCCTCTTCCTAAGGCCTGAGCACGTTCCTGGAGCGCTCTCCCTTTCCATGGTCATCCTCCATATGAATGATTTCGTGTTCTCCATCTACTGTCATGAAAAATATAGCCCGTTGTCACGATTTTTATTGACTCTACACTCTAGCACTAAGAAAAATCTAAAACAAAAATAGAATTCAACTAAAAATAATGTAAATCCGTCGGGTTGCCTCCCGACAAGCACTCGTTTAAGGTCTTGAGCTCGACCCCTTATGATTTTCGTTTAATGCGCGATATTTGGTGCATACGAGATGCGCCCGTCAAATTTGCCGAGAAGGCCACTTGGATTTGGTTGTTGATATTCGTGGCCATTCCTTGGCTTTCCCTCATCATGGGTAGTGTTGGGAGATAAGTCCCCCAAGCTTGAGCTTGTACCAATCTTTTTCTTCACCGACGATGATGCTTTCTTATCCGGCGGAGCTTTCTTCAAATTGTTGGCCGTGGAGAGCTTGCATAGCTCCCTTATTCTCGCGACATCAGCGTCGTCTTCTTTGTCATCTCCCATAGAGTCATCTGGAGGGTCTTCCAACTTTTCTCCATTACAAGAAGATTGTCATTCTTCAAGGCCGTCATCGTGTAAGGCGCCAATAGAGTGTGGAATGGCTTCGTCGATCACCTCATCAAGGAGGTGTGAAAGATCATGGGACCGCCCTTTGAGTAGTTATATGCGATTCACTTCACCGGTAGGGGCCCATTCGAAATAATTCTTGAGCCATTGTCCATTTACCTTGAAGGTGGCACCATCTTTTCCTTCCAACTCAAAGGCTCCCACCGGTTGTATGTGCTTAATGGTGAATGGTCCCGACCATTGCGATCTTAGCTTTCCGGGAAAAAGTCGGAGTCTAGAATTATATAGGAGGATCTTATCTCCGACCTTGAAGTCCATAATGGTAATGTGTGCGTCGTGGAGAATTCTAGTCCTTTCCTTGTATATTCTTGAGCTCTTGTAGGCGTCCCGCCTAATCTCATCAAGCTCATTGATGTCTAGGAGCTGCCTCACCGCCGCACTTTTGTAGTCATAATTAAAGGTCTTGACGGCCCAATACGCTAGGTGTTACAACTCTACCGGCAAATGACAAGCTTTTCCATTAACAAGTCGGTATAGGGTAGTGCCAACGGGAGTGCGAAAGGCCGTGCGATATGCCTATAATGCATAGTTCAATTTCGTGGACCAATCCTTTCTAGATCTATCGACGGTCATTTCTAGAATTTGTTTAATTTCCCGGTTAGACACCTCTACTTGTCCACTCGTCTGAGGGTGGTATGCCATACCAATTCTATGATTCACCTAGTACTTTTTCAACATGGATTTAAACTTATTTTATATAAAATGGCTCCCTCCATCGCTTATCAAAGTACATGGCACTCCAAAGCGTGGTAAGATGTTTTGCTTGAAAAATTTGGACACCACTCTTGCATCATTAGTTGGGGTGGCAATGGCTTCCACCCATTTTGAGACGTAGTCCACCGCTAATAGGATATACTTGTTTCCTTTGCTTGATGGAAAAGGGCCCATGCAATCCACTGCCCAAGAATCGAATAGCTCAATTTCCAAAATGGGCTTCATTGGCATCTCATTCCGTTTCGATATATTGCCGGTCCGTTGGCATCTATCGCAATGCTTGACGAAGTCATGCGTGTCCTTGACCATGGTTGGCCAAAAGAACCCGCACAGTAATATCTTTGCGGTGGTTTTGGAGGCGGCGTGGTTCCCTTGCAAGGCATACTATGGCAATGCATAATGATTGATGTCGCCTCCTCCTTGGAAACACACCTCCGTATAATATTGTCCTTGCATATCTTGAAGAGGTACGGATCTTTCCAGAAATAGTTTCGAACTTCATGCATAAATCTCCTTTTTTGTTGCGTGGGCATTCCACATGGTTTTATCCCACTAGCCAAATAATTGACGAAATCCGCATACCAAGGCACCTCTCCGAGTCTTATGGCGAGTAGCCTCTCTTCGGCAAAAGTGTCATCGATTGGTAGGCTATCATCCTCCTTGTCACAAACAAGCCTAAACAAGTGATCCGCCACAACGTTGTCTGTGTCCTTCTTGTCTCTAATCTCCAAGTCGAATTCTTACAACAAGAGTATCCATCTTATCAACCGTGGCTTGGCCTCCTTTTTGCTTAATAGATATTTCAATGCAGCATGGTCAGTGTGCACAATCACCTTAGATCCGAGGAGGTAGGAGCAAAACTTCTCGATGGAGTAGACTACCACCAAGAGCTCATTCTCGGTAATGGTGTAATTCTTCTGTGCCTCGTCCAATGTTTTGCTTGCATAGAATATTGCATGAAGCTTCTTTTCCTTCCTTTGTCCTAGCACCGCTCCAATTGCTTGGTTACTTGCATCACACATAAGCTCGAAGGGAAGGCTCCAGTCTGGCGGATGTATAATGGGAGCGAAAATGAGAGCTTCCTTCAATGTATTAAATGCTTGCAAGCATTCTCCTGAAAAGACAAATGGATCATCTTTAGCAAGTAAGGCGGTAAGAGGTTGGGCAATTAAGGCAAAATCCTTGATAAGCGGCGGTAAAATCCCGCATGACCAAGAAAGACTCCAATGCCCTTAACATTAATAGGAGGAGGGAGTTTTTCGATTACCTCAATCTTCGCCTTATCAACCTCAATCCCTCTGGATGAAACAAGGTGCCCAAGAACTATCCCCTCGGTGACCATAAAATGACATTTCTCCCAATTAAGAGTAAGGTTATTTTGTTGGCATCTTTTAAGAACTTTAGTAAGATTAGCCAAACAAGAATCAAACTCACTTCCATAGACAGAAAAATCATCCATAAAGACTTCCATAATGTTTTCAATATAATCAGAAAAGATGGATGTCATGCACCTTTGAAATGTGTCGGGAGCATTGCAAAGACCAAAGGGCATTCTACGGTAGGCATATGTGCCGTAAGGACATGTGAAGGTAGTCTTTTCTTGGTCATCTTCATGCAAAGGGATCTGAAAGAATCCCGAATACCCGTCCAAATAGCAAAAGAATTTATGTTTAGCGAGGCGCTCTATCATTTGATCAATGAAGGGCAAGGGGTAATGGTCTTTCCGGGTGGCTTTATTTAATTTCCTATAATCAATACACAGCCGCCATCCCGTGACAGTGCATGTAGAAATGGGTTCTCCCTTATCGTTTTTTATAACGGTCATCCCCCCTTTTTAGGGATGACATGAACGGGGCTAACCCATCTATTATCAAAGATATGATAGATAATGTTGGCTTCAAGCAATTTAAGAATTTCCTTCTTAACCACCTCCTTCATGTTAGGATTTAACCGCCTTTGAGGCTCTATGGAGGTGGCTTCAGTGTTTTCTAAGTGGATTCTGTGCATGCAAAGCCTAGGACTTATTCCTTTCAGATCAGAGATGGTGTAGCCTAGGACATCCTTGTGACTTTTGAGGACATCTAAGAGTCTTTCAAGCTGGTCATGGTTAAGGGCGGTATTGACAATTACCAGATAGGTCAATTTATTGCCCAAGAAAGCGTACCTCAGATTCGGAGGCAATTGTTTCATTTCTACCTCAGGTGCCGCTGTACTCCCTACTTTCTCCTCTTGAGAAAGCTTGACCTCTTCTGTGACATCTGAGTTCTTGTATGCGGGCTCAGATTCGCTTCTCGGTGAGGACGGCGCATTGGAATGAATACTGCACAGCTCTGTGTCGACATTGATGGGGTTACCACTCTGCTCCAGTCCACACTTGAGATCAAGGGATGCATCAGTGGGTTCATAAATATCAGAGAGAGAGTCATATAGTGTGCTTCCCTGAATCTCGGCATGCCAAGTGGGCTCCTCAGGAGTGTAGTACTCTTCGGTGTACGCTCTACTATCTTCAAAGTGTAACAAGTCGTCCCTCACATCGACCTTGATGCTGCCCTCGATAGTCCCTTCCGGAGAGATTTGATCCATCACAAAGCTAGCAAATAGTTGCTCAATGGGGTCCTCGATATTAATGGAAAAAGCCCCAGTGGTTTGGACCTCATCAACAAGCTCCTTCAGAAGATCTGCGAGGGAATCCTCATCTCCCGGACCAGACTCGGTCCTCATGATCACGTCTCCCATGTTACATGTTTAAGATTCTATGGAAAATACTGGGAGCACATAAATTGGGCATCATACGAAGTCAAAAGAAATAAGAAAGAAAGTTAGATATAACCGGGTAAGAAAAGTCGAACACTGTCAAAAATGACTCCTCGGCAACGGCGCCAAAAACATGGTCGACCCCCGGATATACACCCGAAAAACGACTTGTAGTTTTACCGCAAGCGCACGGTGTAGTGGCGAGCGGGTATCAAATACAGGGAGGACAATTGACAGTATCTCACTTAATTACCTAGCTATCGAGAGAATAAGAGTAGATTTGGTGTATCGTCACAATCGTTCAATAGCAAGAAATATAAATATAATAAAATGTCTAGGGATAGGAAATCCCCACTATGGACCGTCTCTTATCCTTGTGAATCATAGAGTTCATTGTTGCTAAGCTTGAACATAGGTGAACTAGTCGTAACTTAATGTAGAACCAAGCTCACGCTCTCGTGTTATTGTCGGTCTATAACAAACCAAGGTTAAGGCCCACTCTCGTGAAAACCCTAGCCTAAGCCACTAGCGTGAAGAACGACATCTTTGTCCAATCGCATCTCGAGCCCACTCTCGTGCAAACTCGAGCTACGATCTAGGTTATGATAATTCGTATTTGTCCAATCTCTTGCAAACAAATATTAATATAGATTCATAATTAAAACCCCTAGCTTTGGCCCAATCTCTTGCAAACCAAGTCTAGAGAAATCCAATTATCGATCTAAATCGAATATCTAGGCCTTCCTACCAATTGGGATCCAATCTCTTGCAAATCCCAATCGATATGAATTCTTAGATACTCGCAATATATCAATCACAACCTAACCATTATCAATTGTAGCAACAAATCCATAAATTCATCACAATTCACAAGATCGGGTCCATATGGTTCATCCCTAGGCCCTAGAACGACGGAACTACTCACTAATCATCATAAAAATCTCAGAAATAACAACAATAGTCATGGCACAATTCATTGCAATAGAGAAACAATTCATAAAAATTGAATTTTTAACAAGAAAGAACAAACCAATGAAGTAACCAATGATCTCCAGCTGAGATTTCTCTAAATAATAGCCGTCAAAAACTAAAAGAACTCTCTAAAAACTAATTCAAGTCTCTCCTAAAACTACGGTAAAAACAGGGCTAAAATACAAGCCAAAATCGTCCAAAAAATTCGTGACAAAACTGCCCCTGCGCAGCACAGAATTCGCATTCCTAGCAGCAGGCGAAGAAGGTCACTCGGTCAAGTGACCCTTTTCACTCGTCCGAGTGACAAACCCTGTAAAAGAACAGCAACTTCGGGGTTTTCAAGGTCCGTCTCTCTGGGTGACTCGGCCGAGCAGGCTTCTTCATTTGGCCGAGTAGCTATTCCGGCGATGTTCTGGCTCGGGGAGATCGCTGTTCCGGCACCGCTGCCACCGTGAGCCCACTACCGTCGACTCCCCCTCGGCCCCCTCCTCCAGCTACAAGCAACTAGAGCCTCTGCCACGGCCCCGATCTTCTTCTCCGTTCTCCACGCTCCAAACCCTAGGTTTGGGTTTCTTTCGCCGTTTTACGGCGACTGGGACCTCGCCTTGGAGATCCATCGGTACCGTGAACCCTCGATCGGCCTGCTCTTCGATTCGGCACCAGGAACAGTGTCTACGAATGTCGTTTGAAGTTTCGTCGCAGATCCAGGCGTCGATCGACCATTTCACACTTCCCGAGGGCAATCTGGTGACTTTTGCCACTGACGATCACCTCTGGGTACCCTCAGTTGCTGATTGTGACAACGTGGAGCTGACGGATCACTGATAGGAATCTGTGCTCCAGGCCTTCCACCCTTGACCTACCGTCGGGTGACGCGACGTTGTGTCAGAATCGTCATCGACGTGGAGCTTTCGCATCTGGCTAGGTAACGATTCTCTAAAGCCTTGTTGCTCTAGTAATTAGGGCCAACTTGCATGAAGTAACTCACATAGAACGAACTCATTAGAAAATCGCCTCGATCGATCAATGGACTTACTCTGCTGTGCATATAGGATAGATGGAATGATCGATAGAACTAGGCAGCATACCATAGGTCTGGTGACCCAAAGCGGGCCCAGTTAATCTAGCTTATCTTATGTCGTTGTCTGTGGATGTTAGAGTGCATGATTGTGATGATAGGATTATCGTACAGGTTCCGTAGATCTGTTGGTTGACCCAGACCCTGCTGGACTACATCCTTACTGGAATCTTTCAGGCAAGGAATGAGACTTTAGTTACTGCTTTTATGCTTTTTCTAGAATTGATGTTAGAACTGCTAGATTTATTTCTACAAAATACTTGAAAATGATCACATGTTACTTTCTGCTCGAACCCACTTTTAAGATGCAACTTAAACCTCACATGCTAATTAATAAGCCAGACATTATAATTGTGTGGATCTTTGTAGAAGATCACAGGCGTGGGCCTCTCCTATACGGAGGTTGGCACTACTCTTGTGGAGCGTCTGCTGGCTAGCCCAGAGACGGCTCGCTTACGGACTTGTGGAGCGTTTGCTGGCTCGTCCAGGAATGTCTCGCATACGGATAGTTAATCGATGATGGGGGTGACCATTGAGGACTGGTGCTCCCCAGCTTCGGCTCACTCGTGACTGGTACGTTCCAGTATGATACGTAGTATCATTCATGATTAATGTTTTGTTTCAGATCGATGACGGGGGTGACCATTGAGGACTGGTGCTCCCCAGCTTTGGCTCACTCATGACCGGTGCGTCTCGGTATGATACGCAGTATCATTCGTGATTATTATCTTGTCTCGTGTCTAGATGGAGCGTTTGTTGGCTCGTGTCCATAACACAAACGACTCGCGGGTGGGGTTGGACAACAGAGTCTAGCTGGGCCTGGGGGGGTAGCTCCCCTCCGCCTACGCAGCTTGAGTTCTTAGGCTTTATCTTTGTATCGCAGTTGGTGCACTCCTGTCCGCTTCACAAGGATGCGTTCCGGTCGTTTGACCTTTTCTAGACTTGGACAATCTGACCAGATGGACACCCCTGGTAGAATGACAGAACTACATGAACAACTCTTGGACGATCTGTCTAGATGGACACCCTTAGCAGATCGATTAGAATAACCATTACTTATTTCCTGCTTTCTAGGACTGCCTGTGTAGTTTGTCATTTAAATTCCATTTAGAACTGTTAGAATTGTATAACTGCATTAACTTATGGTCTCATTAGTTCGTTGCTGACATGTGTTTTGCACATGTCTCAGACTTGACCGAGCTGCCACAACCTGAGGACCCCAGTAGACTCTTTCCTCTTTAGTTGCCTCCGGTACATACAGTTTTAGTCTATATGTTAAACTCTTTGTTAAATACCTTCTGCATTTGAATAATATCTTATTTTACTGCTATTTCTATTGTTTCATGCTAAATCGTTCGATCGGACCTTCCCCTCCGCATCATAACTTGCCATAGACGCTTATTGGATCCCGAGCCTCAACGGCTCTAGTCCATGCGGGCTGGCCATGCCTCGTTGCCCAATCTTTTGGGAAGCGGGGCGTGACAGTTTTTGTGGTGGCCCATGCAGGTCTTGATCGTATGATTTATCGAAACAATAGTGTTGCAGTAACTATTCAAACAACCAACAATATTCGAGTCTGACATAAGTTAGTTAGGTTTAGACTAGTTCCTTGGCCCCCTCTAGTTTGGATTTGTGTGAGAATACAGGAATAAGATGAAGTTTAAAGTGATGTATTTCTAACACATTGGATAGTTATAAGGTTGGATTCTCGACTTGACAAGGAACCATGGAAGTGAGAACATTGAATCGAGGGAATGAGATCGACTCTTAGTATGCTGCTCGTGATAGAAGTGTGGTGATTAGAAGTCTTGTCTTAACGACTAAATGCGTAGACCTACATCGATCAAGTGAAACGTTATGCAACAGATATTATGAGCATATTTATATATAAGAAGAGTAGCAACAGTATAACCTGGTTGAAGTAAATAATATGATCATTAGAGATGAACAGAAGAGATTCGGAGTGATAATGTGATGATGAGATTGATCTTATGATGGATTGTATAAGATCGACAACATGATCTGTTTTGGACACAGTGATTTAAAGGAATTAAGGATCTTGGGAATGTCATGGGAGTTTCAAAGTCGACCGTTCAAATACGCATCGAGTGCGTACTGATCACTGGATTCCAGTTACAGTTTACGAAATGGTGAAAGGTGATGACTTCTCCAGATCATGTGGATGGATTATAGTCAACAGTGACTAGCAGTTTAAGTGTCAATGAAAATTCTAGATCAAGTCAAGTGAGCATGTTTGGTTTTACGAGTGCTCAATGATCAGGAAATATGGGAAAAGAGTTAGTAGATTGCCTTGGTTGTTTGGATTGAAAAGGAAATCGTAAGTAAGTCTGACGCCCGAAAATCTAGAATTGGTTGGTAGTTTCACTTTAGAGATTCCTAGAGGTAGCTGAGCCAAGAACCAATTGAAGCGGAGAACAACAGGATCATTATAACTGGTTCTCATGAACGGGCTTTTGAGTTGGAAATTTTATTGGTGTTTAAAATGATTGGGACCAGCCAATTAGGGCAGGTTAGTTGGAGGTTGTTTAACCACCCTAGATGTCAAATATTGGAAGTGTCTACACATTAGAGCCTTGTGTTTGTTCTGCCTTCCCCGTAGATCCATGAGGAGTGTAACGACCACTTTTCGCTGTACTTTGTTTGTGCACGTGCTTTTGACCGTGCACGTGTTTGTTTCAGACTTTATTTGATTGTGAACACTTTTGTGTGATATGCCGTTGTGAACGTCTCTGAGAGTATTAAATAGTGGCACTATCTTGGAACGACACTTCTCGAGTCGTTTTTCCACAATTTAATCTTACTCGATGAGACGTGACGATTTTCACTTTTGACGGGAGACGTTCCTATTTTTAGTTTCGTCATCCGACGTCGAATTTGAGATCCGTCTTCTTAGTTAGCTCACATTCGTCATCACGATCACCACGATATTTATTTTATAATTTTTGGAGTTTATTTGACCACTCTTATATTTTTAACAAGTTTTATATTATTTTTAATAATTAATTTTTAAATTATTTTCGGCCAAATAAAATTTATTTGAGTTTAAAACGTATTAAAGAATTTTTGAGCAAATTTCCAGCTCATTTGGACCAAGTCAAATCCTTGGGTGAGTTGGAGAAGTTGAATTTCAAATTTTAAATTATTTTAAACTTCTAATCCTATTAGATTTAGCCCTAGACCAAGTCAACCCATCTACACTATATAAGCAACCCCTAGGAAGACCTATTTTTGCAAGAAATTAGCCCTAGCCTCTTCCAAAACTCAAATTGGACGTTGCGACGATTCGTCGCAACGTTGCGATGTTCAGCCACCGATCTGACCGAGGAAAACAGCTCCGTTCCCCCGCTCCGACCGAAGCCCCGCCCCGCATCCTAGCCGCTCCGCATCGCAGCATAGCGCTCCGCTTGCCGCCCGCTCCGTTCCCTCGGTCTGACCGAGGGATTGGCCCGCACCCGCTTGTCGCCCCGCTCGGCACCGTCGCCCGCTTGTCACCCCGCATCGCTCCGCATCTGACCGAGGCGCCCGCCCGCACCGTGCGCTTGCCGCTTCGTTGCAACGTTGCAACGCATTGTCGCCCGTAGCGACCGACCCGATTCCCCGCTCTGACCGAAGGAAGCCCCCGCACCCGCCTAGCGCCCGCACCCCGCAGCTGCACAGCCCCGTCCCCCCGCAGCGACCGAGAGGATCTCCCGCATTGGCTGTGTACGACCGAGAGTCATTCTTCGCAACCCCGCATCCGTCGCACCACTTGCCTCCGTGGGCCCCCCAAGTTCTCCAGAGGTATTGTGGATCCCCAAAGGTCCCTAGGACTACTGTGGGCCCCACCTAGGTGTGTTCTCTTCGACGACTTGCCACGTACGACGTCGTCGCACGTCGTAGCCCGTCGTCGCACGTGCGAGCTTTGGAATCTGGAATCGTCGCCCGGGTTGATTGCTCTGAAATTTCCAGTGAGGAATCTAATTGGAATCTGGACTTGGAGCGCGATCTTATTATTCCAACCCCCGGCGTCGCTACCCGACGCCGGTGTAGCTTTCGCGTCGTGTTGAGGTAACGCTTTGCACCCCTAGGACCCCCAACCCAATTGCATGCTAACCAAGATTAAAAATCAGTATTTTAAAGTATTTTAAATGTTTTAGCAATCACTAATCAAGATTAATAAAACGGATGTAGGCCGGTGGACTTGTGCACGTAGGAATCGTGACTTTGGACTCGTTGGACGGTGTTTTCTTGACGTGATAGTTGCAGGCAAGTGAAACTTGCCAACTCTTTCTTAGGGCCATGTTTTTAGGCCACTTCCTTGTTTTTAGCGTAAAAGAGACTAGTCAATGAAATGATAGCTGGCTAGACGCCTACTTGATCTAGTTTGACAACGAAACTAGATCCGTCACCTAATTGATCTAGCTTGACAAAGAAGCTAGATCCAACCCTTAAACTTGTTGTTCATGCATACTAAACTGTCACGTTTACTTTCCTTACCTGTACGCCTTACTACTTGTCATGTCATGTCATCCATGCATTGAATGTCGCATTGGTAGCACACGCTACAATACTTGTACTTGTACTCCCTTGACTGGCTAGGTGCACCCCTAGACCAGCAAGATAAAACACTTCCTGGCTCGTGTTCCAGAAGCGAGCATTCCCGTTCGGGGGTAAGGCCCTGGCTCGACACACGTGGAGGGGTAGGGATAAACATTCGCTGGAGCTTAGGAGTTGGCCCGCGCAGCCACTCTAGCCAAAAGACGGAATCTCTGTGCACGAGGTGCTTACTTTTCTTGTCTTGTACTTGTCTTGTGAATGTCATGCCATGCTCGTACTTTACTTTACTTTACCCTACTTGTTGCACTCATTACTTTAAACTGCCATGTCATTGCATCATGCTAGAACTGCTAGGTTGCTTTACTTTTACCTACTTTTCAGTTTCCTTGCACAAGTCTTCCAGACTTGCTGACATGTGCCCCTTTCTCTTTGGGTGTCACATGTTAGACCCTGAGCCAGAGATAGTTGTTGAGGTCGAGGTGTTGCTGACGCTGAGCCTGAGCCTACGTCCGTCGAGGAGTTCGTAGACACCGGAGACCAGTCTTAGAGACTGATTTTACTTGCTTTGCTTTAGGTTGCTGTAGTTGCCGGTGCTTGCACCATTTCCTTGTTTTCGCACTTTGTACTTTTGTTGGCCATGCTGGGCCTCTTTTAGACTCTTTTATTTCAACCTGGTGGCTTTTTCTGCGATGTTGAGATTTATTATTATGGATATTCTGAGATGTTTCTTTGTCTCTTTTCGTTATTATTATCTTTGTTTCGTTTCGCGTTGCAAGGACCTGCAGTTTTAAAGTGATTGACGCTTATCGGACTTGCAGCTTTGTAGCTTCAAGTCTGAGCGGACCTTCTCACGCTTCGCCTCCACGTTTTTGGGAAGCGGGGCGTGACAGGTTTTGTTGGTGGCCCATGCAGGTCCAATCTTGCAATTGCGAATTAACGGAACAACGGTAATAACGGAATGTCCATTAAATAAATTACAACATCTAAGTCATTAAGCTATTGAGTCTAAATTTTTGTTCGTTTGCTATGTCGTCAGATGGCGAGAAGACGACAGACTCGAGTTGGTGGCGGACCTACTCTGAAGACTTGCTATTTCTGTGGCAAGACTGGGCACATCAAGGAGCAGTGCAGAAGATTTCTAGGCCGGTGTTTGATTTGTGGTGCTGCTACCCATTCAGAGAAGGATTGTCGGCATGCAAATCAATTGCGGAAGGCATCGGAGGGAATTCCGCAGAAGGAAGCACCAGTAACTGGGCCAAGTCGGAAGGTGTGCCATCATTGTAACAAGACTGGTCATGAGAAGAAACAGTGCAGGAAGAGGCTGGGTCTGTGCCTGGTTTGTGGAGATCCTACTCATACTATGAAGGATTGCCCAAGATCTAAACTACCTTGGAAGGATCCCGTTGCCGCACAGCCGTTACAGCAGAAAACACCTGTGTCTACCAGTCGTGGACCAGCCCTCGCTCCACAGAAGCAGGCTTTTCAGCAGGCCATGCAGCCAAGGGAGCAGGCTTATCCGATGACGGCAGTGGGGAGCGAGACTGTGGATGAGGTTATCGCAGGTAACTCTTGACCTAGTTGTTTCTTCCCTTAGTTAGTTCTGGCTTGTTAAAACATGTTTGGTTGCTTGCATATGATTGTTTGCAAAAATAGGGTTGATTGTTAGACTGGTAATTAGAGTCCTTGCTGGGAATTGATTTAATCGTCATAGGAGTTACCTTAGTGGTCCTTGTCTACCCCTGACCATATCAGACTTCCAGAATTTCCTTCAGTCGTTCGTTTGGGTTCATCGATTTCGGACCAAGCTGAACGCATTCCATTACCGCCTAGCTCCCTTAGAAGGACCAAGCGCTAAGTTTCTTAAGCCTTAGTTGGACGACCGTAGGAGTTTTCCCTTAGGTACCCCGGGCCATATCCTAGGCGTATGTATGTTTTGAACATCTGACCGTTTTCTTCGCCTCGATCCCCGAGATCGCCTCATGACAAATCGTCGTCAATTTTCAAATCCCTCCATTGCAAATCTTGAACCTTCTGAAAGTATTTTCTTTTTGATTTCCTCTTCCCCTAAGTTTTAAATGTGTTCAAATTTTAATATACTTATACTTCATGCTCCTCGTTGATTTAAAAATTTTTAAAACTATTGTCGAAATTTTTGAATAATAGTTTATAATGTTTTTTTCAGCCTACACTTTTGAACCTATGAAAATACATATTTCCTTTCATATATTAATTTCTTTCTGAACTGTACTTTAGCCTTGCCCAATTCGATTCATAATTTTCCTTCTTATATGCATTATTCGAATGATACGTCATGTTTACTTTAATATACTTTCAAGTCATATGGGATTCCAGCTTTTAGCCAGTCGGTTTTATGCTCATCGTTTTCGCTATTTCAAAATTTTAAGAAATTACTACTCCTGACCCAGACTTCCCATAGTTTGGTTTTAAAGCTTTACTATCAATTTGATAATTCTACTACCAAGTTATTAATATTATCTTTCCACTTCCCCTACGTGCTTTTAGAAAAATTTCGAGACTAAATAGAATTTCAATTATTTTTTATATAAATGTATCAGGTTCGTTGTGCTCGTATGCTAAGGACCTTGTGTAAATCAGTTTTTCATTTTTGAAAATCCTGGTTCCTTTGAAAAGCAGCTTCAATATTGATTATTTTAAAAAATTTCATAACCTAAAAGTTTTGAAAGCATTTAACATGAGTTTAAATCCTTCCGTTACTTGATTTCCTTCTTTGACTTTCACAAACATTATATTAAATTACTACCGTATAATATTTTCTAAACTACGTCTTCAATATTCGTGTAAATGATTTTACTTCCTTTTAATGATTTTTTTTAAAACAACTAGACCATTTTCTCTTATTATGAATATTCGACCCAAACTTATTTTGAAACAACACGTTTTATCAATCCCCAAATATCTCTTTCCAGATGAGGATTTCAATTTTTGAAGTACGGCAGTTTTCAAATTTCACATATGTTGGCTTGAATGAGTGTACTCTCCCATGGTATACTAATGGCTGCTCATTGTGTGTTATATATACTCGGAGTTATTCAAGATGTGTGAAGTTGTTTGTATGTTAGTAGTTATAGTTTGGTGTGTGGGTAGCTATACCATACTAAGGATGCCTGTGTGTATAAGAATTAGTGTGTGAATACCTAATAGGGTGTATGTAATTAGGAGATACTTATAATGGTTGAAGCAATATGCTGGTGAAACTATATGTATGCTAGGTGTGATAATAATAATAGGTGTTGGTACACCAGTTATAGGTAGTAGGCTATGGTGTGAATATATATGTTGCATGTGAGCGATTATACGATGAATATGTGTGCATGCGTTAGGGAGAGTATTATAATTATACGTGTGCTGATGTCTGTATTATTATTATTATGGTATATAGAGTGATTGAACTATGTAAGTATTACCTGACTAGATATTAAGTGTGACTGACTTATGGAATGCATATGATTGTATTGGTAGATATGTATATATAAATATTGGAGTGATATTGGTATATGTATGAATGCCATGTTACGTATATAGAATATTCTGATATGTGTTTTGAGTCTCACTCAAGCTTGAGTGGGAATACTCTAAGTATACTGAATGTATGTTTGTAGTTTGAATATAGCAATGCTTGATGTATGTATAGTGATAGAAGTGTTTGTGCCTGGTTGAGTTACGCACATGATTGTGGGTCGCTACACCAGTATATAGCTATAAGTGTTGGTCTTGTGGTATAGTTATTTACTAAGGACTTGCTTGTGTACTAGCTAAACTAGGTGCATAGATGTGCTAGTAATATAATGGTATGATTGGTATGCATAAATGAAATACTAACGTGTATGGGTGTGCACCATGCACGGGTAAGTATATGCTTAGTTATAGATATTGATGACTACGATATATGAGGCGTGTCGTAAATACAGTTATAGGACCGTATGTGATGAGAATATATGGTGAACTATTTGCACGCACTGTATGACTATATATGGTGAAATTATAGTAGTGGTGAATGTATATTAGATATAGTGAATTTGATTTAATAATGGTATGGTGTGACTATATGTGATGAGATGTTTGGTATTGGATGAATATTAGAGGGTAGTATACCCTTGAAGTTTGTGCATAGGTAGCTATCTATACGTAGAGCAATGATTGTATTTGCTAGTGCGAGATCATACTTATATGAGTATCTGAAATATTGTTTGTAGTAGTTATATAAGGGGTGCATGCTTATGTACGTGATTGAGATACGTGTATGGATTTGACTGACTTTAATAGGTATAAGTGTATAATGTATGTGAATGTATATATATATGCGTGTTAGTAGTGATAATGTTTGACTACCTAGTGCGTATATAAGCACTTGAAATAGCTATACCTGGTTTGAAAAATAATGTGACTTGATTGGGGTAGTTATTAGAGCGACTAGATATATTAGAAAGTCCGAGGGCGGACTTTATTCTAAGGTGGGGAGGATGTAACGAACACTTTTCGTTGTACTTTGTTTGTGCACGTGCTTTTGACCGTGCACGTGTTTGTTTCAGACTTTATTTGATTGTGAACACTTTTGTGTGATATGCCGTTGTGAACGTCTCTGAGAGTATTAAATAGTGGCACTATCTTGGAACGACACTTCTCGAGTCGTTTTTCCACAATTTAATCTTACTCGATGAGACGTGACGATTTTCACTTTTGACGGGAGACGTTCCTATTTTTAGTTTCGTCATCCGACGTCGAATTTGAGATCCGTCTTCTTAGTTAGCTCACATTCGTCATCACGATCACCACGATATTTATTTTATAATTTTTGGAGTTTATTTGACCACTCTTATATTTTTAACAAGTTTTATATTATTTTTAATAATTAATTTTTAAATTATTTTCGGCCAAATAAAATTTATTTGAGTTTAAAACGTATTAAAGAATTTTTGAGCAAATTTCCAGCTCATTTGGACCAAGTCAAATCCTTGGGTGAGTTGGAGAAGTTGAATTTCAAATTTTAAATTATTTTAAACTTCTAATCCTATTAGATTTAGCCCTAGACCAAGTCAACCCATCTACACTATATAAGCAACCCCTAGGAAGACCTATTTTCGCAAGAAATTAGCCCTAGCCTCTTCCAAAACTCAAATTGGACGTTGCGACGATTCGTCGCAACGTTGCGACGTTCAGCCACCGATCTGACCGAGGAAAACAGCTCTGTTCCCCCGCTCCGACCGAAGCCCAGCCCCGCATCCTAGCCGCTCCGCATCGCAGCACAGCGCTCCGCTTGCCGCCCGCTCCGTTCCCTCGGTCTGACCGAGGGATTGGCCCGCACCCGCTTGTCGCCCCGCTCGGCACCGTCGCCAGCTTGTCACCTCGCATCGCTCCGCATCTGACCGAGGCGCCCGCCCGCACCGTGCGCTTGCCGCTTCGTTGCAACGTTGCAAACGTTGCAACGCATTGTCGCCCGCAGCGACCGACCCGATTCCCCGCTCTGACCGAAGGAAGCCCCCGCACCCGCCTAGCGCCCGCACCCCGCAGCTGTACAGCCCCGTCCCCCCGCATCGACCGAGAGGATCTCCCGCATTGGCTGTGTACGACCGAGAGTCATTCGTCGCAACCCCGCATCCGTCGCACCACTTGCCTCCGTGGGCCCCCCAAGTTCTCCAGAGGTATTGTGGATCCCCCAAAGGTCCCTAAGACTACTGTGGGCCCCACCTAGGTGCGTTCTCTTCGACGACTTGCCGCGTACGACGTCGTCGCACGTCGTAGCCCGTCGTCGCACGTGCGAGCTTTGGAATCTGGAATCGTCGCCCGGGTTGATTGCTCTGAAATTTCCAGCGAGGAATCTAATTGGAATCTGGACTTGGAGCGCGATCTTATTATTCCAACCCCCGGCGTCGCTACCCGACGCCGGTGTAGCTTTCGCGTCGTGTTGAGGTAACGCTTTGCACCCCTAGGACCCCCAACCCAATTGCATGCTAACCAAGATTAAAAATCAGTATTTTAAAGTATTTTAAATGTTTTAGCAATCACTAATCAAGATTAATAAAACGGATGTAGGCCGGTGGACTTGTGCACGTAGGAATCGTGACTTTGGACTCGTTGGACGGTGTTTTCTTGACGTGATAGTTGCAGGCAAGTGAAACTTGCCAACTCTTTCTTAGGGCCATGTTTTTAGGCCACTTCCTTGTTTTTAGCGTAAAAGAGACTAGTCAGTGAAATGATAGCTGGCTAGACGCCTACTTGATCTAGTTTGACAACGAAACTAGATCCGTCACCTAATTGATCTAGCTTGACAACGAAGCTAGATCCAACCCTTAAACTTGTTGTTCATGCATACTAAACTGTCACGTTTACTTTCCTTACCTGTACGCCTTACTACTTGTCATGTCATGTCATCCATGCATTGAATGTCGCATTGGTAGCACACGCTACAATACTTGTACTTGTACTCCCTTGACTGGCTAGGTGCACCCCTAGACCAGCAAGATAAAACACTTCCTGGCTCGTGTTCCAGAAGCGAGCATTCCCGTTCGGGGGTAAGGCCCTGGCTCGACACACGTGGAGGGGTAGGGATAAACGTTCGCTTGAGCTTAGGAGTTGGCCCGCGCAGCCACTCTAGCCAAAAGACAGAATCTCTGTGCACGAGGTGCTTACTTTTCTTGTCTTGTACTTGTCTTGTGAATGTCATGCCATGCTCGTACTTTACTTTACTTTACCCTAATTGTTGCACTCATTACTTTAAACTGCCATGTCATTGCATCATGCTAGAACTGCTAGGTTGCTTTACTTTTACCTACTTTTCAGTTTCCTTGCACAAGTCTTCCAGACTTGCTGACATGTGCCCCTTTCTCTTTGGGTGTCACATGTTAGACCCTGAGCCAAAGATAGTTGTTGAGGTCGAGGTGTTGCTGACGCTGAGCCTGAGCCTACGTCCGTCGAGGAGTTCATAGACACCGGAGACCAGTCTTAGAGACTGATTTTACTTGCTTTGCTTTAGGTTGCTGTAGTTGCCGGTGCTTGCACCATTTCCTTGTTTTCGCACTTTGTACTTTTGTTGGCCATGCTGGGCCTCTTTTAGACTCTTTTATTTCAGCCTGGTGGCTTTTTCTGCGATGTTGAGATTTATTATTATGGATATTCTGAGATGTTTCTTTGTCTCTTTTCGTTATTATTATCTTTGTTTCGTTTCGCGTTGCAAGGACCTGCAGTTTTAAAGTGATTGACGCTTATCGGACTTGCAGCTTTGTAGCTTCAAGTCTAGCGGACCTTCTCACGCTTCGCCTCCACGTTTTTGGGAAGCGGGGCGTGACAAGGAGGATTACCCGGCTCGTGTGAATATATATCATTGTTGGGCATGCTTAGTATTATTACTTAGGTATATATGAGCTTATGGATGAATAATGGAATATGTGTATTGCGATGAATGTAATGATTATGTGTATATAGTACATGAATAAGTATAGATACTTATGTAAGATTATAGGTATGAATATATAATGCATGTGAATACATATAAGTCTTAGTGTTCCCTCGAGTACGAGTGGACATGCTTATAGATACTAGGATACGAATGTGTTGCGTGATTGTATATACGTATATATGGGATGAGTATGAATTACATGTTCTGATGTGTGAATGATTGTATAGTGATGTCTAGCTATTTACTAAGGCTACATATGATGAGTCGTGTCCTATAGATATATAGGAGTGTGTGTATAAGTACATAGATTGTATATTGTTTGGTATGTATCTTGGAGTCTCACTCGAGAGCGAGTGAGTATGCTCAGTAAGTATTTTAAATGTGGTTGTGGTTTGTGGATGTGAGTATAGTGTTATATATATCTGTGCATGATAGGATATGGTGAATGTAGTTATATAGGTGTTTGTGCTGGGTTACGCTACGCACCTGGACGTGCGTAGCTACACCATATATAGATACAGGTTTATTCTATAGTTATGAATGAAGGGTTTACATGTTTGAATGAGTATGTGTTAGTTAAACTAGGAGTGAAATGTGCTATATGCATAGTTATTAGGCTGGATGCATTATGTTTGTAGGAATAGATTAACATGATAGTGTGATTATGTATTGCTTATAATAAGAAATTGTTTGTCATTTGGTGTTGTGGCGAATAGTTATAATATAGCTAAGTATTATTGTTATGATTGATGTGTTGAATGTATACTAGGGGATATACCTTTTGTAGGTTATATTGAGTAGATATATGTATTTTCGGTTTTAAATTCGTGATGAATTTAAATACCCTGGTTAGTATATGTGTACTATATGTATAATACAATGGTTGTATATGATGGGGTGATTATTGAATGTTGGAATATGATTGTGCGTAGGTATGGATGTGCGGAGGCACTTCCATGAGTTAGAAATGTATGTGTGAATAATATTAACCTAGCTATAGGTACAAGATATAATGGTTGGGAAATAATTGATATATATTATTACTGAGCATGTATATAGATAGATGTATTAGGTTATATGTTGGTGGAAGTACTGTGCTAGGAATGATCGAGGTAGTTACTATAGTTAACTAGAGGAGTCTAGCCATCCCTGAAATTAAGAAAGTCCGAGGACGGACTTTATTCTAAGGTGGGTAGGATGTAACGGCCGGTACTCGCTATTTGTCATATGGCTGTGCGTATAGCAATTTCAAGTACCTGATTGGTTTTGTGCTTGGTATGTGAGTCGTGTCGTTGAGTCGATAGAGCCGTAGCACCTTGGTAGCAAGCCAACCCCGACGTGTGCTCAACTTAGAATTACCGTTGCCTTTGGACCCCGTATCCTTTATACGCTTTACGTGCACGTAGCCTTGTTCGTGCACGTATTTATTTTAGACCTTGTCCGTAACCGAACCCTATAGTGTGATATGTCGTTGTGACCCTCTCTGAGAGTATTAAAATTGTGGTGTTGATTTGGAACGTCATTTCATGGGTCGTTCTCCCACGATTTGACCTTATTTGATGAGACGTCACGATTTTCACTTTTGTCGTGAGGCCTTTCTATTTTAAATTTCGTATTTCGTCGTCGAAATTGTGATCCGCCTTCTCCGTCTTATGTCTCTCATCATCCCGGTCACCCCAGTATTTATTTCACAATTTTTGTGCTTCGTTTGACCTACTTTCACTTTTTGGCCCAACCCATTGTATTTTAGCCCTAAGCTTCATTGTATTATAACCCTAATGATGGACTAATAATAAATTACACTAGATTTGGGCTTAGCCCAGCCCATCTTAGCTTAGGCCGCAGGTTCAGCATTGGGAGAGGGAGTGTTGAGTGATTGGGCTTTCTAAAGCTTTAAAAAAAGGAACAAACTTTCTTAATAAACAATCAACCATATAACTTTTAGCCCTACCCACATCTGCAACCCTACCCCTTGCTCACGTGACCATACTCTATTTAATCACCTAGGGCTTTTATTTCACAGCATCAACGTAAAGCGCCGCCACGACTTCTTTTCTCACGCAACCACCACCTAACACCGACTTCCACCCATCATTCTCCGACCAAGGCCACCCCCGACGTGCCTCCACCCTCCCACGTCGCCGCAGGCGCCGTGCCCTGGCCATGAACCACCGCAAAACTGCCGCAGGCCGCAAAAACCTCTCAGCAGCCCGTAAAAAGCCCCGCATGGCCACCGTTCTTCGTCTTCCGGCCAGTCACCATCGCCGACGACCCCCTCTCAGCATCCCCAACCTCCCACAGCCTTCAAGCCACCGTGTCGCCGCCGGAGACCGCCGGAACGCCGCTGAAATCCACGGTTCTTGCTACTGTAGCTAATGGCTGCTGAAGATCGTGGTACCGATGCCACCGCCGACGTGAGCCCACTGCCGTCGACTCCCCCTCGGCCCCCTCCTCCAGCTGCAAGCAACCAGAGCCTCTGCCACGGCCCTGATCTTCTTCTCCATTCTCCACGCTCCAAACCCTAGGTTTGGGGTTCTTCCACCGTTTTCCGGTGACTAGGACCTCGCCTTGGAGATCCATCGGTACCGTGAACCCTCGGTCGGCTTGCTCTTCGATTCGGCACCAAGAAAAGCGTCTACGAACATCGTTTGAAGTTTCGTCGCAGATCCAGGCGTCGATCGACCATTTCACACTTCCCGAGGGTGATCCGGTGACTTCTGCCACTGACGATCACCTCTGGGTACCCTCAGTCGCTGATTGCGACAACGTGGAGCTGACGGATCGCTGATAGGAATCTGTGCTCCAGGCCTTCCACCCTTGACCTACCGTCGGGTGACGCGACGTTGTGTCAGAATCGTCATCGACGTGGAGCTTTCGCATCTGGCTAGGTAACGATTCTCTAAAGCCTTGTTGCTCTAGTAATTAGGGCCAACTTGCATGAAGTAACTCACATAGAACGAACTCATTAGAAAATCGACTCGATCGATCAATGGACTTACTCTGCTGTGCATATAGGATAGATGGAATGATCGATAGAACTAGGCAGCATACCATAGGTCTGGTGACCCAAAGCGGGCCCAGTTAATCTAGCTTATCTTATGTCGTTGTCTGTGGATGTTAGAGTGCATGATTGTGATGATAGGATTATCGTACAGGTTCTGTAGATCTGTTGGTTGACCCAGACCCTGCTGGACTACATCCTTGCCGGAATCTTTCAGGCAAGGAATGAGACTTTAGTTACTGCTTTTATGCTTTTCTAGAATTGATATTAGAACTGCTAGATTTATTTCTGCAAAATACTTGAAAATGATCACATGTTACTTTCTGCTCGAACCCACTTTTAATATGCAACTTAAACCTCACATGCTAATTAATAAGCCAGACATTATAATTGTGTGGATCTTTGTACAAGATCACAGGTGTGGTCCTCTCCTATACGGAGGTTGGCACTACTCTTGTGGAGCGTCTGCTGGCTAGCCCAGAGACGGCTCGCTTACGGACTTGTGGAGCGTTTGCTGGCTCGTCCAGGAATGTCTCGCTTACGGATAGTTAATCGATGACATGGGTGACCATTGAGGACTGGTGCTCCCCAGCTTTGGCTCACTCGTGACTGGTACGTTCCGGTATGATACGTAGTATCATTCACGATTAATGTTTTGTTTCGGATCAATGACGGGGGTGACCATTGAGGACTAGTGCTCCCCAGCTTTTGCTCACTCGTGACCGGTGCGTCCCGGTATGATACACAGTATCATTCGTGATCCTTGTCTTGTCTCGTGTCTAGATGGAGCGTTTGTTGGCTCGTGTCCATAACACAAACGACTCGCGGGTGGGGTTGGACAACAGAGTCTAGCTGGGCCTGGGGGTAGCTCCCCTCCGCCTACGCAGCTTGAGTCCTTAGGCTTTTTCTTTGTATCGTAGTTGGTGCACTCCTGTCCGCTTCGCAGGGATGCGTTCCGGTCGTTTGACCTTTTCTAGACTTGGACAATCTGACCAGATGGACTCCCCTGGCAGATTGACAGAACTACATGAACAACTCTTGGACGATCTGTCTAGATGGACACCCCTAGCAGATCGATTAGAATAACCATTACTTATTTCCTACTTTCTAGGACTGCCTGTGTAGTTTGTCATTTAAATTCCATTTAGAACTGCTAGAATTGTATAACTGCATTAACTTATGGTCTCATTAGTTCGTTGCTGACATATGTTTTGCACATGTCTCAAACTTGACCGAGCTGCCACAACCTGAGGACCCCAGCAGACTCTTTCCTCTTTAGTTACCTCCGGTACGTATAGTTTTAGTCTCTATGTTAAACTCTTTGTTGGTTACCTTCTGCGTTTGAATAATATCTTATTTTACTGCTATTTCTATTGTTTCATGCTAAATCGTTCGATCGGACCTTCCCCTCCGCATCATAACTTGCCATAGACGCTTATTGGATCCCAAGACTCAACGGCTCTAGTCCATGCGGGTTGGCCATGCCTCGTTGCCCAATCTTTTGGGAAGCGGGGCGTGACAATGGAGGAGATGCCTGAGGCCATAGTGTCACCTGCAGAGGCCGAGGCAGTGCATTGCAAGGAGGCCATGCTAGCGGAGCCAGAGTAAACCGTTGAGGACGACACTATTCGGGATGAGGATAAGGATATTCACATGAAGCCCGAATACTGCACACCTTCAGTTGAGCTCCCGCAACCACCTCCACCATGCACTATGGCAGAGGACCACCCACCAGAGCTTACTGCTCCCACTTAAGGAGATATGTTTACCCATTCCATCTCTGAATCTTGTATTCCATTCATTATTTACTTTGATTCAGATACATTTGACACATCGTACCTTTTGTCGGACACATATGATTATGGACTAGAGGTATGCTTGGACGTGTCACTACTTGAGGAACTTGTCGAGGAGCACAGCGAGGATCCACACTCATACGCCAGAGTTGCCTGAAGAACCTAAAACGAACGACGAGGAATTTCCCGTCGTGGTACACGAGAGCAGAGATATATTTTCAGGGAAGTATAGTCAACCTATTTTTAATTCACATATTTCTTTTGACGATCTTCTTTGGAAAACTTTTATTTTGGGGAAAAATAATTCACATCATATTGGTGTGGCTTATCTTTTCAGGGTACATGTGGAGTCCTTAGAGAGATGTCGGGAGCTGCATTACTGGAATTTGATGGAGTTCGTGGAGACACGCAGCTGGCGGAGCCATGGAAGGATCAGCTGGAGCAGTTGCCTGCACTTGCAAAGATACTGGATCCGCCTTTTCTACAGGTGGTATCAATCTAGTAGTGTAGATATAGTATAGAATTTTATGCTTTAAATAAACACGAATCCTCTCGGTAGTAAGAGGACCGTATAGGATTTTATATGCTTTCCTAGTTTAATAAATTTACCGCATATGATGGTTACTCAATTATCTTTTGCACCCAACCCTCTATATGCTATTATTGACCACCCTCATATTATAATGCTTACTTTGCCTCTCTCTCCAATTTTTATGCTCATCTGTCCACACCTGGCACCATATGAAATAGCTTGGGGGAGAGATATTATGTTGTTATGTAACTCCCTATTTTGTCGGTGTCTTCTATCCATGTCATACACACATTGAGGACAATGTGACGTTTAAGCTTGGGAGAGTGCATAATGCACACACTTTGCGTCTTCGTGAAACACACTTTAAAATTATCAGATGAACCATGTTCACCTCTCTATTTATGTCTCATATGCTTCATTTTCTATGAAATATCGTGGATTTATTTTTTATGAACTCTGATATCTGTTAGATTAAGGTTCAATTCCTTGATTAGTGTATCATTGTTAATATACTTTTTCATAGTAGAATCCATAATTTCATAACCATATTCTCGAAACATTTGAGCTAAAAATGAATGAATCAAAAATCTGAAAATTATTTGACTCTTGCGTGATTTGATTGCTAATTCTATTACTTCATGGATGTTTAGTAATTCAAAAGAGATAGGATAACCACAAGACAACCAAAATAGTGATGATTCGAATTCCTGAAATCGAGCCATGTCTAGATTCTATGACTTTTCTTTTCTTTTATGGATAGCCAATAAATGAGCTTTGATCATACTTTGCAGTTCATTGCGTTTACGTGAGTTTGCAAAAATCCCAATAATACGACAAATCAAGCAAATATCCTGAATAATAGGCCCGAGGGGTTCTTCGTAACCCGATGCCCTAAGACTATCTGGTCTGGGATACATAGGCCGCCTCTTGTATATATTGAGTTATATCGTTTATATAAGAAAATAAAAGTATGTATATATAAAGAAAATTGTATAGCCAAAAAAAAATATAAAAACACCAAAATCCCACATCCTTACCCCCCACTTTCTATTTAAAATAGAGACATGACGAGATTGATGGATTCTAGAAATCATGAAACGAGCGTAGTGTGGTGACGCCTTACCTTAATTGAATTTTCCAACTCATTCTGTGAAGCTTAACAAAACATCATGCATGCTTGAAACTTTTTGAACATCACATATTTATACTGCTTAGAGAATGAGTTGTGGACATTGGATTCATCACTGTGAATTTAGCATATTTTCATTATAAACTATGATAGAATGTATCTCTACTCTCATTTTATTGTTTATCGAGTTCATTACAATTATTGAAATCCACAATATCTTCATTTGAGCGAGACTTAAGTATTTTGCATGAAATTGTGTTCTAATCATTCTTGTGTGTGTTCACGCATTCTTGTATCCTTGGGTTCATATAATTGTTGTGTTTTAAGAATGAGCCCATTGTCTCCATCACACGCCATCGCCTCACCTCTCCATTGTATTCCTCTCACGGGTTCGCTTCTTACTAGTCTTCCTCGAGGACGAGTAAAAGGTAAGCTTGGAGGATTTTGATGTGTCATAATATTTCACATTTTATATACATGATTACACGTCAAAATGATCCCTTTAATCTCGTCAATAATTGGAACTATTTGACTTCGAAAGCGTTTTGATGCATTTCAGAGAATAACGAGCGATTTGGAGCATGTTGGAAAGGAGGACATGATCGTCGACGTCGGAGCATCAATGGCATCATATCAGAGGAGCTCATGTTGCTGGAGGGGAGCAATGAAAGAGAGAAGAAGGGAAGAGAAGGGAGAAAGAGGAGAAGGAAGAGAAGAATTGAAGGAGAGGCCAAGAGCTCAAGGGGTGCTCGGGCGAGCAACTTGGCTCGCTCGACCGGGCGAGCAACTTGGCTCGCTCTACCGAGTGACCAAGTCACTCGCCCAAGCTAGCTATTAGAAGAGCCCAAAAATTTGCCTTCAACTCTCTGGAATTTCGGTGCTTAATTCGCTTGGGCGAGCGACCCAAGCCGCTCGGCCAAGCGGAGTAGAAATGGCCAAAAGTGCAGATTTCAGGACAGCCCTTCACTCTTTGAAGATCTACTATTACTCGGGATTTTACAGTATTTGTCCCATATGTGTCCCAGGTAGTAGACTTTATAACGATTCCAACGCCACCAAGAATGCACTAATCGGAGGTTGGATGAGCCCTAGGGAATTTCTGCAAGTTGGTGAATCTGTGCTGGAATCTGTACTCGGGCAGACACATGTCATAGCTCGGCCGAGCGACCTCCAGATGCCAGCCCGAGCTACCTGGGCAGAGAGCATGGGTACAACTCGATTTAGGGTTATTTTAGGGGTTTTGGGGGCATATATATATATATACTAGTCATTACCCGTGCCCATTGGGCACGGTTTATTTAATGGCTGAGTTTCCCCCCTACAAATTTCAAGTTCTCCCAAATTTCAAGTTTTCCGACAAAATTTCAAGTTTCCTCCCAAATTTAAGTTTCCCCCAATATTTAAGTCCCTCCAAAATTGTCATTACTACCTAGAACAAACTTGCCACGTAGGACAAAGCTTTGTCATAGTAGGATACGATTCAAAATCTTCAAAGGACTGGAAAAAAATGGTCAGAAGGGAGGAGAATAAAAAGTGTCGGTGGGTGTGTGGGGAGGGTCCAAGGGCAAAAATGCAAACACTGGGGTTGTATGTGCAAAATTCCACATCTCCTCTCTTATCCCTCAAAATCTCATCTATTATATTTTCTCTTATCCAATTTCCCTCTTTATATAATAGATATCCAAAGTAGGATAAGATTCAAAATCTTCAAAGGACTGGGAAAAATGGTCGGAAGGAGGGAGAATAAAAAGTGTGGGTGGGTGTGTGGGGAGGGTCCAGGTGCAAAAATGCAAAAACCGGGGTTGTACGTGCAAAATTCCACACCTCCTCTCTTTTCCCTCAAAATCTCATCTCTTATATTTTCTCTTATCCAATTTCCCTCTTTTATATAATAGACTAGTCATTACCTGTGCCCATAGGGCACGGTTTATTTAATGGCTGAGTTTTTCTCCCCCAAAAATTTCAAGTTCCCCCAAATTTCAAGTTTTCCCACAAAATTTCAAGTTTCACCCCAAATTTAAGTTTTCCCCTAAAATTTAAGTCCCCCCAAAATTGTCATTACCACCAAGGACAAACTTGCCACGTAGTACAAAGATTTGTCCTAGCAGGATAAGATTCAAAATCTTCATAGAACTGGAAAAAAAATGGCCGGAAGGGGTGAGAATAAAAAGTGTGGGTGTGTGTGTGGGGAGGGTCCATAGGCAAAAATACAAAAACCGGGGTTGTATGTGCAAAATTCCCCACCTCCTCTTTTATCCCTCAAAATCTCATCTCTTATATTTTCTCTTATTAAATTTCCCTGTTTTATATAATAGATATCCAAATTCTCTTATCCAATTTCTCAAGTCCAAATTCTCTTATCAATTTCTCTTGATAACATCCGTCTTTTATATAATAGATATCCCTTATCCAATTTCTCTTGTCCAATATCTATTATCCAATTTCTCTTGTTAACATCTCTCGTTTGTAATATAGATATCTCTTATCCAATTTCTCTTGATAACATCACTCTTATCCAATTTCAATTGTCCAATATCTCTTATTCAATTTCTCTTGATAACATCCCTCTTTTATAATATAGATATCTCTTATCCAATTTATCTTGTCCAATATCTCTAATCCAATTTCTCTTGATAACATCCCGCTTTTATAATATAGATATCTCTTATCCAATTTCTTATGTCCAATATCTCTTATCCAATTTCTCTTGATAACATCTCTCTTTTATAATATAGATATCTCTTATCCAATTTCTCTTTTCCAATATCTCTTATCCAATTTCTCTTGATAACATCCCTCTTTTATAATATAGATATCTCTTATCCAATCTCTCTTGATAACATCCCTCTCTTATAATATAGATATCTCTTATCCAATTTCTCTTGTCCAATATCTCTTATCCAATTTCTCTTGATAACATCCCTCTTTTATAATATAGTTATCTCTTATCCAATTTCTCTTTTCCAATATCTCTTATCCAATTTCTCTTGATAACATCCCTCTTTTATAATATAGATATCTCTTATCCAATTTCTCTTTTCCAATATCGCTTATCCAATTTCTCTTGATAACATCCCTCTTTTATAATATAGATATCTCTTATCCAATTTCTCTTGATAACATCCCTCTCTTATAATATAGATATCTCTTATCCAATTTCTCTTGTCCAATATCTCTTATCCAATTTCTCTTAATAACAACCCTCTTTTATAATATAGATATCTCGTATCCAATTTCTCTTGTCCAATATCTCTTATCCAATTTCTCTTGATAACAACCCTCTTTTATAATATAGATATCTCTTATCCAATTTCTCTTTTCCAATATCTCTTATCCAATTTCTTTTGATAACATCCCTCTTTTATAATATAGATATCTCTTATCCAATTTCTTTTGTCCAATATCTCTTATCCAATTTCTCTTGATAACATCCCTCTTTTATAATATAGATATCTCTTATCCAATTTCTCATGTCCAATATCTCTTATCCAATTTCTCTTGATAACATCCCTCTTTTATAATATAGATTTCTCTTATCCAATTTCTCTTGATAACATCCCTCTCTTATAATATAGATATCTCTTATCCAATTTCTCTTGTCCAATATCCCTTATCCAATTTCTCTTGATAACATCCCTCTTTTATAATATAGATATCTCTTATCCAATTTCTCATGTCCAATATCTCTTATCCAATTTCTCTTGATAACATCCCTCTTTTTTAATATAGATATCTCTTATCCAATTTCTCTTGATAACATCCCTCTCTTATAATATAGATATCTCTTATCTAATTTCTCTTGTCCAATATCTCTTATCCAATTTCTCTTGATAACATCCCTCTTTTATAATATAGATATCTCTTATCCAATTTCTCATGTCCAATATCTCTTATCCAATTTCTCTTGATAACATCCCTCTCTTATAATATAGATATCTCTTATCCAATTGCTTTTGTCCAATATCTCTTATCCAATTTCTCTTGATAACAACTCTCTTTTATAATATAGATATCTCTTATCCAATTTCTCTTTTCCAATATCTCTGATCCAATTTCTCTTGATAACAACCCTCTTTTATAATATAGATATCTCTTATCCAATTTCTCTTTTCCAATATCTCTTATCCAATTTCTCTTGATAACATCCCTCTATTATAATATAGATATCTCTTATCCAATTTCTCATGTCCAATATCTCTTATCCAATTTCTCTTGATAACATCCCTCTTTTATAATATAGATATCTCTTATCCAATTTCTCTTAATGACATCCCTCTCATAATATATATATCTCTTATCTAATTTCTCTTGTCCAATATCTCTTATCCAATTTCTCTTGATAACATCCCTCTTTTATAATATAGATATCTCTTATCCAATTTCTCATGTCCAATATCTCTTATCCAATTTCTCTTGATAACATCCCTCTCTTATAATATAGATATCTCTTATCCAATTTCTCTTGTCCAATATCTCTTATCCAATTTCTCTTGATAAGAACCCTCTTTTATAATATAGATATCTCTTATCTAATTTCTCTTTACCAATATCTCTTATCCAATTTCTCTTGATAACATCTCTCTTTTATAATATAGATATCTCTTATCCAATTTCTCTTTTCCAATATCTCTTATCCAATTTCTCTTGATAACATCCCTCTTTTATAATATAGATATCTGTTATCTAATTTCTCTTGTCCAATATCTCTTATCCAATTTCTCTTGATAACATCCCTATTTTATAATATAGATATCCAAATTCTCTTATCCAATTTCTCATGTCCAATATCTCTTATCAATTTCTCTTGATACCATCCCTCTTTTATATAATAGATATCCCTTATCCAATTTCCCATGTCCAATATCTCTTATCCAATTTCTCTTGTTTGTAATATAGATATCTCTTATCCAATTTCTCTTGATAACATCACTCTTATCCAATTTCAATTGTCCAATATCTCTTATTCAATTTCTCTTGATAACATCTCTCTTTTATAATATAGATATCTCTTATCCAATTTATCTTGTCCAATATCTCTAATCCAATTTCTCTTGATAACATCCCTATTTTATAATATAGATATCTCTTATCCAATTTCTCATGTCCAATATCTCTTATCCAATTTCTCTTGATAACATCCCTCTTTTATAATATAGATATCTCTTATCCAATTTCTCTTTTCCAATATCTCTTATCCAATTTCTCTTGATAACATCCCTCTTTTATAATATAGATATCTCTTATCCAATCTATCTTGATAACAATCCTCTCTTATAATATAGACTAGTCATTACCCGTGCCCATAGGGCACGGTTTATTTAATGGCTGAGTTTTTCTCCCCCACAAATTTCAAGTTCCCCCAAATTTCAATTTTTCCCACAAAATTTCAAGTTTCCCCCCAAATTTAACTTTTCCCCCAAAATTTAAGTCCCCCCAAAATTGTCATTACCACCTAGGACAAACTTGCCACGTAGGACAAAGCTTTGTCCTAGTATGATAAGATTCAAAATCTTCAAAGAACTGGAAGAAAATGGTCGGTAGGGGTGAGAATAAAAAGTGTGGGGGGTGTGTGGGGAGGGTCCATGGGCAAAAGTACAAAAACCGGGGTTGTAAGTGCAAAATTCCCCACCTCCTCTTTTATCCCTTAAAATCTCATCTCTTATATTTTCTCTTATCCAATTTCCCTGTTTTATATAATAGATATCCAAATTCTCTTATCCAATTTCTCATGTCCAAATTCTCTTATCAATTTCTCTTGATAACATCCGTCTTTTATATAATAGATATCTCTTATCCAATTTCTCTTGTCCAATATCTCTTATCCAATTTCTCTTGATAACATCCCTCTTTTATAATATAGATATCTCTTATCCAATTTCTCTTGATAACATCCCTTTCTTATAATATAGATATCTCTTATCCAATTTCTCTTGTCCAATATCTCTTATCCAATTTCTCTTGATAACATCCCTCTCTTATAATATAGATATCTCTTATCCAATTTCTCTTGTCCAATATCTCTTATCCAATTTCTCTTGATAACATCCCTCTTTTATAATATAGATATCTCTTATCCAATTTCTCTTGATAACATCCCTCTCTTATAATATAGATATCTCTTATCCAATTTATCTTGTCAAATATCTCTTATCCAATTTCTCTTGATAACATCCCTCTTTTATAATATAGATAAGAGATATCTATAATATAAATATCTCTTATCCAATTTATTTAATGGCTGAGTTTTTCTCCCCCACAAATTTCAAGTTCCCCCAAATTTCAAGTTTTCCCACAAAATTTCAAGTTTCCCCCCAAATTTAACTTTTCCCCCAAAATTTAAGTCCCCCCAAAATTGTCATTACCACCTAGGACAAACTTGCCACGTAGGACAAAGCTTTGTCATAGTATGATAAGATTCAAAATCTTCAAAGAACTGGAAAAAAATGGTCGGAAGGGGTGAGAATAAAAAGTGGGGGGGGTGTGTGGGGAGGGTCCATGGGCAAAAATACAAAAACCGGGGTTGTAAGTGCAAAATTCTCCACCTCCTCTTTTATCCCTCAAAATCTCATCTCTTATATTTTCTCTTATCCAATTTCCCTGTTTTATATAATAGATATCCAAATTCTCTTATCCAATTTCTCATGTCCAAATTCTCTTATCAATTTCTCTTGATAACATCCGTCTTTTATATAATAGATATCTCTTATCCAATTTCTCTTGTCCAATATCTCTTATCCAATTTCTCTTGATAACATCTCTCGTTTGTAATATAGATATCTCTTATCCAATTTCTCTTGATAACATCCCTCTCTTATAATATAGATATCTCTTATCCAATTTCTCTTGTCCAATATCTCTTATCCAATTTCTCTTGATAACATCCCTCTCTTATAATATAGATATGTCTTATCCAATTTCTCATGTCCAATATCTCTTATCCAATTTCTCTTGATAACATCCCTCTTTTATAATATAGATATCTCTTATCCAATTTCTCTTGTCCAATATCTCTTATCCAATTTCTCTTGATAACATCCCTCTTTTATAATATAGATATCTCTTATCCAATTTCTCTTTTCCAATATCTCTTATCCAATTTCTCTTGATAACATCCCTCTTTTATAATATAGATATCTCTTATCCAATTTCTCTTTTCCAATATCTCTTATCCAATTTCTCTTGATAACATCCCTCTTTTATAATATATATATATATATATATATATATATATATATATATATATATATATATATATATATATATGGAAAGTTAGTAAATCTTTATTAAAGGACACAAATTTTACATCACAAAAGTATGTCGGCATGAAGAATCAATAAAAAGAGGAGAGGGCACAAGCGCCGTCACTCTTAATTAGAGACTCTCCATCCTAGGAAGCTATACAAAGTATAAAATATAAATCATGAATCAAGTCCTAGCCCATATCACGGAACTCCCAATTTGCAAACACTGCTTTCTCCGCAATGGATGAGGGATCCTGGCCTAGCATAGCAATTCTAATATCCGCAGCAATCTCTTCAAAAATCTCCATTTTTCCTCTGCTTCTCCCTTCGAAAACTCTACTATTCCTCTCATGCCAAATGTGCCAAACCATCGCAGAAAGAGCAGTATTAGCTAATCTGCTCAGAGCCCCTTTTCCCCAGAAATTCACCAAGTAAAATTCCCCAATATTAGTTAGGGAGGTCCCAATCTGGCAGCTGACATTTAATTTTAGCAGAGTTCTTTTAAGGAGCTAACTAGTGTAGGAACAGCCGAAGAATAAATGGTTGATGTCCTCCAAGACATCATCGTCACAAAGTACACAGTTAACCGGTGTATTTAATCCACATCTACTTATAAGATCTCCAGTTAGCAGCTTACCCCTGAAAGCTCGAAGAAGTGTGATTGCCCACTTCGGGATATGACCCTGAAACCATATCAGCTTTTGAAAACGGAACGGCTCACCCCGCACCCGAACCCCTTCCCAGGCTTCTTTAAATTTAAAAAGATCACCCCCATTTCCGAACCCAGTAGGTGGAACATGGCTTGAAGACCGCAAGTGGCATGGAAGGCTTGATGAGGACGGCAAGTTAGGAGACCGCCGGTTGCATGTAGAGGTCTGTGCGGCAGTATGCATATGGCCTATAACTGGAGGCGCCTGGGATTGCACATTGCGTGTAGAAGTAGGCGCCCAGGCCCAAGAGTCTGAGCCCCGTACAATGGCTACCTGGGCAAGGAGATGCCTGAAATTTGCAATAGCTGGGTCATTCACCCAAGACCCTTGGACCCAATAATCACTCACGCGTTTCATATTGGAGTCCATTGGAACCACAGCCAGATTTATCAAAGGACCACAATCTAGCCAAAAGTCGTGCCAGAAAAGGGTAGAGCGCCCGTCCTTCACCACTCTCCTGATGAGTTTACTGGAAGCCGTTCTACACTTCAGCATATGTTTCCAGGTGCCAGAATGTGTCAATGATCCCCTTGCCGCATAGAATCCATCAGCCCCATCGTATCTAACTCTCATTTGCTTCGCCCATAAGCTGTTAGAGGTAAGAAATCTCCATGTAAGCCTAACCCCAGACGCCACATTGAGATCCTCCAACAATCTAATACCCACTCCACCTTCAGACTTAGGGGAATAGATATCCTTCCAAGACCATGCCCGTGAGGGACCCATGATGAACCTCCTGCAAAGTGATGAAATCTCTCGCACTACAGTGTAAGGCATATGATAAGCTTGCATCCAGAACGCCGCCATACCGTAAATGACAGATTTGACCAGCTCAATCCGCCCAGCAATGGATAACATAGATGCATAAATATATATATATATATATATATATATATATATAGGAGAATATGCTTTATCTTTATTGAGTCATATGTAAAAAATACAAGACGCTCACGGATGGAAGAAGGATGTGAGTAACCCGAGACATGAGCACAGGCGCCCATATCCCAGCTGATACATGACACCTTCCGCTATCCGTACGGTCAAAAAGAAAGAAAAAATACACGGATGCCAGGCTAATCAATCAAACCCCAATTTGAAGGGGGCGCCATTTCAGAATCACGGTCCCAATCAGCTTGCCTCAGGGCAATTCTGACGTCATCAGCGATATTTTCAAAAAGAAGAGTCTGCATCTGATTGTTTCCTTCAAAGATCCTTCTGTTCCTCTCTTGCCAAATATGCCAAGTCATCACTGCCAAAACAGTTTTGGCCAATCTCCCCACATTGTTCTTCCCATGAAAAAGTGAGAGTATCAGGTCTCCAATACCAGCCAAAGTAAAGGGTAGTGTAGTTGTGACCCCCATTTTAAGGAAGCTCCTGCAAAGGAGGTAGTTAGTATAGGGGCATTCAAAAAATAGATGATCCATGCTTTCATGAACATTATCAGAACATAAAACACAGTAGGGTGAAGTAGGCACTCCCCATTGCACGAGCTTATCCCGGGTAAGCAGTTTCCCGTGGAAAGCTCGTAATAAGGTGATAGCCATCTTGGGGATGTGCCCCTGGAACCAGACCACCTTGTAGTAGGGAAAAAGCGGCTTAATAGCCCGCGAACCATCCCATGCATTGTGAAGAGTAGGAGACTTTGTAACCCATGACCAAGAGTCGCTGCCCTCAGACAAAACCACCCTATTGATAAGATGTCGGACCGGTCGCAGAGAATTGTTATCCACCCATCCCTCAGAAGACCAGTAAACACAAACCATATTCCTCTCCTCCCCAGCGGGGACATCATAAGTATCACAAAGGGGCCCACAGGGTAACCAATTATCATACCAGAATAATGTAGTAGTACCATCCCTGACATCACGTTTGGTAAGCTTTTTGGTGAACTCACGGCAGTGAAGGATGAATTTCCAGGTTCCAGAATGCATGGGATGAGCGGTTGCCCGAAACAACCCAGAATTGCTCAGATACTAATTCCTCATATGAGATGCCCAAATACCTTTATGGGTAAGCATGCGCCATTACAGTTTAACCCCATAAGCGTTATTAAGCTCAGTGAAATTCCTAATTCCCACTCCCCCTTCATGTTTGGGGGCACACATATCATTCCATGCCCAGAGGTGATTCTTCCCCCATATAAATTTTCTGCACAAGGAAGTGAGAGAACGGAGGACGCACTGAGGCATTCTAAAGGCCTGCATCCAAAAACTAACCATGCCATATATCACAGACCGGACAAGCTCAATACGCCCTTCTATGGATAGAAGTGATGAAGACCATCCCTGCAGCCTGCTCTTGCATTTATCAATCAGACGACCGTACTTGGCAGCATTAGGGTACTTAGGGGACAGAGGGAGGCCCAAATATGTGGATAGGGAGTGCACGCGCCGAATACCCAGAATATCAGCAAGACGACCAGGTCCCTTGGCCCCTTTACTGAATATACCAGCACTTTTATTCCAGTTAACTTCCAGGCCAGTGAAGGATTTGAACTCAGTGAGTAGATTTTTAATTCCCTCGAAAGATTTAGAATTGGCACAACAAAAAACCAACAAATCATCAGCAAAGAGGAGATGAGAGACTGCCCCCGCTCTGTTCATAGGCATAATGTTTTGAGAGGCATTGGCTTTGGCCATAAGTAAAGAGAAGGCCTCCATAACAATCACAAAAAGATAAGGAGATAGCGGGTCTCCCTGCCTCAACCCCCTATTAGATTGAAACATGCCATAGGACGAACCATTGATCATCACGGAGAATGAGGGGGTGGATATACACTCACAGATCCAGCTAATAAATTTGTGTTTAAAGCCCATCTGATGCAACATGTAATAGACGAATTCCATGTTAACACTATCGAAGGCTTTACGTAAGACAAGCTTAAGACAGGCCCGAGCCCCCATAGGATTAGTGAAGCCCCTTATATACTCATGATCAAGCAAAGCACAGTCAGCCAGTAATCGGTCTTGGAGGAAGGCCGCCTTGGTTGGGAGAAATGAGCTCAATAACCGCCCTACTAAGACGGTTGCAAAGAATTTTACTAATGATCTTATATAGAACATTACAGCAGGATATTGGCCTATAATCTACAAGCCTAGAAGCATTGGCACTCTTGGGGATGAGAGTAAGGAAAGTGTGATTAATCTACCGATATATTTTCCCAGATTTGAAGAAATTGAGGACAGCAATGGTGACATCTGTGCCGATGATATCCCAAGAGTTCTGATAAAAAAAACCCATTGAACCCATCAGGCCCCGGAGCTTTGTCAGACCCAATTTAAAAATGGCATTTTTGACTTCCTCAGCACAAACGGGTCTCTCAACCCAATCAGCAGCATCATTAGTAAGAACTCTTTTGGTGATAAGGCAAGGGAAGACCCTCTTGTAGTCATTCTGATTATATAAGCTAGAGTAGAACTTGGGGGCATCAACTTTGAGCGCCTCAATAGTATTGTTGTGAGAACCATCAATAGAGATAAGGTGCCTAAGGCTATTGTGGCTTTGCCTGGCCCGCATGGCGGTATAAAAGAAGCGAGAGTTACGATCACCCAAGTGAAGCCAATCCTGCCTACTTTTTTGTTTGAGAATAGACTCTTCTATCTCAATAGCTTCAGCAAACTGATTAATCAGGCCATGCTCTTTTTTTTACAGCTCAGCATAATAACACAGCATCGGATTGATTTGAATATTATTCAACTCCATGCGAATTTTAGAGACATCATTGTTCTCTCTAAAAACCGCCCCGAACTTCTTGAGCTCAAATTTCAAGCTTTTAAGCTTAGCCACCAGCCTAATCATCGGGAAACCACTAACCTTGATGTACCACTACTCCTTCAACACATTTTGAAACTCAGGACAGCGCTGCCAAGCATTGAAAAATTTAAAGGGCTTAGGATCATCACCCCCGACCTGATGGGTATGGATAATGAGAATAGCGTGGTCACTAGTACCACCATCGCTATACTCACAATAGGAAGCAGTGAGAGAATTCATCCAGGAGCTATTACAAAAGGAGCGATCAAGGGTGGCAGTAATACGCCTATGTCCAATGTTACGATTAGTCCAACTCAGAGTATTGCCAACTGTGTTAAGCTCCATGAGAGCACTGGTATTAATGCAGTCATTGAACTCATCAACCATGTGCCCATCAATCATCCTACCCCCGACTTTATCCGTGGTGTATCTAACACAGTTGAAGTCACCCCCTAAGATCCAAGGGGTATTTTTAATTTTGTTGGCAGCAACCGTGATGTCCTTCCAAAGGGATCTACGCTCATGATAAGAGTTGGAGGCATAGACGATGGTAACCATCATGATAAACCCTGCAACATTGATACATTTCATAGAGATGTGTGTTGAGTATTGGACTCCCCGGATTTGGTTTTGGATGATGAACAAACATAAATATATCGTGAACTAACTCTTTGTGAGTGCAGTTATGGAGATCGTCGCCAAACTTCTATGAATATCAAATGCGACGTCTCGAGACTTCTCAAAGCGTGTGATCGCGAGCTTGAAGCTTCGTTGAAGCTCAAGGACGTTGATTGAAGTCATGAAGATTTGATCGAAGCTTTCGAAGACGGTTCGTCAAGTTTTATTTAATGTCTTCTAGCTTCTTTTCGTAGAATGTTAAGCCTTGAGTAGGTCTTACGTTTTAATCTTCATAACGCTCCTATCTTAGAGCTAGGAACTTGTAAGAAGTCCATACGAACTTTCCCGAATCTTCGTGCTTCGATTCGGGCTTCTTGTGCATGTTAGTTGGTTCAAGAAGAAGAACCAACAGACTATATGGTGATCTAGTCGGTCGACAATGCTTCTTGGACCGACCAGTGTGCCTTCTCAAATCATAGCTCTTTACTGTTTACAGTTAGTCGGTCTACGTTGAATCACCGACCGACTAGTTGGTGAACTAGTCGGTCAGTGATCCTTCTTAGACCGACTAGTTGAGCTTCTACTGTACATGCCAAGTTACTGTTTATCGTTAGTCGGTCTATGAACATTTGGCGACCGACTAGTTGATGAACTAGTCGGTCAACTTTTGTTCTTGGACCGACTAATTCATTTTGTTCTCAGACTATTTGTTTTATCTCTTAGTCGGTCTAAGTTAACTCACCGACCGACTAGTTGTGAAATTAGTCGGTCGGCAAGTCTTCTTGGACCGACTAGTTCTTTAAGTCTAAACTTCGACCTTTGGCTGTTCATCCATTTAGTCGGTTCATGCTGTTTGACCGACCGACTAGTTAATGAACTAGTCGGTCGGTGGTTGTTCTTTGACCGACTAGTTTGGTTCAGAATAGAGCCGTTGGAG
Source organism: Scilla litardierei (assembly GCA_030789695.1). Classification (NCBI taxonomy): domain Eukaryota; kingdom Viridiplantae; phylum Streptophyta; class Magnoliopsida; order Asparagales; family Asparagaceae; genus Scilla; species Scilla litardierei. The sequence continues at coordinate 153,380,547 of CM061141.1, forward strand.
CTTTAATTGAAACGTTTTTCTCTCTCTCTCTCTCTCTCTCTCTCTCTCTCTCTCTCTCTCCTCTAACCTATAAATACTTGGTGTGCTGCATTCATTGCACTCAAGGCTGATTATAAGAGAAGTTTAGAGATCAAGGAGAAAGCATTCATTCCGCATTCAAAGCTCTTTCATTCCAATCTTGAATCTCTTCTCACTCTTATTTCAAAAGAGAGATTCATTGATTGTGAGCCCTCCAAGCCAAGTGCTTGATTCTAGGTCACCAACATCCACCTAGGACTCCATTGTTGGTCATCTACTTGGAGCTAGGGTTTGGTGCCTCTTCATCTTCCCCAAAATCCATTTTGCCCTAAATCGTAAGTTTAACTCAAGGCATAGGTATTTTGTGGTAAGCATTTCTATTTCATTTTACATTGATATTGTAAGTGATTCACTCTCGGTTGTGAGAGTTTGTTTGTGATTCCGGGTTGTGGGAGTCACAATTTCCTTTGTGTATGATTTGACTTTGTGATGGTTTTTCACAAGTATTTCACAGTGCAAATCTTGAGTTAGGGTTTCTAACTCAAGTATCCGGAGGGGATCCGGGTGGTTGGGACGTAGGATCACCGGAAACAAGTCGGGGAGACTTGGGTGGATCCGAACCCATTAATATCGTGTGTTTGCGATTGTCTTCTTTGTTGTCTAACATTTACATTTCCGCATTTCCGCATTGTTTGGTAGAGTCAGCAAGATAATTAGGAATTATCTTCTTAATTATTTTAAAGTACTATTCCCCCCCTCTAGTACTTGTGCAGTAGCTTAGCAGGGCATTACAATGTGCTGCGTCGTCATCTCATTAGCCATACACTTCCAGACGTCAGGGTTATACATGATGACAATACGACCATTCGGATGAGAGGAGCGATTCTCGATGGATATCCAGTTCTTTGGAAAGCATTTGAGAATTCTAGGGGCATTTTGGCGACAACCTTGGTTTCGAGAAGCCCAAAAATTAATGGGGTATGTTTACGGACCCGGAATTTGAGCTCATTACGCCTGGCGACGTTGGTAAGCCCCCGAGTATTCCAAATGAGTAACGTCATTGCAAAGAAGTAGGGGGTGCTCACCATCTTTGTTACTTCTAGAGCTCTTACGGGTGCCCCTCAAGGAATTCCCCCCGATGCTCTTTAGTTTTTTCTTTTCCTTACTCTTGAGTTTCAACTCCACGTGTTCCTCATGCCAAGCTTCATTGATAATAGTCATATCATCGGGCTCATTATCCGTGTTTAAGGTATCACTTGAGTCCTTAAGCAAGTCAGCTTCTAGCCGAGGGAAATCCCCCCTTAAGACATTAAACGGGTTAGTGTTAATCGGCCTAGGCTTGCTAGTGTTACGGGATACCATCATAGGGTTGTTGGGCGAGCATGGCATGGCGAGCGCCAAGTGCCCATCAGGCTCAGTGACCCCCGGCCCCTCCCCCCCCCCCCCCGTTTTCATTAAGAATACAGCTCGCATCGTTACATAGGACGCCTCTCGTCCCCTCAACGCTAGACGCAGCTAGCTTTTCCTTTTTCACATACATCCCAGACCCATGGGCTTGATCACTTCCCAACAATTTCTCAGTAGTGACCCGGACCTGTGAAGATTCATCCCCTATGGTGATATCTCCTTTGCTCCCGCCTCTGTCCCCCCGAATTGACCGCTTATCTCCAGGCGTAACGGCCACATCCCCAACCCTATTACAACACTTGCTAGTACTGGGCACAGCCAGTGGATTTACATCCGTCCTCATCTCAGCAACATCATCAGCTTTAGCAGCATTCCACATGCTCTTCCCACCTACATATGTGTGTGTGTGTGTGTGTCTTTGAGCAGCCATTTGGGGGCTATCTTCTTTTAGGTCAGGATAGCTAGTTTTTTGGGTTTAGAGAGGTTAGGCTATGCTTAGGCCCCCTCTTGGATGTCTATGTGTCGGATCTTCATTAGATAAGTATTCTTTATTTCTAAATCTCTTTTGTTGTCTCTCTTATGTGTTTTCATTGTTGAATCCTTTATTGATTTCATTTTATTTGCTTGTAATGTCGATTCTTGATGTTTCTATCTCTCGTGTAATGATTGAGTAGGTTTATTGCTAGGATTAGGAATGAACCCTAGGATTCTAGGATTAGGGTGATGGGTTAACCTTAGTTGGACGAATCTAGGGTTGCTTTACGGTAGTTTGGATAAGGGGTATTTGGGGGTTAGTTGCGAAAGTAGCTCCACGTTCTAGGGACGATCCCCACGAATCTGATTTGGGCTTAGTGGCCGTTTCTAGGGCTCGTGATCACGAGAGTGACTCGAGAGCTAGGGGCGATCACTAATCCTTGATCCGCTAGTCGGTGACTACGATAGTAGCCTGACTATCTGAACCAACAGTAGAGTGGTACCCTAGTCCGTAGATCATGAGAGTGGAGAAGGATTTGTGGTACGAGAACCAAGTGTCGAGCGTAATGCACGCGTCTTTATGTAAAGCCGACTGTGAAAGCACGGCTGCGCACGGTGATGCGTTAGACGAGCATGACGACGAAAGTCGAATGATCGTTCCCATCTCTAGATGCGACACTCCTACCCGTGTGTCGTTTTACGAAAGGATCCTTGACCTGTTATCAAAACCCGAAAACCCTATCGGGGATTTTTGATATCTAAGCGATCTTTCTCTCGATTTTTTCTCTTTGTTCTTTTTGTTTTGTATGGAGACTTGGTCGTGCCTTGTCGAGCGTGACACCCTCGCATTCCACTTCCATCGCCATTACGACATTCCTTCGTAATCCATCTCCACCCAATAAGATATCGAAGCCTAACCCAGACTAGGATCGATACATAGTGTGACAAATGCCTTCCTGTGGATTCGACCCCGAACTCATCGGGAATATATTGCTCTGACACCCTTGCACTTGGGGGTGAGTGTGTGCATACCTTTTTGAGGGTGCGCATCCTTGCAGATCAACAAGCACCCACCAGACAATGCCCCAAAAGTATCACAAATATGGTAAAGTTTCCCCTACAAAGATCGCTACACTACAACACAAATATAATTATAAAGAGTTTAAGAAATCTCAGTTTGTGTATCCGTATTCGTCTCTGTCAATCAGTGCAGGTCAGATGTAGTCTGACAAGTCGTAGTCTTCTCTAAAGTCTCCTCTGAAGTCTCCTCAATCAGCAAATCATGTTGCGGCCAGTGTGCTTGGGTGGTGCTGTAGCAGTGCCCGGCCAGTCCTCTTTGCAGTTGCAGCACTGCTTGGCCAGTCATCTTTGTGTCTGCAGCACTACTCGGCCATTGGGGTTGCGGTCACAGCAGTTATGTGGGTCGGCAATGCCCCTTTGTTGATGATCTCTAGGTCACCAATGCTTCTTGTTTGATGCGTGGTTTACAGGTTGACGGCACCCTCTTGTGCGTGAGTTGCAACCCAATGGAGATCTCCTTGTAGCTAGCTTGCGGCAATGATAGGATGATGAAGTTTGAAGCTTTGGCTTGGTTCAAAGATGATGATGGCAAGCTTGTTTGGCCTAGGAGATGAAGTCTTGAACTTGGAGGGTTGCGGCAAAGGCAATGAGATGTGGAATAGGGTGCTTTGGCCTTGGAGAGTTGCGGCAAGGAGATGATATTGAATGCTATAGGCTTGCGGCAATATGATGCTTGGCTTCGCGCCATGGAAATGTTGGCTTACAAGGGCTTGTGCAAGGAGGAAGAAGATGAGCTTTTAGAACTTGCGGCAATGGAGTTCTTATGGCCTTGCTTGCTTGCGGCTAGGATAGAGAGGTTGCTCTCCTGAAGAAGCTTGCGGCTAGGATGAACTAGGCAACCTATGGAAGTTGTGGCAAGGGACTAATGAGAATCATGGCCATGGGAGTTTGTAGATGATAGGCAACTAGGAATCTCTTGGCTTGAAGATGTTGAAGTTTAGGGTTTTGCCTTTGCCAAATTTCTCCTCTCTTTAATGCTAGGTTTGGCCGCAACTCACCTCTTTTGTGGAAGCCCTCTTTGATTTGTGTATCCCCCAATCTCTCTCTTGGAATAGGGTCTATATAGGAGTTGTGGAGAGGATCAAATAGAATCAAATAAAGTCACATACTAGAAATAGATTTGATGCAATCCTAACTTGAATAGGATTTGAATGAATCACCATGGTAGATCTCTTCTAGTCACATTAGATATGGAGTTTGAATTTGTATGGCTATAGGATTAGAATTGGATCTCATTTAATCACAACTGATTTGCATGAGATTCTCCGTATCTCTCCATCTTTGACCAAGTCTTTATTTGTGTAGGAATATTTGAATAGGATTTTATTCATACACCAATTGATTTGAATCAATTCAATATGGATTTAAATTGATTCCCTCCTTATCTCCCCATCTTTGACTTAGTCCAATATGTGTAGCCATTATCTCCATCTTTGACCAAGTCCACTTTGCTAATGAATTGCAAATTCTCCGTCACTTTGGCTTAGTCTTCCTTTGAGTATTGGCGAGAGTGTCACCCCTGAAAAAACTCAGCACACACATCAAATCGTTTATACATGTTTGTTATCATCAAACATGAAGTCATCGACTGTTTTATCCTACTACACGTTGTATCCAACAATCTCCCCTTTTTGATGATGACAAACCAATATAAGATTTGAGCAATAATGATTCAAATAATATCATCGTGATAATGTGTGTGTGTCCGGTGTGATGATGGAGGATGTATGCAAAATTCAACAAGTATGGCAATGATGTGCAACATACTAGCATGCTAAACAATATGACAATGATGTTCATACAAGCATGCTCGCCCTATATTCATGCTCCCCATGAACATATATTCACATATTCATTAAGCACATGCATTCATTCATTATTCATTAATGCTCCCCCTTAAACCAATATTCATATATGCATATACAAGCATGTATCCATATATTCATAAGCATTAATGCACAACTCTTCTCAGTTCTTTCTCCCCCTTTTGTTATCATCAAAAGTGTGTACATGAAGTCAAATTCATACCACATGCAAACTAAACTATTGAGCATTATAAATTACTACTTACATTTGCATGTAGACATTCACATAATAAGCAAGTCAAATCCAATGAAAATTATAACATAGACTTCAACACCTTCATGCAAGTGTTATGATTAAACATTAAAGCACATGAGGAGAACTTTAAGAAATACAACCAAAACTAATCCACATTTTCCATTAAACATGAAATCATCTATGATTGATTTTTCCCATCTCATTAAAAATGAGTTCAAGATACCACAGCCAAAACATAGCCGATAAGGACTATTAGATGTGGGGGTCGCATTGCATGACGAGTATAACACCAACGCTGAAGTTTACTCTTAAATCTTATGTTGGATACTTGTGGGCAGTGTCATTGCCATGGATCGTATCCATTTTTCATACGGAGCACTTTTTTTTCATTTATGCACTTATATAATTTTTTTTACCTTTCAATTCTTTGAGCTCTATTTTTTATCCAAGGCAAGACACATCATATCCCTTAGATTTTCAGTTATTTTTCATCCTACATTCACTTTCCATTATTTCATAAAAGATGTCTCCAAATGTACAACAAAATTTAATGCTCGTGGAAGTGAGAGTGTATGTGTAAAAATCATATTATTCTAATCATTGAACATGTCATGGCTATTTAGAAAATCAAACATGCACATGTAGCCCTAACAATAATACATCAATTTCTACATAGATATAATTATCATTCATTAATACCACTTAAATGATTCAAAAGAAAGATATACATTAAGCTCCTTTTTCTTGCTTTTTGTGTTTTTCAATTTTTTTAGTCTTGTTTATAAAGAACTAAGCTGGCAAGCACATAAACTAGCACAAAAATAAAAAAAATCAAGCACACAAGAAAAAATGAAAGCACACCAAAAAGGCTATGAAGGTATTCATTAAGTTCAAAGAAGAAACCATACCTTCGCGTCGTCGTTTGGCTAAGGAACTAAAAGATGTGACGTCCAATTCATAATTCCTCGACACCTCCATCTTACCTACTGACGTGTGTTTATATTTTATATATTCACGCACGTCTTCTTTGTATTTTTCCGTTGTTTTCCGTCGTCCCATGCCCATTTTCTTGGGATTTTTAGTTTTCTTTCACTTTTTGGTGTTTTTGTGTATTTGCAGGAGATTGCCAATGTAGGGGACATATAACAAAGATATCATGAGTCCCCGGAGAAACAGGAGGAGTCACGCGAGATCCAGGGGGTCAAACGACAAAGATCGCTATTTTTCAGCCATCAACCGATCGGTTGGACACAGCCAATCGATCGGGTGATGCACGCGTGTCCGACCCGGACGGAAGCTGACGCGAAGTGCAGCCCGACCGATCGGTTCACCGACCGGTTGAACACAGCAGAGTCTCGACCATTTGGAGCTGAATTCCAACCGATCGGGTGACATCTCACCCGATCGTTTCATCTGTAGCTGATTTTCCATGCGACGACCCGGAGGGCTCAACCGACGGTTTCCTGACCGTGCCAAATCGACAGACTTCTCTCTATTTTTTGTCGACAATTCCAACCGATCGGTTGACCTGATGCTGAATCTCTTCAAATCGACGACCTGCTCGCTCCACCCGTTCTCCTCAGCGCCCGGTTGAAGTTCTCGAAGCCGACGGCCGAAACGTGTAGCAGCTCACCCGATCGGTTGATACTTAAACCGATCGGGTGACGTCGATTTGTGTATATAGTTGCCCTAGGTTGCTGAAAACAAGAGTTGTTAATTTCTCTGTCTTTTTCTTGTACGGTGACGGCTGGAATTTTATCGCTTTTTGTAAGTCTTTTGATTGCTTTCAAACTTTAATACTATCTTTATAGCATTGCTACTACTTCATTTCAATCGCCTGATCATGATTTCTACGGTTGATATTCATTTAGATTGCTTTTTAGCTATGATTTGTGAGCAGTTCCCAAATCTGGGAATTTGGTGGAAACCCCTTCATAGGTTGTCCCTAATGCATCCAAAGGACTAGGATTTCGATAGGGATTATGAATTTATATGCTTACGCGGGGTGTTTCATTGTCATGGGAGGAAAAAGACTGCCTTTGACCGTCGGGCCAAGGGGGAATAAACTTGGCAGTTGACTCCCTAGCCACAACTCACGCCCTTAGCGTAGACATTGAATCCTAGCGCGTGGGAACGGCAGGATGAGATGTTGGGAGTTATCATTGCGAGCTTAGTGCTCCCGAAGTCGGTCGGTGTTAATGGACATGGGAATGCCCACCGACCGAACCTGGGTAGTCCGGCGTATCATCCTGAGCATCGACCGGAATATCGGGCCCATGGGACGCTGGTACCACTCTTAGAGACAACATCTCACCACTAAACCCTAAATCCGATTGTATTTCTATCCACAGGTCGTAATAGCGAGAACACATAATAGGGTGGAAACCGAAGTCCTAGGTTTCCTTTTATATTGTTTATCCCTCGCATCTATTTTCCGTGAAAACCATCGATCGTTCGGGCTAGCTCACCCGTAGGGTGAACCTGTTCCTCTAAGACACAAGCACAACCATGCCTCCCTGTGTTCGACCCCCAAGCCACACTACAACACCGTGCGCTTGCGGTATAAATATTTAAATCTGGTATCCCCAATCCTATTGCACACTTGCATGATCAAAAACTAGGGGACGTCAAGCTTTATGGCGCCGTTGCCAGGGAGGCAACGTGCTTGTTAATTTTAGAACCATTTGAACCCTTGAGTCTAGCTCACATCTTCGCCTCCCGAAAATTTTCGCATTCTACACCTTTTTGATTTTACTTCGACATATTGTATATATATTAATTGAATAGGATTGGTACCATCACTGCTCCTCGCCTCCCCATTCGTACAACCCGTGCTATTGACGTGATTTCTATCCGTGCAGTTCTCCCTCTCTCCTTTTCCTACAGGTTTTCTGCTCCGCGACCGGGATATTGTGTACTGTTTCGGGCGATATCTGGGATCATTCGCACCACGTCAGCTGTTTGGCACGGAATTTGACAGAATCCCTAAGCGCCTCAAACATCATATCCCTTCTGTCAGCCGCTATAGAAAATCAAAGGAGGTACCATGATGTGCAGCAGCATCCAGTGACGACAACTTTCTTTCATCCAGATGAAGCGACGTATATTGACGTACCCAGTTCTGAAATCAATGGGGAAGAATTACGCACCCTCGAGGATTTTTGCCCGGAGGACTATCAGACGGAGTTCATCGAGTACATCGAACCGGAATCGATCTATCCCTTGCAGACGTCTATGGAGCACCATGGATCTTGGGACAGTGAGGAAGCTGAAAGTAGTGGTGGAGAACTATCAACTGTTGAGACCTGTTTTCGCGTTGAGGCCTTCTACTCGGATCATCATCACTTACCTGAGAAAGACCCAAAGGCCTCCTCACTCATCCCCTCTTTAACTTGCGAAGCTTCGTCTTGCGAAACCACGGGTGGAAGTGAAGTTCCGGATGCTGGCTTCCAGGAGACCCAGGAACAAATCCTTTCTCTAGAGGATACTCAGCTTGAGAAATACGCGTCCGGACTCCAAGAGGTTGAGATGAAAGAGTTACCTCCAGGACTGAAGTATGAATATTTAGGGGAGAATTCGACGCTGCTAGTCATAGTGAACTCCTCGCTGCCTGAAGACCAGATGACCAAACTACTTGGTGTTTTAAGGAGATTTAAGAATGTTTTCGGGTATGCAATCGAAGATTTGAAGGGAGTGAGCTTGGGACTTTGCTCACATAGGATACTTCTTGAATACGAGCAAGCCTCCTCAATTGAGCCATAATGAAGACTGAATCCCATCATGATGGAGGTGGTCAAGAAGGAGATTATTAGACTCCTACATGCCGGGAACATATATCATATATCTGGCAACCGCTGGGTTAGCCCGGTGCACGTTGTACCCAAGAAAGGAGGAATGACGGTAATTTGCAACGAGAAAAACGAGCTCATACCCACTAGGACTGTCACGGGGTACCGGATGTGCATCGACTACCGTAAACTGAACAAGGCCACGAGGAAGGATCACTATCCTATTCCTTTCATTGATCAGATGCTAGAGAGGCTGGCGAAGCACAACTACCTCTGCTTCATGGATGGATACTCCGGCTTTCTGCAAATCCCCATCCATAATGATGACCAGGAGAAGATGACTTTTACTTGTCCTTTTGGAACGTATGCCTACAGGAAAATGCCGTTTGGGCTTTGCAACGCCCCGGCTACATTTCAAAGATTAATGTCCGCAATCTTCTCCTACTACTCCCAGGATATAATGGAGGTCTTCATGGACGACTTCTCCGTCTACGGAATAGAGTTTGACTCGTGTCTCCGCAACTTGACAAAAGTCTTGGAAAGGTGCCAGGACAACGGACTAGTGCTGAACTAGGAAAAATGCCATTTTATGGTCCAAGAAGGAGTTGTATTGGGGCACGTCATCTCTTAAAGGGGGATCGAGGTAGACAAGGAAAAGGTAGAAGTGATCGAAAAACTTCCGCCTCCACTTAACCTTCGGGAAGTCCGTAGTTTTTAGGGCATGCGAGATTCTACCGCCGCTTCATAAAGGACTTCTCCAAGATTTCTAGGCCATTGACTCAACTCCTTGTGAAGGATGCACCTTTCATCTTCGACGACGAGTGTATGAAGGCCTTCCGCCTTCTGAAGTAAGCTCTCATCTCCGCACCCGTGATTCAGCCACCGGACTGGAGTCTACCATTCGAGTTAATGTGCGATGCTAGTGATTATGCAGTTGGGACCATCTTGGGGCAGCAGAAGGATAAAAATCTACATGTTATATACTATACGATCACGACCCTCGACGTAGCCCAAAGGAACTGTACGACCACAGAGAAAGAATTGCTAGCTGTCATCTATGCCATAGACAAGTTTCGGTAGTATCTTGTTGGTGCCAAGGTAATCATGCACATGGATCACGCGGCTCTCAAATACCTTTTGATCAAAAAGGAGGCTAAGCCGCGGCTCATAAGGTGGATTCTCCTCCTCCAGGAGTTCGACTTGGAGATCAAGGACAAGAAGGGGTCGAAGATTATCGTTGCCGATCACTTGTCCAGAATGCCTACTCTCGATCCGGATGCTACTCCCATTGACGACTCGCTCCCCGACGAGCATCTCTTCTCCGTCTCTTCCGCTTAGACTCCATGGTATGCCGACATCGCCAATTATTTGACATGTGCCATCGTCCCCCACAATGTGAGCTATCAGCAGAAGAAGAAATTCTTTCACGAGTTCCGAAAATTTTATTGGGACGACCCTATTTGTACAAGACCTGTAACGATGGGGTGATACGAAGGTGCATTCCCGAAACTGAGGCGACCTCCATAATCTCCCATTGCCATGATCAGTAGTGTGAAGGCCATGCGAGTGCTTACAAGACAACGGCGAAGATCCTACAGAGTGGATTCTATTGGCCGACCCTTTTCAAGGACACATATGCTTATGTCCAGGCTTGCGACAAATGCCAGATAACAGGAAATGTCTCCAAGAGGAACGAAATGCCTCAGCACTGCATTTTAGAGGTCGAGATTTTTGATGTGTGGGGAGTCGATTTCATGGGACCATTCCACTCGTCCTCTTGGAATCGGTATATCTTGGTAGCCGTGGATTATGTGTCCAAGTGGGTGCAAGCGATAGCCAGCCACACTAATGATTCCCGGGTGGTCACCAAATTCTTTAAAAACAATATCTTCCCGAGATTCGGCGTGCCTTGAGTTTTGATCAGTGACGGAGGGAGCCACTTTATAGAGAAGAAATTCGAAGCTCTCTTAAAGAAGTACTGGGTGCAACATCGAATCAAACGTGCCTATCATCCGCAGACAAGCGGCCAAGTGAAAGTTTCGAACTGAGAGATCAAAAGCATACTGGAGAAGACGGTGGCCAAGTCTAGGAAGGACTGGTCATCGAAACTTTCAGACGCACTCTGGGCTTACAAGACTGCGTTCAAGACTCCGATCGGCACAACCCCTTACCGACTTGTCTACGCGAAAGCATGCAATTTGCTTGTGGAATTGGAGCACAAAGCATTTTGGGCCATCAAGAATCTGAATTTTGATGCCAAGGAGGTTGGAGGCCACCGACAGCTACAACTAAATGAGCTTGACGAGATCCGGCTCAATGCTTACGAAAACGCCCGAATCTACAAGGAAAAGTTGAAGCGGTGGCACGATAAGCGCATTCTGAAGAAAGAATTCAAGGAAGGAGACTTAGTTCTCCTATTCAACTCTAGGCTGAGGCTTTTTCCTGGAAAGCTCAAGTCGAGGTGGTCGGGACCCGCCCGCGTCACCAAGGTCTTCCCGCACTGAGCAATTGAGATATTGGGAAGAGATGAGCCGTTCAAAGTCAATGGGCAGCGTCTAAAACACTATGCAATTAGTAAACCAGCAATCTCCCCGGTCAGAATCTCAACGACCGATGGCTCATCTACAAATCCTCCGGATCTGAATTGACCACTAAATGAGGAGTCGAGCAAACGACTTTAAACAACAGCGCTTCATGGGAGGCAACCCATGTTCTAAACTTTCTTCGTTATTCTTAGGATTATTTTTCTAATTTTTAGTGAATAAGCCCAGCAATGGGGGTCTCTGTCGGGAAACTTAGGCTAATCTTTGAAATTTGTGCAGGAAATCATCTCCAACCGATCGGGTGATAAATCAACCGGTCGGTTGGACCGTGTCTGAAGATGGCTTGTGTCAGCGCAACAGCGAACCGATCAGGTGGCATTTGAGGCTAACCGAGTGGAAGATCGGGTAACACTGAAGAGCCCTCGGGAATTTTTGAGGTTAAATCACCCAATCGATTGAGCCGAGGCCAAGATCGGGTGGATGTCCAAGTAAAAAGCACAGTGCTCTCGGGAAAATTCGGGAAGCGGTCAACTGATCGGGTGAGTTCTCACCTGATCAGTTCACCTGTAGCTGCTGATCGACAAGGAATTTTGAAAATGTACCCAACCGATCGGGTGAACCCTCACCCGATCGGTTCACCAACGCTTTTATAAATACCCCCACCCGAACTCATTCACCTGATTCCCACAGTTCGAATTCGCACGTTCTATCCTCCCATCTTCCAAATTGATCACCCCCATAGAACCCTCCACCCCTGAGATCACACCCCCATCCTTTTCCCCTACTCCCCCACCATCAATACCCTTCCTGTTGACCATATTCCCCCATAATTCGCCGAAACCCTAACCCTAGCCCTCATTTTCAAAATTTTCTTCCTTGACGGATCAGCGAGCGGCGGTTCCCCAGATTGTTCCCTTATACGGCGTGGAATCTTTCAGGAGTTTGGACTTGCATCATCATTGGATAATTTATTTCCACTCTTCATATTTATTTCCTTATATGCAATGTCTTGAATTTGTGTCTATCTGCTTCATCTACCTTATCATCATCATAGAAACCCCCCGCTTTATCACTTTCCCTCCACGTCATCACCATGTCTGGGAAGGGAAAAGAGATTGCCTCATCCTCATGCAGACACCCCCTACACGGCCCTTTTCCCCAATCATTCCTGGGCATTGACCCAATTTCTGAAGAGCGATCTACGCGTCTGCACGCCCTGCTTCATCGCCCCATGCGACCTACTCTTTTTGCCGATTCCCCCACTCTCGAATCTCTTGGACTCTTTCGGGGCGTCAGCACACTTTTCGCTTCATTGGTTGCGACTTCCTTCTACATGCACATGCTCACACATACAGGAATCTCACACTCGAGTTCCTCAGTTCCCTCGAAGTGTCCGATTGTGGCTTCACCTTCCGCGCCTTCAATGCAAATTTTTCTATGAGCTTTGCCGAGCTTAACAATATTTTGGATTTCCCTCACCCCGATCTCCATGTTGAATGGTCAACTCATGATCGGTCTGACATCTTTTCTTACTTTCGGGATGATGGTGTTTGGCAGTGATTCACCCGGTATACCACCTTTCCATCGGTAGCTCTTGCCTCCTACATCATACATCCATGCTACCGCTTCACCCATGGACACCATCTTCTCCCGCGTGGATGTTTCCACGATGTCTCGGGACGAGCTCTTCTTTCTTTACGCCATGTCCCATGACAGGATTCATGGACGTATCCCATTACCCATAAACACCGCTCATTGGATCATCCACGAGATCTTCTCTGTTAGCCGCGTAACCTTTGGATCTATCTGCTGTGGTGGGATGATCACTCTTATTGTTAGTTTCATTTTGAGGCTGCCGCCACACCTCCCTATTCTATCAGGACGTAGCCGTATTGATCGCGACTACTTGATCGATATCGGTATGCTAACTCCCTTTGGTAAGGAGCGTGCAGTCTACCTCTATAGTCCTGCTAACACTCCTTTTGCCATCCTCCGACCCACATCTCCTGAGCGCCTCCATATTCGCATTTCACATCTACCAAAGGAGTTTTACCCGGATCCTTGGTATGCCACACTCGTACACTTTCCACCCTTGGAACCTCCCGATTGGCACCCATGTGTCGGTTCACCCGGTGCCATCATCATCCACCAGGATCCACCAATTAATTTCGATCCTCCAGTGATCCAGCCTGTTACCCCTCCTTCTCCTATTGGCACACCCTCTCCTTCGTCCTCAGCAGATTCCTTTCTCCATTATTCACCACCCTCCTCACCATCTCCATACCATTCTACCGACAGCGACTCAGATTGACTTCTCTCTTGCATATTTCTGCACCATCATGATCATATCATATTGCTAGCATTGTCATATCCAGCTTGGGGGAATTCGAATTTTGTGTGTTTTGTCGTTTTTTCTTTCGTTGTGATGTGCATGTTTATATATGTCGTGTGGTGTGATTTTCTATCTTTTATTTTTCGTATTTCTTTTTCCTCCTTCATTTTTCAGTTTCGTATGTGTGTTCTTCTTGTTTTTCATTCTCTTTGTATCGGTACGTATTCCCCCCCCCCCCATTTTCATTGCCCTCCCGTATTTACTTTTATTGCATTGAGGGCAATGCAAGTTTCAGCTTGGGGGAGTCGCACTTCGTGCGTCATTTGTGTCTTTTTCTTCGTTTTTGAGTCGTTTTCATCGTGTTTTTCTTTTTTCTTCTCATCTTTTGTTCTCTCTCTCCTAGAGATGACCCCTTATGATGAATTGCCATAGAATCACACACACACCTAGCATGGCTTCGATAATCTCATTCACTAACCCTAGGAAGCCGAGTCCTCTTGCATTTCATGCATCGTGGGTCCACTTAGCTTTTATGTGAGTCGTGTGTCGTGACTAGCTTACAGTGTGCTTCTACTTTGTGATTTTGATTTATATACATGTCCTGGGATGACCCCTAGATTATCATGCTTCGATTTGAATATGCGGTATTTGCTTATCCTGTCTGTTTCTATATGCATGAATATATTTATATCGTATACTTCATTTCGCATGTGTCAGGATTCCACAATTAGGACTAGGATAACCCATTTAGCCTATGCTCTGATTAGCGAAGAAAATCTCCATTGCCCAAGTGTTTAGAATCCGATTTCTTTTTTATTTTACTTGGTGCAAATCCCCTCGTCATGTATCGATCTCCCACTTGGGAGAGTACACATGTATATACCCAAAAATCCAAAAATCCAAAAAAAGAGAGAAAAGAAAAAGACAAAAAGATAAGAAAAGAGAAAATAAATATATATATATATATATATATGTAGAGCCAAAAATAAAAAAATACATATATCCAAAACCCAAAAAAAATTCATGTGTGAATATTTTCCTACCTACCGAGAATAAAGGGAAGGCGAGAATTTGCACCAAGTGTTCTACTCCACATCTTCTCAACATCCATCGTTTTCGAAAACACTTGGAATAGGAACTTTCTAGCTATTATCTAAGCGATAGTGTGGTGATTTCCTAGTCACTAGCTGTGGAGTCCGTGACGCATGATACGTTTCGATTCTTACTCTGTTCTCATGCATGCTTGAGCTATATATTCACCGCTTATTTCAAATCGAATCGATATTTGGGTCTTTCCTTGGTTATGTGTATATGGAGCTTTACTGCACAATGTAGATAGCGACACCGTCCGCTAGCACGTGACCACACTCACTTGCGCTTCACTGCGAGGGCCCATGACACTTGTTTGGACTCATATTCCTGGGTTTAGTGATGTGTTTTGTCGTATGCTTGTTTAGTGTGGCGTGTCTGACTTTGTTGGCCCTGACGGGCGATTTAGGATTTTGACTTCTCTTTCTCTCTCTCTCCCCCTCTATTTTCTCCCTCCGAGCTCCTACTCTCACTCGTCTTCCTCGAGGACGAGGAAGGGTTCAGCTTGGGGGATTTTGATGTGTGTTTATATTTTATATATTCACGCACGTCTTCTTTGTGTTTTTCCGTTGTTTTCCGTCGTCTCGTGCCCATTTTCTTGGGATTTTTAGTTTTCTTTCACTTTTTGGTGTTTTTGTGTATTTACAGGAGATTGCCAGCGTAGGGGACATATAACGAAGATATTATGAGTCCCCGGAGCAACGGGAGGAGTCACACGCGATCCAGGGGTCAAACGACGAAGATCGCTATTTTTCAGCCCTCAACCAATCGGTTGGACACAGCCAACCGATCGGGTGATGCACGCGTGTCCGACCCGGATGGAAGCTGAAGCGAAGTGCAGCCCAACCAACTAGTTCGCCGACCGGTTGAACACAGCAGAGTTCTCGGCCATTTGGAGCTGAATTCCAACCGATCGGGTGATATCTCACCCGATCGGTTCATCTGTAGCTAATTTTCCAAGCGACGACCAGGAGGGCTCAACCGACGGTTCCCTGACCGTGCCAAATCGACAAAATTCTCTGTATTTTTTGTCAACAATTCCAACCGATCGGTTGAATAGTCAACCGATCGGTTGAATAGTCAACCGATCGGTTGACCTGATGCTGAATCTCTTCAAATTGACGACCCGCTCACTCCACCCATTCTCCTCAGCTCCCGGTTGAAGTTCTCAAAGCCGACGGCCGAAACGTGTAGCAGCTCACCCGATCAATTGATGCTTCAATGGATCGGGTGACGTCGATTTGTATATATAGTTGCCCTAGGTTGCTGAAAACAAGAGTTGTTAATTTTTCTGTCTTTTTCTTGTACGGTGACGGCTGGAATTTTATCGCTTTTTGTAAGTCTTCTGATTGCTTTCAAACTTTAATACTATATTTATAGCATTGCTACTACTTCATTTCAATCGCCTGATCATGATTTTTACGGTTGATTTTCATTTAGATTGCTTTTTAGCTATGATTTGTGAGCAGTTCCCAAATCTAGGATTTTGGTGGAAACCCCTTCGTGGGTTCCCCCTAATGCGTCCATAGGACTAGGATTTCGATAGGGATTAAGAATTTAGATGGTTACACGGGGTGTTTCATTGTCATTGGCGGGAAAAAGACCGCCTTTGACCGTCGGGCCTAGGGGGAATAAACTTGGCGATTGACTCCCTGGCCACAGCTCACGCCCTTAGCGTAGACATTGAATCCTAGCACGTGGGAACGGCAAGATGAGATGTTAGGAGTCATCGTTGCGAGCTTAGTGCTCCCGGAGTCGGTCGGTGTTAATGGACATGGGAATGACCATCGACCGAACCCGGGTAGTCCGGCGTATCATCCTGGGCATCGACCGGAATATCGGGCCCATGGGACGCTAGTACCACTCTTAGAGGCAACGTCTCACCCTAAACCCTAAATCCGATCGTATTCCTATCCACAGGTCGTAATAGCAAGAACACATGATAGGGTGGAAACCGAAGTCCTAGGTTTCCTTTTATATTGTTTATCCCTCGCATCTATTTTCCGTGACAACCATCGATCGTTCGTGCTAGCTCACCCATAGGGTGAACCTGTTCCTCTATGACACAAGGACAACCATGCATCCCTGTGTTCGACCCCCAAGCCACACTACAACATCGTGCACTTGCGGTATAAATATTTAAATCTGGTATCCCCAATCCTATTGCACACTTGCATGATCACAAACTAGGGGACGTCACCTACACAGAAGATGTTATGTGTGACCTTGGAATCCAACAAGGTCCACTCACGTTAGTCATCAAATTTTTAGGAACCCATATTTACTTGAACTTAATGTTCTTGTTTCTATACTTGCAATAATAAGAGGTATGATCAATGCAACCACATGTAAATCACTTTGCATGAATATTTCCAACTTTTGTTGTTTCAATGTGAACTTTTCTATATTTTGACTTTTCTATATTTTTAAAACCATATCCTAGTCCTCGCCTATTATTTCCATATATTTTGTTTCCAAGAAGTATATTCAATGATTGTTTTCCCACACCAAATTTCTTAATGGTCAATTCTAGGTTTGTGGCTTTAGATTTCAAATGAGCATTTTCGTTCACAAGCAAAGTGCATTTATTAATGAAAGCATTCGTATTGTCCTCTTTATTCTATTTTACAATTTTAGCTTTCTTTTCAAAATCAACCATTTTTTCTTTAAGCTCGTTATTTAGCATGCACATCTTTTCAATAAGCACTTTATTTTCTGTTTCAAGCTTAATCAATTTTTCTTTGTACATGCTAATATCATTTAACAAAGTAGGACAAATGAGACATTAGGTTTTCATGCAACCTAGATTTTTCCTTTTTCAACTAATTAATGGTAGAATTACATGCAACAAGTTTTTCTTTCAGTTCATCTATTTCATTAAACATGTCGCAATTTTCTTGTTGTAGTTCACCATTAGAATTTCTAAACTTCTCTAGAGTGGATTCAAGTTTTTCTACAGTTAATTCTAGGCTTTCAATTTCATCTTGCATTTCTTTAAAAACAGTAATAATTTCACACTTGGTGCAAGATTTTACCTCATCGTGCTTTCCCATTAAGCAGAGGAAGGTGTGAGCAGTCTCCTCAATCTCATCTTTGCTATCGTCATCCCACGTCAATGCTAGAGTTTTTCCTTTCTTCTCTTGTGGGTAATGCTTCATATAGTGTCCCTGCATGTTGCATTTAAAACATGTAACATTAGCAGTAGTAGTCTGCTAAGAAGATTTTTTAGCAGAATTAGAGTTATTAGAACGACTAAACCTAGGTGCCATTTCTACTCTCCCTTGCGTGGTCTTGATATATTTTCTGAAGTTTCTGACCATTAATGCTAGCTCCTCATCCTCATCTTCGTCATCTTCTTTAGCTTGAAGAGCTAGTGGTTTGGGATCCTTGGCCTCTAGTTTCTCCCTTGATTCGATGCTCTGTAGCTCAAGCTCATGAGACATTAAGTTTCCTATCAAGTCCTCCACTCTCATCTTTGACAAATCTTTAGCTTCTTGAATGGCAGTGGCTTTAGGACGGAATGAGCTTGGCAGCGCCCTTAAGATTTTCCTCACCTGCTCTAGACTAGAGTATGGCTTACCGAGGGAGCTAGACTTGTAGATGATGTCTGTGAACGTCGCAAACATCTCTGAGATGGATTCTGATAGAAGCATGCGAAAGATCTAGTACTCTGTGCTCAGCAAAGCAAGTCTAGACTCATTCACCTGTGACGTTCCCTCATGCATCACCTCCAGCGTATGCCATATTTTATGCACAGTTAAACAATGTGAGATGAGATTAAATTCAGATTTATCTAAAGAGCATATAAGCGCATCCATAGCTTTACCATTAAGAGAATAAAGTCTCCAATCAGCATCATCCCATTTTTCTTCAGGTTTAAAAATTTCAGTGTATTCAATTTTAATCATGGGTGGTTTATATCCTTTTTCAACAATATTCCCCACTTTATAATCAACAGACAATAAATAAATTTTCATTCTAGATTTCCAATAAGCATTGTCAACACCATTAAATTTAGGGGGTCGTGATATGGACTGACCTTCAGCAAAAGCTGAATCAAATGTATTCATGGTCAATCTAGCCTAGATCCTCTAACATGCTCTGATACCACTTGTTGGATCTAGATCTAAGCCTGGAGGGGGGAGAATAGGCTAATAAAACTTCTCGCGAACTCATGCAATTATTCAGCAATCACAGGCAGTTATAATGAGATGCATGGTAAATAAAAACAATCACAGAGTGCACGTGCAGATTTACCCTGGTTCGGTCGCACCAACGACCTACTCCAGCCCCGAAAGAAAATATTAGATTATTAATGTTACCGGTACAACCTGTAGCTAGAGCACCCACTCTACACTCACCTGGCTCTCCATACCGCACTCACCAAAGTGCTAAACAATAACAATCCTAGTATAAGCTCTTTCTTGACTTAGTCCCAACTAGTCATGTCCCTCTTCTCTAGCACCAACCAGACAAGACCCCAAAGTATCACAAATATGGTAAAGTTTTCCCTACATAGATCGGTACACTACTACACAAATATAATAATAAAGAGTTTAAAAATCTCAGTTTGTTTAGCTGTAGTCGTCTCTGTCATTCAGCTCAGGTCAGATGTAGTCTGACAAGTAGTAGTCTCCTCTGAAGTCTCCTCTGAAGTCTCCTCAATCAGCAAATCAGGTTGCGGCCAGTGTGCTTGGGTGGTGCTGCAGCACTGCTCGGCCAGTCATCTTTGCGACTGCAGCATTGCTCGGCCAGTTGGGTTGCAGCTGCAGCAGTTATGTATGTCGACAATGCCCCTTTGGTTGTTGATCTCTAGGTTGCCAATGCTTCTTGTTTGATGTGTGGTTTACAGGTTGACGGCACCCTCTTGTGCATGAGTTGCAACCCAATGGAGATCTCCTTGTAGCTAGCTTGCAGCAATGATAGGATAATGAAGTTTGATGCTTTGGCTTGGTTCAAAGATGATGATGGCAAGCTTGTTTGGCCTAGGAGATGAAGTCTTGAACTTGGGGGTTGCGGCAAAGGCAATGAGATGTGGAATAGGGTGCTTTGGCCTTGGAGAGTTGCGACAAGGAGATGATATGCAATGCTATAGTCTTACGGCAATCGGATACTTGGAGGCTTTGCGCAATGGAGATGTTTGCTTGTAAGGGCTTGCGCAAGGAGGAAGGAGATGAGCTTTTAGAACTTGCGGCAATGGAGTTCTTATGGCCTTGCTTGCTTGCAGCTAGGATGGATAGGTTGCTCTCTTGAAGAAGCTTGCGGCTAGGATGAAATAGGCAGCCTATGGAAGTTGCGGCAAGGGACTAATGAGGATCTTGGTAATTGGAGTTTGTAGATGATAGGAAACTAGGAATCTCTTGGCTTGAAGATGATGAAGTTTAGGGTTTTGCCTTTGCCGAATTTTTCCTCTCTCTAATGCTAGGTATGGCCGCAACTCATCTTTTTGTGGAAGCCCTCTTTGATTTGTGTATCCCCCAATCTCTCTCTCTCTCTCTCTCTCTCTCTCTCTTGGAATAGGGTTTATATAGGAGTTGTGGAGAGGATCAAATAGAATCAATTAGAGTCCCATACTAGAAAGAGATTTGATGTAGTCCTAATATGATTTGAATGAATCACCATGGTAGATTTCTTCTAGTCACATTGGATATGGAGTCTGAATTTGTATGGCTATAGGATTAGAATTGGATCTCATGTAATCACAATTGATTTGCATGAGATTCTCCATATCTCTCCATCTTTGACTAAGTCTTCGTTTGTGTAGGAATATTTGATTAGAATTTGATTCATGCACCAATTGATTTGAATCAATTCAAATATGGATTTGAATTGATTCCCTCCTTATCTCCCCATCTTTGACTTAGTTCAATATGTGTAGCCATTATCTTCATCTTTGACCAAGTCCACTTTGCTAATGAATGGCAAATTCTCCATCACTTATGCTTAGTCTTCCTTTGAGTATTTGTGAGAGTGCCACCCCTAAAAAACACTTAGCATACACATTAAATCGTTCACACACGTTTGTTATAATCAAACACGAATTCATCGACCTTTGTATACAACTACACGTTGAATCCAATAGGTACATCAGCAGGATAATGTACCTGAGTGTAGTGCCAACGGTAGACGAAATCGAACTGCGACTGTAAAGTCATGGCAATGGATGTGAGGCCGTCGATTGAGGACCGTAGTGTAGTCATGGAGCTAGTCATGTAGGTCTTGAAATTCTGGAATGCCTTCTCCAACCATATGAATATCTCGTGAGAGGATAAGCGTGGAGGAGGAGTGTGGCTGGTACCCTCGCCAGGTTGACGAGATCACCGTGAAAACTGATGAATGGATGTCTAGTGTGGTGGCCTGACGGAGGCAGAGTGTGTGGCTGTAGAAGGATCTGGGATGACTGCGATCTGAATAGGATGATGCTGAGCTGGGGCATGTGCAGGCTGGGGCATGTGCAGCGGCAGGAAGATCTGGATCCGGGTGAAATCTCCACTACACAGCTCTAGCTAGAGGAATCCTGAAGCAATCAGGATTGGGGAGAATGGTGTATGGTGTGTAAAGAGTCCCGTGAAGCCAATAGAATCTCTCGTCCCTGATCTTTCTAATCATGTGCATATTCGTGAGGATAGAGAGATCAAGCGAGGTTGGGCCAAGGACATGCATCCAATCATCAAGGATCTGGAATGATATGGGAGGGAGGTTGGTAATAACAATGATTAGCCATCCGTAGTAAATCGTGGCATTGGGGCTACTAACAGTGTGAAAGAACCTATACCCCAGATATGAACCGGCTTCAATGAGAAGGCGAGGAGAAGTGTTGCCATTTTCAGAGATGTTTCGGGGTTGGGTCATCGCCCACATAAAGAAGAGCTCATCTTAGGAGACTTGGCCGGTCTCTTCCCGTCAAAAAATGGTGTTCGTAACGATGCGAAGGGCAATGCGAAGGCACGTGTGAATGATCGAAGATGCCATAGCCCTAGTGACGGTGAATTCTGGCTGGCCAATGATCTGCCTCCAGAAAGCATCAGAATCATAGGATTGGGGGTCACCACCATTGTGCCTAAATGCATCGGGAGTGATAGCCATGGGCCACTTGATGATGGTGTTCAGAGAGTCATAGGACATGCCATAGTCCTTATTCATCAAGTGAAATGAGAAGCCATCTCTTTAGCACTTGAGTGAACTCGAAAACTATAGAGTGAGGCTCTTGTAGGTGCATGGAAGTGAGGAGTGAGGAGTGAGTGTACCTAAGTAGTCGAAGTTCCCTGCTACCATGGAGATGCTTCCAAGCCTTACTCGACTCTCCCCCAAGCTACAGTTGGGCCCACGTCGTGCTGAACTTCAGCAAAACCCCAATATCGGCAGTGTTAGGGTTTCTTCTTGGCCGTTTCAACGAAGATGGGGATGGGGATGGAAAGTTGGGAGGTAGGAGGGATGTACGGGATCGATTTTGGAAGATGATGAGAAGGGGGTTTGGTTAATAGGAGGAGGAGAAGAAGAAGAAGAGAATAAGTAGAAACGTCTTGCAAAAATCAAGTGGAATTTAGTTGTATTGTGTTCTAGGGTTTATAAAGATGGATGACACGGTCGACCAAATGGCCACGTCATTTGGGTCTCAGCCACGTTGCTTCAGTGGAGTAGAACCCAAGGGGTTTATAGATGATGCCGATGGTACGACGTAGTCACGTCGATGGCATATGACCATGTCGTCGAAGGAAATGAGTGGCCAAAAATTTGGGTCCATATGGTCGCATCGCTTGAATGACGCGACCATATCAGTAGGAAAAATTTGGGACCAAATTCCAGATAATTGGGTGGATTACACGGCCGCCTCCCTTGGACAAAATGACCGCGTCGTTTAGGTCAAGATTTTGGCATTGTGAAGGTTTGGACGAAACAGTCATTTCGTTGGGACAGAAACAACCGCGTGGAGGGAAGTTATGATTTGAATTTAGCATTGGAAGATGAAATGATGTGGTCGCGTCGCTTGGATGACACGACCGTGTCAGTCTGGAAATTATGGCCAAGAATTCCAGAGAAATGGCCTCCTTACAGGGCCGTTTCACCCGGATAACACGGCCTCGTGAGTCTTGAATTTCCCGCTTCAGTTTCCTCTTTTTGTCTTCAGTTAACGCAGTCATTTGTGACTTATCATGCGACCGCGTCGACCAGGATTGCTGCTTTGCTTTTGGTCTTGAATTGCCTTCCTCCACGCGACTGCTTAGGGTTTCCCACGCGGTCGCATTCTTCTCCCTGCACTGAAAAACACTTGAATCAATTTGGGCTTTTAGGGTTCATCTCTTAATTCAAAATCAAACTATCCTTGCTGGAATAAAAATAATACGAAGAATAGAAAACGTTAAGAACTTGGGTTGCCTCCCAAGAAGCACTAATTTTAAGTCTTTAGCTCGACTCTCTTTAGATTTTTATGGCGACTTCAGGGTGGAGAGTGTAAGGTCAACTCTCGCTCCATGCTTCTCCTTGGTGTTGATTGACGATGCAATGCATTGTTCCTTTATCTTCAGCTCCCCGGTGTCAATTAGGTGTGATCTCGGGTCTCCTTCTTTGATGCTTTTCTTTGGTGCTTCATCCAACTTCCTCTCTAAGGCTAATGTCTCCCGTTCCCCTTCATATTTAGAATTTACAATTGGTAGCTTTTTCATGGGATTTAGGAGTACGTCCTCTAGCTCTGTTTCTTCAATCAATTCCTCCAATAGGTCGACATTGTCGCCATGGTCGTCCTCCATGAATTCCTTCATGCTCCTTTGATGGTCGAACTTGACCTTCTCCCTTTCGACATTGAGGGATAGATTCCATCACTTTACGTCTATCAATACTGTTGCGGTGGCTAAGAACGAACGACCCAAAGTTATAGGAAGACGGGCATCCTCTGATATGTCCTTGATCACAAAATCACATGGAATTATCATGTCTCGAACCTTCATCGATACATCCTCAAGCATCCCCACAGGGTACTTAATTGATCTGTCGACGAGCTGTAGCATCGTTCTTATGGGCATTGGCATTCCCATCCCTAGCCTTTTGCGTATGCCCAATGGCATAAAGCTCACGCTTGCACCCAAGTCGCATAGCACTCTTTTAATTGTGACGTTCCCCATGTCGAAGCTTCCTAGAGCTTCAAGCTTTTCAATGCTTTTCCTTTGGAGGATTGAAATACACTTCATGGATAACACAACCTTTTCTCTTCTCCCTCTAGCAGTGATTGATCGCGCCCTGGATAAACGTCCCGGGACGGCGACTCGCTAGTCTTACCGCAAGCGCACGGTGTAGCGGTGAGCGGGTATCGAACACAGGGAGGCCTAATAACAGTGTCTTCTTCAGTCCACCTGGCTATAGGAACAGGAAAGAAATGTTCGCAGTAATGCGGTCACAGTCGTTCAATCGTATAAAAGGAATAACAAATTAATAAAGACGCCTAGTGGATAGGGAATCCCCACTACAAACCGTATCTCATCATTGTGATTCGTAGGTTTCACAATTGCTAGGCTTGAAATTTGTGTGAACTAGTTGCAACTAAATGTAGAACCAAGCTCACGCTCTCGCGCTATTACCGGTCTATAGCAAACCTAGGGTAGGGTCCAATCTCTTGCAAACCCTAACCTAGGCAAGCTAGCGTGAAGAACAACATCATCGTTCAATCGTATCTCGAGCCCACTCTCGTGCAAACTCGAGCTACAACTTAGGTTGGGATAGTTCCTACCCGTCCAATCTCTTGCAAACGGGTATTGGTATAGAATTACAATCGAAAACCCTAGTTTCGGTCCAATCTCTTGCAAACCGATTCCAGAGAAATCCAATTGTAACCCAATTCGAATATCTAGGGCTTCCTATCGAGTTGGGATCCAATCTCTTGCAAATCCCAATCAGTATGAATCCCTAGCTATTCGTGCTAAATCAATCCCAAACTAACCCTAATCAATCCTAGCAATAATTTCACCAATTCATCACAAATTAGAAATTGGGCTCATAGGGTTCATCCCTACGCCCTAAGACGATGAAACTACTCACAATTCATAATCAAATTCAATAGAAATTCACAAGTAAAATGAATGGAATTCATAGCTATATTCAATAAATCAATAAAAATGGAGTTTTTGAGAGGGAGAGAGACAAACCAATGAAGAACAAGGTAGCATCCAACAAGATATCACTTTTCTCTCCTCCCTAAAAGCTAAATCTAATTCCTAAAAAGTAAATCAAAAGGGGGCTGCAAAAGTTTTGAAAAAGCTCTCTAAACTAGGTTAAAAACTGGGGTTAAATACCCCCCAAAATCGCCCAAAAACTGTGACGAAACTGCCCCTGCGTAGCCTAAAAATCGCATCTTACGCTGCAGGCAGCGCGGCTCACTTGGTTGAGTGACAAATGTCACTCGGCCGAGTGACGAACCCTATACAAAAACAGAGAGTTGGGGGTCTCGGGGGTCGTCTCCTTGGGAGTCACTCGGCCGAGTGACTTTTCTTCACTCGGGCGATGGGCGTTCTTCACTCGGGCAGACGGCGTTCGTCACTCGGCCGAGTCGGTCTTTGGGAATCGACTGTACAAAAACAGTAAGTCTGGAATTTTTGTTGCCGTCGTCTTGATGCCACTCGGGCGAGTGGGTCTCCGTGGTTTGGCCGAGTGACATGGCGATGCTCGGCCGAGTGCACGCTCATATTAGCTCTGTTGCGTGTCTGATCTGGCCGGCCGAGCGGGCTTCCGATGGTCGGCCGAGTGAGTCCTTCACTCAGCTGAGTGACATGCTCAAAATGCCCATTCTTCATATTTTTGCCTCCTCGTCGCTCCTGCGACGTTCTTTCTTCTTCCACTCCTCTCCAATAGCAAAATACCCCTCAAGAGAGTCACTCCGGAGTGGGTGCATCTCAGAATCACTCCAAATCGCTCCAAATCTCCTGAAATACGACAAAAACAACAAATCGTGAAAAAGCATCGCAATATTGTCGAATAAACGTGAAAGACACGATTTGAGCGATCTAAATGGCATGCAAACATGCAGAAAAAAGGTGTAAAATACGGAGTGATCAAAATCCCCCAAGCTTACCTCTTACTCGTCCTCGAGGAAGATGAGTAAAAAGCGAACCCGGTGGATAAAGATAAAGAAAATGATGGAGAAATGGAAAATGAAAAAAAAATGAAAAACAAAGAAGAAAACGAAGAGGGAAGTTGCTAGATAATTTTTCTCAGGACGTGGGTTTTGCTTACTCATATAGCATGCATCGAATATAAAACACATGTCAAAGACTTTTATTTTGATATCATAGTATATTGGTGCATTTGAAATAGAAAACCCAAGAATATCAATATAGCATGAAAAATGGAATAATTCTAAGATTAACATCGTCTGAAGCATCTAAAGCGGTATACAATATCGTAGATCACACACTTTTCAATTGAATGCTTTCTATAAGGAGTATAAGAGATATCACACGATAGAGTAGTAAGAATAGAAAAAGCGTGGTTTTCATGAAGTGAATGCTAAGCGTAGATTTCTGGATTTCGTGAAACTTTAGCAATCTCACCGAGTATAAAATATTACTTAGCCTAGGTTGTCATGCACCGTCAGGTAGTCACTCTCTCACACATCATTGGATTCTCTCCCCCAAGCTTATCTAAAAGCGTGGTGGCATATACAAAACAATATTTACATCCCCGTTTCCTTTTGTAGCTCCAAAAGTAAAATAAAAAACAAAAAAACCAAAAGAGGGAAGAAAGAGAGAAAGTGTATGAGATGGGATCGTTTTCGAACTTCTTTTCTCTTTTCTTTTCTTATTCTCAAATCCTTTTCTTTTTCTTTTCTTTTTCTTTTTTTAATAGCATATATACACAAATGATCCCAAATCAAAGAGAAGGATATACAAGTATATTTTTTTTCTTTGGGTTTTGGGGAATTTGGAGCATGTGATATAATAACGGGGGAATGCCAATAATAGAATCGCTAAGGGGAGATTCACCCATGAATTTAAAATAGAGAAATAATGTTCAATATATGTGGAGAAAGAAATAAATGTATCTCTCAGTTCACTCTATAGGACGTGCATGACAACTTCAGCAGGGTAATATAATCTACTCAGTTTAATCTCAAAAAGTAAACTAATCCAGATTTATCAATGCTAGCAGGCATTCAATCAACCTGAAGTGAAGCGTACAAATCATGCAATAAGAAGAGATATGAGAAAAGAAATCAGTACTCCAGATATAAGCATCAATGCGTGAATCTTGGTGTGTTTTCTATGATAGCATACATATGAATCATCAGACATCAGCTAATAATAGAATTTCATCCATTTTCATACAGCAAAAGAGAGTGGGTTACTATTTCTAAATGCAAAATAGGACATAGCATATGATATCAGAAATAAAAAGCTATGACATGACAAATATAGCATGCATATAGAGAAAAGCTAACACCACGTCGTCGTCATCACAGAAAAGTCATCTCTAGCAGAAGATGAAAGAAATAAAGACAAAAGAAAATAAAAACTATTTACAATGCAGCACACAAAGAAAATAAGAAAAACGTGATGCATGGTAAAAAAATGAAAAAGTGATGAAAAATGGGTGCAAAAGTGGAAAAAACGTGGAAAAACTAAAAATAAAGGTGATAAAAGCGGAAAGCGTGAGAACTCACTCCCCCAAGCTAAAGTACACATTGTCCTCAATGTGCAAAGTGTGGCACACCGAGAGACGTGTAATGGGTGGGGGGTGGGTGCATGCATGATAAAAAGAAATAAAAATAACAAAATGAAAATATGATGCGGATGTAATGCATGCAAGGATATGAGTGATGCAGATATGTGTGTGTCACCAAAAATACTCCCCCTCACTCCCGAAAAATGATATAGAATGATACGATGAAAACGTGGACAAAAATAGTGAGGGGAGGAGGGGTGGGCAAAAATCATCAGGACCAAGCAGAGAATGGGTAGCATAACGGCAAAAATATATCAATGGCATCAAGGGTGTGCCTAAGCTGGTGGTGCTGCGCCATCTCCGTCCTGAGGCGGAGGTGGAGGTGGAGGTGGAGGTGGTGGTGGTGGCTGGGTAACAGTCTGCTGGGTGGGTGGTGGTGGTCGTGGAAGTGGTTCGAGAATCTGGGTCAGGCAAAAGTGAATGCCGGGAAGTAGCTTGAGGCGGTGCTGCATGGCGATGACTGTGGAAGACAGAGCCCTAAAATCGCCCCTGAGTCCACTCATCACCCCCTCAAGAGCATGAATGCTCTGAACTAAGGCGTCAGGGGGTGGTGGAGAGAAGGGACGGACAGGTCTAGGCTGAGCAGGTCGGGGCTGTCGGACACAGGCTGTGTAAACAATCAGGCCAGCAGGCATGTGTGGAAAGGGGGCTGTGCTCACTAATGGATGCCCAGCCACAGTGCAAGGCTGGGACGCAGGCTGGTGTGAGGTGGAAGCAGCAGCATTGGAAGTGGCAGACAAAATTAGTGACGAGGCTGTAAGAGAGGTCAGTGACACAGACATGGGAACAGACGTCACGACACTCTCGGATAGGACGGCTGCCGTGGAGACAGAAAGGTCGACCGCTGGGGAGGAAGTGAATGGACCAAAAGGTGACAACCCAGCGGAGATCATACTGGCCATAGTCTCCACGACAGCAGTGAAGGAAGGCCCGCCACTCTCAAGTATGGTGGGTGGACGCTCGGGTAGCAAAGAGGTGAGGGGCTCAACCGACAGGGGCACAGCAGTGGTAGGAGTGGTGGTAGACGTGGTGGAAGTGGAGGACGGCTCAGCAAGTGCACTCCCGACACCAGCAGAATTGTGGACAGAGGTGTCAGGAGCGGCAGAAAGTGCAGGCTCAGGCTGAGGGATCACAGGGTCTACAGGTGCAGGGGGTGCCTGCTCAGCCTCCTCAGCCTCAAGCACGTATGCGGCGGGGATCAGGAGATCCATCGTCAGAAGCCAGTCCTCGTGTGCCGGTCCTATGTGTGTCCGAGCAGGGCTCGGGAGGATCATGTAGTCAGCCCCGAAAGGACCATGCAACCATACCCAGTGCCACTAGCCGTGGGGACGAAGCATCTTCATCCAGGCCATGACGTCTATCGAAAGAGAAGTAGGGCCCGAAGGTCGACGCATGTCGACCGGAAGGTCCTCGCCGGTCATCAGGGCTAGCAGGGTGATCAGGCCACCGCAACATATCGACGAGCGAGCGCCCACCGATACGATGATGCGGTCCAAAAACCAGCTAGCGACGTCAATCTCTACGACGGGGACCATCGCGACACCATCCCTATCCAGAACTCTGGGGCGGGTCATCGCGTAGAGCATATAGAGCTCAGGCGTAGACATCGTCCCAAGCTCGTACCTTGCTAGAAAGGTGGTCGCCATAAGGCGCTGTGCTATGCGGAGGCAGGGGTGGACTATGGCTGAGGCCTTGGCCCTACTAGGGTCAAAGGCGTGTGGTAAACCCGTGATCCTGGACCAAAAGGTGTGAGAATCGAATGATGGTGGAGGGATGTGTGTGTGGGCGTAGGCTCGGTCGGGCGCGGGGACTACGGGCCACTGAAAGAATGCCCTAAGCATATCGAGAGTGATCCGACACTCTCGATCCATGAGTCTAAAGGAGCATCCCTCAGGGGTCCGGGCGATCGAGCTAAGCACCTCGAGTGTCGGACGGACGTAGGTGTCCGCCGACACAGACAAAAAATCTCGCCAACCCACGTTGTCGTACAACGTGAGCATCTCCTCAAGTACCCATAGGCGGTCTAGGTCTGCTAAATGGGCAAACCTGGAGGGTACTATCGGGCGTAGGGTGATACGCTCAAATCGGACGCAATGTGCGTCGTCTCTGAACGTGATGCCCAGCGGCCCGACGGCTGGAGCTGGTGGTGGCTGTGCGTGAATTGGGTCGGCTGGAAGTGGCTGCGGATGGACGGGGTCGGCTGGTAATGGCTGTGTGGGGTGAGGTGGTGAAGGTGGGGGGATTCCTCCCTAGCGTGGGAGGGGCCGGCCTCCTCCGGCCGCTTCCGCTTGGCGGAAGCTCCCCGAGTGCGTTGGTCGTGTACGGGGCGGCATGTGTGCCCCGAGTGCTCACCCAACTAATGAAAAATGCGGCGTGCTAAAAAGGTGGAACGAAGGTACCTAAACATGCCGCGAGAGCAAAACAGCGGATGAGTGTGAAGACGATGCCTCCACAAAGCCAATAGCGCGTCCGAAAGCTCCCCTAAGCTCCCCCAAGGTAGCCTGCACATCAAACAATGATATCAGCGTATAAAATTCAAAATGCATGGGGGAGATGGGGTATAATAGATAGATAAACAATTTAATTTGATTTTTGGATGCTACTGGTCTACGGATCGTCATAAATGGGGAGAAAAATGAATTTTGCGCTAAATGGGGGATCACCGGAGCTCGGCCAGCGGCGAGGGAGGTCACCGGCGGTGGGGGGTGGTCGCCAGAGCGTTCGTCGACGGTGGGTCGGTGATCAGGGCCGGCGATGGCTTGAATCAGGCGAGGGGGGTTGATCGCAGCGGGCGGGAGCTGAAGGGTCTCGCGCGGGCTCGGGCGAGAACTGATTTTTGGGCGTTTCGAAAATCACGCCGAGCCCGCTCGTAATATATAAGTGAAGTTACGACTCGGCCGAGTGACTATGTCACTCGGCCGAATGATCGTAACGAAAAAAAGTTTTTAAATTTTCTCCCTCCGCTTATGACTCGGTCGAGTGGCTTTGCCACCCTCGACCGAGTGGAAAAAGTCCATTCGGCTGAGTGGCACAAGCTACTCGGCAGACACTTGCCCTAGGGGGTTATCAGTTTCACTCGGCCGAGCGAAGAAATATACTCAGCCGAGTGGCAGTTTATACTGAAATCACAAAAAAGACAGAGAGTTGGGTACAGCAGACTTCCCTCGTTGGTGCGCCACTCGGGCGGACGGTTTTCTTTGCTCGGCCGAGTGACTATAGTACTCGGCCGAGTGAGGCTCTGTTTTCTGCTTTGGTGCTCCGTTTTGGCTCTACTCTCTGTTTTTCTTCCTCCAGGTGGTTTCTTCCTCCTCCTAAGCCTCGAGCGCATTCCTGGAGTGCTCTTCTTTGCCTCGGTCATCTTCTATATGATAGATATCCTTTCCTCTTCCTCCTGTCAAAGAAAATAGGACCCGTTGTCACAATTTTTCGGGCAAACGACTCAAAAACACTAATAAAGTCTAAAACAAAAATAAAAACTAAAATAGAAATAATGCGATAACCGTCGGGTTGCCTCCCGACAAGCGCTCGTTTAAGGTCTTGAGCTCGACCCCTTTAAATTTTCAATTAACGCTTGATGTTGGGTGCATACGAGATGCACCCTTCGAACTTGCTTGGAAGACCACTCGGATTTGGATCATGGTGGTGTGAGGTATTCCGCAGTGCCCCTTTGTCACGGGCAATGTTGGGGGGCTCCCCCAAGCTAGAGCTTGCTCCGGTCTTAGACTTTACCGGTGACACCGATCGTCGTATCGGTGGAGCTTTCTTCGGAGTCCTCAACTTCGAGAGCTTACAGAGCTCCCGTATTCTTGCGACATCAGTGTCGCCATCATCAATTGCCATGGAGATATCGGGGGTGTGCTCCATCTTCTCTTCCTCGGCCAAATCTAGGCCTTCTTCGAAACTATCTTCGTGGGGTGCGCCGATGGAGTGGGGGATCGCCTCTTCAATGACCTCATCAAGGAGGTCCATGTAATCTAGCTCCTCATGATACGGCATGTGCTTCATTGCCTTCGGTATATGGAGATCCACTTCGATGTTGCCGATGTTCAAGGTAAGATTCCCCTCCCGAACATCGACGATGACACCGGCAGTGGCGAGGAATAGGCGTCCAAGTATAAGCGATGTATCGCCCTCCTCCTTGATGTCCATTATCACGAAATCGCATGGCAAACATATACCTCCCGGAACTTGGAGTGGGATGTCCTCTGCGATCCCAACCGGCCTTGTAATCCTGCCGTCTGCTAGTTGAATCCGCATGTCGGTAGGCTTTAAATCCGTGCCGGTATTCAACTTCTGGAACATGGAGAGAGGCATGCGGCTAACACTAGCCCCCAAATCTACCAATGCTTTTTGTAGGGGGACGCCGCCTAGAGTGCAAGGAATCCGGAAACTCCCTGGATCTTTGAATTTGGCGGGCTCCTTTTCCCTCTTTGTGAACCAAGTCCCTTCCTCCGCGAGCATGATCTTCTCCTTCCTCTTCCTTCCCGTAATCAAGTCCTTTAAGAAATTGGCATAGGATGGGATCTCCACTATAGCGTCGAGGAAGGGGATATTGAGGCTCACCCCTCTCAAATACTCGAGAAACTTGGCTAGCCGTTTCTCCATCTTGGCTCTAGCTAGCTGTTGAGGGAAGGGCACCGGTGGCATAAATCGGTGCTCATCAATAAGCTCCTCCATTCTAGATTTCACTTCTCCTTGCGGCTCCTCTTTTTCAACTTCAATTGCCGGCTCGCTCTCTTGTAGAATCTCCATCACGAGCTCCTTGACTTGAGTCATGGGAGGAGTGGTATCCTTCCCGCCTCTTGTAGTAACCGCAACCACGGCGTTGATGTGGCCGGTGTTGCCCCGTGGATTTTGCTCAAGTTGAGCCGGCAACTGTTGATTGTTTCTATTGAGCAACGCAAGTTTCTCCCCAATTTGAGCGATGACTGTGGTAAGAGAATCTTGTCCCGCCTTCAACGAAGCATTGATTTTCCTCTGCTCCACCATAAACTCTTCCACCTTAGCTTCAAATTCCGAACGTTGTGGAGCTTGTGGAGGGTTGGGATTTCTCCAACCTTGATTGTACCCGGGTGGCCTATAATGTCCCACTTGTTACCTCGGTGGGAAGTTTTGTTGTGGTGGCCCCCTTGGTTGATAATTCGGTTGTGGTGGTGGTGGAGCCCGAACTTGAGGAGGTTGTTGTGGCGGGGGGTTCAAGGCACCATCATTATTCGCATAAGAAAAACCCGGATGGTTTCTAGCGGCCGGGTTGGCCCAATATCCGAAATTCCCCGTGACATATTGAATTTGCTCCAAAGCTCCTTCTCCTTGCTCTCCTCCTACATACATGGCTTTTATTGGTCTTGCCAATCGCTCATATGATTTGTCGGCGTGGATGTAGAAGGGGCTGTTGAGGCTCCGTAATGTACTTCTCCAATCTCTCCACTACCTTGTGGAGAGAATCAAATTTGTTGGCTAGCTCCGCGACGGCCTTGGCCTCATAAATGCTAGACGGCTTCAAGGAGGACGAAGAGTGTCCTCGCTCGTCGCCCCACTGTTGGTTGTTTGAGGCCATCTCCTCAAGCAAGGCCGTAGCTTCATCGGGAGTCTTTGACAAAATGGCTCCATTGGCGGTAGCATCGATAATCTGTTTTGTGCCCGGTTGGAGTCCATTGTAAAAGCTATGGACAAGCTCCCAATCCTCAATGCTGTGATGGGGGCATTGGTGTTGCAAGTCCTTGAAGCGCTCCCATGCCTCATAGAGAGTCTCCTGTGGTCCTTGCTTGAAGGACATGAGAACACTTCTTATCTTCACCGTCTTAGAGGGCGGGTAAAATTTGTCGACGAAGGCACTCGCCAATTCATCCCAAGTGGTGAAGATTCCTTCAGCTTGCGTCCTCAACCAATATAAGGCCTTGTCCTTGAGTGTGAAGGGGAAGAGGCGCAGAATGATAGCATCTATAGAGACGCCCGGCATCTGGAAGGTGGCACATTTTGATAGGAAGAGCTGGATGTGGTAATGAGGGTTTTCATGGGAGTTCCCATGAAAAGGATCTTGTTGCATAAGAACCACCAATCCGGTCTTCAATTCGAAATTTTTGTCGGCCGCCAACTCCGGCATAGCTATGGACGAGGTCGTAGAGGAAGTCTTAGGCCGAAGCCTATCTCTTATAGAAATGATCCTCGCCATTCGATCCGCCAAGTCTTCGGATGTCTCAGGTTCGGTCATAAAATTCCCTTCCGTATCGAGTCTCCTCTCCGCTCGGATCCTCCTCAATGTACGCTCGATCTCCAGATCGTATAGTATTTCTTCGGGGTTCGCCGAGGATCTCGTGTACATGCAAGGGAGGAAAGAGTTTCAAAGATAGAGTTAGCACAAAGGAAGGGTGAAATAAAAATAGAAATAATAGAACAAAAAAAGAAAAATAGCTAGGTAGGTAGAATCAAACACTATTACGCTCCCCGGAAACGGCGCCAAAAACTTGGTCACGCCCCGGATACACGTCCCGGGACGGCGACTCGCTAGTCTTACCGCAAGCGCACGGTGTAGCGGTGAGCGGGTATCGAACACAAGGAGGCCTTATAACAGTGTCTTCTTCAGTCCACCTGGCTATAGGAACAGGAGAGAAATGTTCGCAGTAATGCGGTCACAGTCGTTCAATCGTATAAAAGGAATAACAAATTAATAAAGACGCCTAGGAGATATGGAATCCCCACTACAAACCGTATCTCCTCATTGTGATTCGTAGGTTTCACAATTGCTAGGCTTGAAATTCGTGTGAACTAGTTGCAACTAAATGTAGAACCAAGCTCACGCTCTTGCGCTATTGTCGGTCTATAGCAAACCTAGTGTAGGGTCCAATCTTTTGCAAACCCTAACCTAGGCAAGCTAGCGTGAAGAACAACATCATCGTTCAATCATATCTCGAGCCTACTCTCGCGCAAACTCGAGCTACAACCTAGGTTGGGATAGTTCCTACCCGTCCAATCTCTTGCAAACGGGTATTGGTATAGAATTACAATCGAAAACCCTAGTTTCGGTCCAATCTCTTGCAAACCGATTCCGGAGAAATCCAATTGCAACCCAATTCGAATATCTAGGGCTTCCTATCGAGTTGGGATCCAATCTCTTGCAAATCCCAATCGGTATGAATCCCTAGCTATTCGTGCTAAATCAATCCTAAACTAACCTTAATCAATCCTAGCAATAATTTCACCAATTCATCACAAATTAGAAATTGGGCTCGTAGGGTTCATCCCTACGCCCTAAGACGATGAAACTACTCACAATTCATAATCAAATTCAATAGAAATTCACAAGTAAAATGAATGGAATTCATAGCTATATTCAATAAATCAATAAAATGGAGTTTTTGATAGGGAGAGAGACAACCCAATGAAGAACAAGGTAGCATCCAACAAGATATCACTTTTCTCTCCTCCCTAAAAGCTAAATCTAATTCCTAAAAAGTAAATCAAAAAGGGGCTGCAAAAATTCTGAAAAAGCTCTATAAACTAGGTTAAAAACTGGGGTTAAATACCCCCCAAAATCGCCCAAAAAACTGTGACGAAACTGCCCCTGCGCAGCCTAAAAATCGCATCTTACGCTACAGGCAGCGCGGCTCACTCGGCCGAGTGATGAACCCTGTACAAAAACAGAGAGTTGTGGGTCTCGGGGGTCGTCTCCTCGGTAGTCACTCGGCCGAGTGACTTTTCTTCACTCGGGTGATGGGCGTTCTTCACTCGGGCAGACGGCGTTCGTTACTCGACCGAGTCGGTCTTTGGGAATCGACTGTACAAAAACAGTAAGTCTGGAATTTTTGTTGCCGTCGTCTTGATGCCACTCGGGTGAGTGGGTCTCCGTGGTTCGGCCGAGTGACATGGCGATGCTCGGCCGAGTGCACGCTGATATTAGCTCTGTTGCGTGTCCGATCTGGCCGGTCGAGCGGGCTTCCGATGGTCGGCCGAGTGACTCCTTCACTCGGCCGAGTGACATGCTCAAAATGCCCATTCTTCATATTTTTGCCTCCTCGTCACTCCTGCGACGTTCTTTCTTCTTCCACTCCTCTCCAATAGCAAAATACCCCTCAAGAGAGTCGTCGGTGACACTCCGGAGTGGGTGCATATCAGAATCACTCCAAATCGCTCCAAATCTCCTAAAATACGACAAAAACAACAAATCGTGAAAAGCATCGCAATATTGTCGAATAAACGTGAAAGACACGATTTGAGCGATCTAAATGGCATGCAAACATACAGAAAAAAGGTGTAAAATACGGAGTGATCAGTGATCAGCTCCTTCAAAAACTTAGCGTATGATGGAATTTCTAAGATGGCATCCAAAAACGAGATCGTGATGTGTAGTTGCTTAAACATTTCAAAGAACTTCCAGTATTTTTAATCTAGCTTCACCTTCGCCAATCTCGAAGGGAATGGAACTTTATGAACATAGACTCTTGGAGGCTCCACTGGTGTGTCTCCATCAACTTTCTTAGATTCCATCTCCTTAGGTGGCTCCACTACTGGTGATGCTACTCCGTCATTTTCCTCAAGCTGAAGTTTCATACGGGGGTCTACTTCAACCGTAGGCTCCCTCTCCTCAACAGCTGGCATCATGGGGTCTTCAGTTTGTTTACCACTCATCATGGTAATGGCGTTGACGTGCCCTTATGGATTTTTCTCTGTTTGCCCCAGCAATTGCCCTTGTTGCTTATTCAACTGCACTACTTGCTCTGCTAGCTGTGCAACCTGAGTTTCCATGGACTTTTGGCCCATGACGGGCTGTTGAATGGACGTCTAAAAGGAGACGTTCTTTTGTCCCTACAACATAACATAGCTTTCCATCAGTTTCTCAAAATTCAATTTGACGGGGGGAGGGGGTTGATGTTGGTTAGGAGGTTGAAATTTCTATGGTGGAGGTCCATATGGCTACTGCTGTTGTGGGAACAGTACTTATGGCTGCAATCCCCCACTCCGAAATAAGAAGTTCGGGTGATTCTTCCACCCTTGGTGGAAGGTTTTCTAGTAGGGATTACCGGGCTGTCTCGGATTTTTCTCGTATATAGCGTTAGCTTGCTCTATAGTCATTCCCAGTAGAGGGACATGAGTAGATGGGCATTCTTCTACTGGGTGTCTCTGCACACCACAAACTTCACAAAATGCCGCCATAGGCGTATAGCAGCACCAAGTCCTATCCTAGATAATTGCTTCTCAAAGCATCAAACTTGGCGGATATCATAGAAACTTCATTGAGCTCATACTTACCTCCTTTCTTTGAGGTAGCTCTCTCTTTACTCCACAAGTAGTTGTTGGCAGCCATGTTCCCCGACATCTTTTTCGCTCCTTCGGGAGTCTTGCTCATAATTGCGCCATTAGTAGTGGCATCGATCGACATCTTTGATCGCCCCAAAATGCAAGCCAAGAGCACAACCAAAAACTTGGTCGGCCTCAGATACACACCCGGAGAACGATTGTAGTTTTACCGCAAGCGCACGGTAAAGTGGCGAGCGGGTATCGAACACGAGGAGGTGGTGTTGTGGTTCCAATCTATCCTAGGTTGGTTTGACTACGAATGTTTTATTGGTGGAGATGGCTATGGTATGATATAATGGAAATGGTGGTGGATGTCAGTGTCGATGATAAAGAAATCGGTCAAATATCGATTCAAATACAATATAATAAAAGAGGGAATTTGCCTTGCGGCGATCCTGTCACAATCGTCGGGCAAAGTATGGGGATATAAAATCAAATAAAGACGTCTAGGGCCAGGGAATTCCCCCTACGGATCCTCATACATCATCGTAAATAGTGAATCTCAATATTACTAGACTTGTGTTGAGGTGAACTAGTCGTAACTGAATAGAGAACCAAGCTCACGCTCTCGCGCTATTGCAGGTCTATAGCAACCTAGATTAGGGCCCAATCTCTTGCAAACCTTAACCTAAGCCGCTAGCATGAAGATTGACATCATCGTCCAATCGCTCCTCGAGCCCACTCTCGTGCAAACTCGAGTTACGATCTAGGTTGTGATAGTTCGTATTCGTCCAATCTCTTGCAAACGAATATGGGTATAGATTTACAATTAAAAATCCTAGCTTTGGCCCAATCTCTTGCAAACCAAATCTAGAGAAATCCAATTGTAAATCTAAATCGAATATCTAGGCCTTCCCTTCGATTAGAATCCAATCTCTTGCAAATCCCAAATCGATGGAAATCCCTAGCTATCCGTAGTAAATTAATCACAACCTAACCTCCTAGCAATTCTAGCAATTTAGAAATTCATTCATCACAAATATGAAATTAGATCCATAGGGTTCATCCCCAAACCCTAGAACAACAAATCTACTCTAGCATAGCAATAAGGATATGAGAATCAATAGAAATCATTGCTTGCATACAAA
This sequence comes from Scilla litardierei, assembly GCA_030789695.1. Lineage (NCBI taxonomy): Eukaryota > Viridiplantae > Streptophyta > Magnoliopsida > Asparagales > Asparagaceae > Scilla > Scilla litardierei. The sequence continues at coordinate 153,418,429 of CM061141.1, forward strand.
AAGATAGAAAAACAAAGATGCAAATAATAAGAACAAAATACTTAGCTTGATGAAGATCGTCAATCCAAAATACAAGCTTTTAGATCCAAGAGGGGGCCTAGGGCATGGCCTAACCTCCAAAAGAATCCTAAGAAAAACATATGGGGGCTAAGAAAACACAATGGGGATCTCCTCTAATGGTGGCTACAAAACACTTAAATACTCCCCCAAAACCCTAGCAAGAAACACTAGAAAACCCCTCAAATTCGTGCCCAAAAACAGACCAAACCGCAACTTAAAATCTGGGCCCGTCGCCGACTCGGCCGAGTGGAAAATGTGACTCGGCCGAGTGGAAATTCCAGCACTGCAGCATCAACTTGTAGAAATTCCCCAGATTTCATCCGACCTCTGATTTGCGCGTTCTTGGCGGCGTTGGAATCGTCATGAAGTCTACTATCCATAAAAAATATGAGAAAAATATATTACTTGCTAAAATAATAGCAGATTTCAAAAGAGTGGGAGGCTGTCTGAAAATCTGGGCGCTGCTTGTCCTCGGCATCACTCGGCCGAGTGGCAAATGTCACTCGGCCGAGGGGCTTTTGGAACTCGGCCGAGTCGGAGATCGTAGTCGACTGACGGATTACAGAGAGTTGGACATTTTGGCTCGCCGTCGTCTGGGTGCCACTCGGGCGGACGGAGTCTGCGAACTCGGCCGAGTGGGCGTGCGATGCTCGGCCGAGTGCACGCTGATACATCTCTGTTGCGTGTCCGATCTGGCCGGCCGAGCGGGGTCTCAATGCTCGGCCGAGTGACTCCTTCACTCGGCCGAGTGGCATGCTGAAAATGCCCAATCTCCATCTTTTCACTTCCTCGTCGCTCCTACGACGTTCTTTCTTCTTCCACTCGTCTTCCATTGCAGAATAACCCTCAAAAGAGCCATGGTTGACACTCCGGAGTGGGTGCAAATCCTTTAAGCTCATTTTTTCTCCCGATCGCTCCATATTTCCTGAAATCCGACAAAAACAAGAAATAGTGAAAAGTAACGCAATATCGTCGAATAATCGTGAAAAGCGTGATATGGGTGATCGAAATGGCATGCAAATATGCAGAAAAAAGGTGTAAAATATGGACCGATCAAAATCCCCCAAGCTTACCTCTTACTCGTCCTCGAGGAAGATAAGTAAAAAGATGAACTCGGGAGATGAAAAATAAGGGAAATGAAATAAAAGAATACGAAGTGGAAGGGGTTGCTAGATTATACTCTCAGATCTCAAGCCATAAGCTACACATCACGATGACTTGGAAAACACAAATCACATGTTATAAGGATTTCATATCTTTCATAAACATGGTACTTGCAAGCTTTTAAGAACAATAAGAGGGACTCTCTAAATTCATACAATCAATTCATATCCACATCACGCATTTCATAGAATTTAATATACAAATGTTGGCGATGCTCTTTTCAATCAAAAGTTATAAATGAAGCATATAAGATACACACCAAGCATGCAATAGAGAATGGAATAAGAGACATGGCATTCACATATTTACATCGATTCATAAGAAATCACCATAACTAAGGTATTTTGCTAAGTTTCAGCATTATCAAACTTCCCCATTCGTGCACTTCTCCACTCTAATGTCATACTCACTCATATGGTCAAACGAATTCAACCCCCCAAGCTTAGCTTGAGGCATCGCATCTAAAGGAATATGATAGTGAAAAATGGGATTTTTGCCTTGGGTTTCCCAAGTATTTTGTGGCTCCAATAATGAGATAGAGAAATATTTTTTTTTCTTTTGGACTTTGTTTCTCATTTTTCTTCTTGGATTTTTGTAGGAGCAATTTGATTTGTATTTTTGGATTTTGGCTCCTTTTTGGCTTTTTGGACTTTTTGGAGCTAAATTTTTCTTTTGTGAGATTTTTGGAAAATAGATGCGATATAAGTAGCTTTAGGAGGTGAACTCAAGTGACATGTAGAGAATAAAAAGATATATGTGGAGAAAGAAATAATGTAACACTCGGTTCACTCTAAGATATGCACGAACGGTTCAATAAAATAATACTTCAACTAAAACTAATATGTAAGCATGGATATTCTCAATCATCTCAATAAAAAGTGAAGTCAAGCGGTAAAGCGCACAATCATATCAGGCATGCAACAGAAGGTGAGTAAGACAATAAAACTGATGCTTCAGATATACTAATGATGCGTGAATCTTGGAGCATTTCCAACAAAAGCATACTAAACACTAATCCATGCATTCAGTTTCAATTAATATCATGCACTCATATAGAGGAATCATCAAGAGAAATAGATTTGCAAGCACATGGAAAGCAAGACTATGGAATACTCAAAGTAGCATTGAAAGGAATAATAAGCATCGTGATGGTTGCTAAAGCAATAAGAGATATCATCATACAAAACAATTATAGCAAAAGGAGGAAAAGAAAATAAAGATATAAAAATAAAAAAAAGGAAAGAAAAGAAAACCAAGCACACAATATGATGCATGAACACACATAAAAGGAAAATAAAATGGAAAAATCAAAAAGATGATGCAAAAAGTTGATGAAAATTTTTAAAACCCCTACAACTAATGAATCTAAATGGCATGGAAATGCACTCCCCCAAGCTTAAACTTCACATTGTCCTCAATGTGATCATAAAAGGAAAAATATGAGGAACAACGATAAATATAAGGGAGGTGAATGAAAAATGATGAAATGAATGACATGAAATCCTAATGCAACTACATGCACATACAATGATGCATGAGAGCGCTTTTCCCCAAACTTATACCGAACAATCCTATTCAAATGACTCAATCAAAAATGTCATGGCTTTGCAAAGCGTGATCAAGTCAAATGAATAAGAAAGTTAGTATTCACTTGAAAGAAATGCTCGATGGTGGTGAGCAAAAGGATGTGGCGTATCAAAATATGGAGAGGGGAATTAATATATATAATGGGTTTGGGGTGTAAAAGAATTTTGTTGCCGTCATATGAGGTGATATTTATTCAAACAAATCTATACGGTCCTCTCGTTGTCGAGAGAATTCGAGTTTATTTAAAGCATAAAAATTTCTACACTACTGGATTGATATCACCTATAGCAAAAGGCGGATCCAGTATCTTTGCCGGTGCAGGCAATTGCTCCAACTGCTCTTTCCGTGGCTCTGCCAGATGCATGTGTCCACAGACTCCAACGAACTCCAGCAATGCATCCTCCAGCATTCTCACAAGGACTCCACATGTACCCTGCAGAGAATAGGATGCATCAGTTCGCTGCAAAATATTCACCCTCGTAATAAAAGTATCCCAAAGAGGATCGTTTATAGAAATATATGGAATAAATGATGGTGGACGATACTTCCCTGGAAATAATCCAATATTCTCACGTGCCGTGATAGATGTCTCCATGGTATCCTCTCTCAGCTGCTCAGGTAAATCTAGATCATAGGTGTGGACCTCCTCGATAGGCTCGTCGAACTGTGACACGTCCAAGCATACCTCCGGTCCATAATCGTATGTGTGCTGCAAAAGGTATGACGTGTCAAAAATATCTGAATCAAAATAAATATCAAATGGAATGCATGATTCAGAAATGGAGTGGGTAAAAATATCTCCCTGAGCGGGAGTAGTAAGCTCTGTGGGATAGTCCTCGACGTCAGTGGGAGGATGAGGTGGCTGTTGGAAACAACGATCTAGGATTTATGGTTTGATGATGACAAACAGTTGTGAATGATCTGATGTGTGTATTAAGTATTTGCAGGATTGGCAAGGACGTAAATATCCAAATGATGGGTAACTCAAAGAGATGGAGGAATTGCTACACAAAGCTATTTGGACTTGGTCAATGTGCAGAGGAGAACAGGGAAGTACCAAGTTTTATTATATACTTATATAAGTATGCCATTGTGAAAGGTCAACCAAAGGATGTTTTTAAATAAGCACTCACACATGAATGCTTGGTCATTTCTCAGCTGTTTGCATGATTGAAGGGTTTTTAAATAAGCACTCAAGGGTTTTTAAATAAGCACTCACGCAGGTGGGCTTTAAAAGAAAACAAATACATTATAATAAAACAAAAGCCCCACAAAAAAAGAGCAAAAAAATAAGAGGCTGCCAACAAACCCTAGTCTACAAATATTATAAAAAGGGGCAGCCGTTTTTTTTCTTCAAATCCAAGCTGCTGCCTTTTTTTTAATCCCTTTGCAAAAATCAAACCTAGGAGAGAGAGGCGCATGCATTGGTCCGCACAAAATTATTTTGAGATCTTTTTGGAGTAACAGAGAGCCGCACTTCTCCTAATCACCTGGGTGCCGAATTTTAGTGTGGCCACAATCATATTTTTTTTGAGAGAGAGGCGCATCGTTTTAAATCCCAAGGGGTTCATTATCTTTAAGAGGGTATGTGATTGAAGGTGTTTGTGTTTTTGATTCATTGTCCACAAAGTCAAAAATCAACAGAGGCGTCAAAACAAAAGGCTTCTCAAAAATATCCAAGGACACATTCTGGCCGAACCCTTCTCTGTGATTATATTTTTTTTGTGTGAAAGTTTTTTTTTTGTGTGCCGAATTTGTGCAGAGGTGGTTTTGATAATAATTTTTGTTGTGAATCTTGCAGGTACTCACGAGCAGAGCACTTCATGAATAAAGTTTTTAGAAGAACACTTGTTTTAATTGATAACCCTTTTTAATGTGATCTTCCTTCTGTTTTTTGAGCTGTCCACTTATTTTTAAATGTTCATTCACCCAGGCACTTAAAAAAAACCACTTGCATGCATTTTGTTAAAAACGTTACATTGTGTGTGTTTTTTTCTAATCCTATTGTTGACTCCTTTTTTTTGCAGGCTCTTCAATCACGCAAGTACAAATAGCCGTGACCCTTTTTGTAGGTGCCGCAATCCAAGTGCCCAATATCCATTTGCTGTAACTTTCAGAGAAGGGGCAAAGCCACACGTTGCAATCTTTGGGGAGGTGCCGCAAGTTTCAATCTTTGGTGGAAGGCGCTAGTTTCATCGAGAGGGGAGCCGAACTATTGAGGGGACATCGGAGACTACTTGTCAGATTGATCTGACCACGCGCTGAATGACAGAGACGGCACACCATTACTGAGCATTCCTAAAACTCTACTTATTTATCTTTGTATTGGTGTAGCGATCTCTGTAGGGGAAACTTTACCTGTTTGTGTTATTTTTGGGGACCTGACGACTTGGGAGTCATCACGGAGGGAGAGCATCTGACTAGATTGATAGTGTAGTGCACGTGGTGTGCGTACGAGCTAGGTGAGAGTAGATTTGGGATCTTGACTCATTGTAGCTGTACTTGATTACATATCTATCTAGTATTTGCTTTCGGGGGCTGGAGTAGGTCGTGGGGACGACCGAACCAGGGTATATCTGTGCGTATTCTGTGATTGCTATCTTATTGCCTCTGTCTGTTCCTATAACTGCGTGGGATTGTTCGTGGGTTGCACGAATATTTTTATTAGCCTATTCACCCCCCCTCTAGGCTACGATCCAGATCCAACAGTGGCTGCGGGAGCTCTAATAGAGGAGGGTAGTGCTCGGGATCCTCATGAATGGCTATGTCCTCGTCCCGATGTATGACCTCATCGATGATAAGCTCTGGCTCCGTATGTAAGGCCTCCTCAAAAGCATGCTCGGGCTCCGCATGTGAGGCCTCCTCGTCAATATGCTCTGGCTCGACAGTGTGCTCCTTTACCTTCTCATCGACTATCAATGTGGGCTCTCTCTGGAATGGTGATGTTGGCTGCTCAAGTGTGTCAGCTTGTGGGGATGTATCATGTGGAGGGGAATGCCCGCAAGCAATCCGAAAATATAGTCTATCCCCCTCAAGACTGACATGGATGTCCTCCTCAATTGTTCCTGCAGCTGAAACACGGTTCATAACAAAATCTGCAAATTGTAGCTCAAATGCATCACCTACTGTAATGCTCTCTGAACCGGTGAACCTCACTGACTCCAAGAGGCCATCCAATAATCTCTGAAATGCGTCCTCCTCTGGCTGCGCATATGACTCAGTTTCTGCTTCCTTCACTGCCTCTTCGTCCATCCACTCTTCATATGCAATAGATGTATCGTAGGAAGTGGGATCGACGACGGCACATTCTGGCTCTGGTAGTAAGTCTGGCGATGCTTCTTGCCCATAAAATGAAGAAGCAGAACTGATATCTTTGGAAATCCCTGAAACCTTAAGCATGAGCGCATTCATTTCAAGTACCCTCTTCGTACATTCCAATTGAAGATTGCTCTTATCAAGCCCGGCTTGTATTTTCACCTGGTGTGCATGCATCTCATCAAAAAAGATCCTTTGTCTCTCATCAAGCTCGGGCCAGTGCATCTCCTCAAAAAAGTATTCTCCCATCTGAGCACTCTGATCATAATAGTATTCTCCCGTCTGAGCACTCTGATCATAATAGTATTCTCCCATCTGAGCACTCTGATCAAAATAGTAATCTCCCATCTGAGCACTCTGATCAAAATCTGTGGTCCACGTAGTATAATCCATAGCACCTGATCAACAAAGATAAATACCTGGAGAAAAGATATCAGTGGCACAAAAGAATATAGAAATGATAGTAATGGTGGCGGGGGGTGAAAAATTTTTTTTGTTAAAATTTTTTTTTGTAGTCTAATAAACCTAATTGTGACAAATTGGCACCCAACGGGAAACACCTCCCCGGCAACGGCGCCAAAAACTTGATCGCCCCAAAATGCAAGCCAAGAGCACAACCAAAAACTTGGTCGGCCCCGGATACACACCCGGAGAACGATTGTAGTTTTACCGCAAGCGCACGGTAAAGTGGCGAGCGGGTATCGAACACGAGGAGGTGGTGTTGTGGTTCCAATCTATCCTAGGTTGGTTTGACTACGAATGTTTTATTGGTGGAGATGGCTATGGTATGATATAATGGAAATGGTGGTGGATGTCGGTGTCGATGATAAAGAAATCGGTCAAATATCGATTCAAATACAATATAATAAAAGCGGGAATTTGCCTTGCGGTGATCCTGTCAAAATCGTCGGGCAAAGTATGGGGATATAAAATCAAATAAAGACGTCTAGGGCCAGGGAATTCCCCCTACGGATCGTCATACATCATCGTAAATAGTGAATCTCAATATTACTAGACTTGTGTTGAGGTGAACTAGTCGTAACTGAATAGAGAACCAAGCTCACGCTCTCGCGCTATTGCAGGTCTATAGCAACCTAGATTAGGGCCCAATCTCTTGCAAACCTTAACCTAAGCTGCTAGCATGAAGATTGACATCATCGTCCAATCGCTCCTCGAGCCCACTCTCGTGCAAACTCGAGTTACGATCTAGGTTGTGATAGTTCGTATTCGTCCAATCTCTTGCAAACGAATATGGGTATAGATTTACAATTTAAAATCCTAGCTTTGGTCCAATCTCTTGCAAACCAAATCTAGAGAAATCCAATTGTAAATCTAAATCGAATATCTAGGCCTTCCCTTCGATTAGAATCCAATCTCTTGCAAATCCCAAATCGATGGAAATCCCTAGCTATCCGTAGTAAATTAATCACAACCTAACCTCCTAGCAATTCTAGCAATTTAGAAATTCATTCATCACAAATATGAAATTAGATCCATAGGGTTCATCCCCAAACCCTAGAACAACAAATCTACTCTAGCATAGGAATAAGGATATGAGAATCAATAGAAATCATTGCTTGCATACAAAAAGATAGAAAAACAAAGATGCAAATAATAAGAACAAAATACTTAGCTTGATGAAGATCTTCAATCCAACATACAAGCTTTTAGATCCAAGAGGGGGCCTAGGGCATGGCCTAACCTCCAAAAGAATCCTAAGAAAAACATATGGGGGCTAAGAAAACACAATGGGGATCCCATCTAATGGTGGCTACAAAACCCTTAAATACTCCCCCAAAACCCTAGCAAGAAACCCTAGAAAACCCCTCAAATTCGTGCCCAAAAACAGCCCAAACCAAAACTTAAAATCTGGGCCCGTCGCCGACTCGGCCGAGTGGAAAATGTGACTCGGCCGAGTGGAAATTCCAGCACTGCAGCATCAACTTGCAGAAATTCCCCCGATTTCATCCGACCTCCGATTTGCGCGTTCTTGGCGGCGTTGGAATCATCATGAATTCTACTATCCATAAAAAATATGAGAAAAATACTTTACTTGCTGGAATGATAGAAGATTTCAAAAGAGTGGGAGGCTGTCTGAAAATCTGGGCACTGCTTGTCCTCGGCATCACTCGGCCGAGTGGCAAATGTCACTCGGCCGAGGGCCTTTTGGAACTCAGCCGAGTCGGAGATCGTAGTCGACTGACGGATTACAGAGAGTTGGACATTTTGGCTCGCCGTCGTCTGGGTGCCACTCGGGCGGACGGAGTCTGCGAACTCGGCCGAGTGGGCGTGCGATGCTCGGCCGAGTGCACGCTGATACATCTCTGTTGCGTGTCCGATCTGGCCGGTCGAGCGGGGTCTCAATGCTTGGCCGAGTGACTCCTTCACTTGGCTGAGTGGCATGCTGAAAATGCCCAATCTCCATGACGTGCGTTTATATTCCATATATTCACGCACGTTTTCTTCCGTGTTTCTCCGTATTTTACCGCCGTCTTGTATTCGTTTTCTCGTGTTTTCTTGTTTTCTTTCACTTTTCCTTGTTTTTGTATATTTGCAGGAACTTACAGCATTTGGGACATAAAACGATGATATCATGAGTCCCCGGAGCAACGGGAGGGGTCACGCGTGATCCAGGGGGTCAAACGACCAAGATTGCCACTTTTCAGCCCCCACCCGATCGGTTGGATACAGCCAACCGATCGAGTGATGCACGCGTGCACGACCCGGACTGAAGTTGGAGCAAAGTGCAAAGTCAACCGACCGGTTCGCCGACCGGTTCATCCCAACAAAGTTCTCGGGAAGTTGGAGCTTAATTCCAACTGATCGGGTGATATCTCACCCGATCGGTTCATCTGAAGCTGAAGTTTCCCAAACGACGACCCGGTCATGCCACCCATTCTCCTCAGCGACCGGTTGAAGCTTCCGAAGCCCGACGGCCAAAGCAACTAGCGGCTCACCCGATCGGTTGATGTTTCAACCGATCGGGTGGCCTTTTCTTCCGCTTTTGCGCACCGCTGCTCATTCATTGAAGATCTGCTATCATTCCAGAAGGATTTTGGGTGATCTCTTATTTTTCTAGCGTCGTCATCGTCGTTAGCTTTCCAACGATAGGTCGCATGCCCAAATCCGATTTTTCTATATTTTTCTGGAATTTTCTGAGCGCAGCTATGCGCTGAAACTTGCTGCTGTCTGAAATTTCACTTCAACCGATCGGTTGACTTGTCAACCGACCGGGTGAGGTCTGTTTCTGCGTATCTGAGCTCTCTGTTTATTCCACCCGATCGGGTGAGTTTTCACCCGATCGGGTGGGCCTTTTTTGACAGTTTTGAACCCGACCCAAGAGGGTTTTTGAGGGGTTTTAAATAGGGGTTGGGGGCACGACTTGGAGAGGTTCTTCCTCAGTTTTTCTAGGGCTTTTTGCCCCTTTTTCTTGTAAGTTTAGATTAGGTTAGATTAGCTTTTATATTGCAATAAATCTTGTATTGGATTGACGATTCAACTCAAGATAAGTATTTTCCTCTCTTTTTCTCCATTATTTGTATTGTGTTTATTTTGCTTGATGGTGAAAGTTTGTGTGTCTTTTGTGTTGTTGGTTTTTATGTTATTCACCATTGAGTAGTTTCGATGAACCCTAATACGGGTTAGAGTAGGATTGATGCTTGGGTTGTTACATTTGGCTTGGTTGCATGGCACGTGTTCGATGAAATGTGTCAATGGGGATTTCTAGCAATCTGGGTCCAATTCGTATGACGACACACTAGATGTGTTGGGGATTGGGGTCCGGTGCTTGTCCTGTCAAGATCCGCTTCGATGTATTGCTAGAAATCACATTTGACCTATTTGGCCATTAGGGTTACGCGGGGGTGTTTCATTGTCATTGGCGGGAGAAAGACCGCCTCTGACCGTCGGGCCAATGGGAATAAACTTGGCGGTTGACTCCCTAGCCATAGCTCACGCCCCGAGCGTTGACATCGAGTCCTCTCGCGCGGGAGCGGCTTGGACGAAGTGTTGGGAGATATCATTGTGACCTTTATGCTCCCGGTTTCGGAAGGTGTTAATGGACATGGGAATGCCCACCGTCCGGAACCGGGTAGGCCTATCGTGCTTGGCACCGACCGGAATATCGGGCCATGGACGCTAGGTACCACCTTTTGGGGCAATGTCTCACCCTGGGTCAAGTCAAATGCCAAGTGTCATGAGTGCTCTAGCCCGTGTTAGCGGGGATTCATTTCGTGTCTTTTTCATTTCTTTCTTTTATTTCTACACTTCCACCCAGATCATCCGCGTATCTAGCACACGACCTAGGCGAGGCTAGTAGCCACTCAAGCCATCCACCTCCCTGTGTTCGATATACCCGCACCCTACACTAACCGTGCACTTGCGGTAAAACGACACCGCGCCCATACCGTAAACGGGGCGCCGGTCAAGTTTTTGGCGCCGTTGCCGGGGAGGCGTTCGGTTTGATATTAGCTTAGCTTGGGTTCGTTAGACTACGCATAAAAGCACAAAAAAAAATTTCTTTTTCTTTTTTTTATAAAAAAAATATATATTCAATAACCAAGAAATTTTTCCCCCACCATTATATTATCTTTTTGTTATTCTCTTGTACTATTGACGCTCCTCTCTAGTTTTCTTATTTTTGTTGTCCAGGTATCTTTGATATGGCCATGTGGAGATCAGATTTCGATGCTCAGATGAGAGGCTACAATCCCTATTCATTTTTGGTTTGTGAGACTTGTGGGATGGCGGGGCACGTGTATTATGATTGCCCATATACGCTTGAGAGCCTCCCCCTACACCAAGGCCATACATTTTCCCACAACCATTGCCCGAACACCTCCCATCCATTTCCTCAACCTTATATCCCTCCACCAACACAAGAAGAATCAAGCCTCGTGTCTCTCCTTGAAAGTGCCGTGTTTAACCAAGGCCAAATGTTACAAAACTTGATGGTACCAATCACCGAGCCGACACCGAGGAGAGAGGATGAAGGAGAGGATATACCCACTTTCATGGTTGAGACCACCATGCCATCGGCCACCATAGACACATCTCATACCGATGCCCCAATTTTCCCACACTACCACTTGGATGACGAAGCATTTTTTGATGATGATAGTGAGGATTGGGAGATTTCTCTAGGATCTGTTGGAGATACTTGTCATCTTTATTTGGATACCCCATATGAGTCCTATGAGAGCACCGAGGAGACCACAGAGCTTATGCATACCGGCGAGGAGGATGTGCGTGAGGACGACGACACCACGACCATATACGAGTGGTCCGCTCCACATCCACCTCCACAGCCATCTCTGTCACAGCCTCCTCCTTGGTCGGTGGTCAACCATGAGGATGTCATTCAGGACATCGGGCAGATGGTGGAGCATGAGCATATCGTCGAGGAGGATGTGCATGAGGGCTTGGATACGATGGTCCACTCCATGGAGCCCGAGCCACTTCTACCTCTACCGTCACGCTCCACTTCTTCTGCGCATGAGCATCTACTTGAGCATATTGCCCCTATTCAGGGAGATTTTCATACTCACTCTCACTCCACATTTAAGTCTCGCTTATCACGTCCTATTCCTTTAGACTTATATATTTTTGACACACCATATCTCTCGCAGGACACAGGATCGAATTCCCTTGAGGTATGTTGCGGTGTGTCACCACCTGGAGAGCCACTTCTTATGGAGAGCGAGGATTTGGTCGTCGCTAGTATAGAGGATAGCGACCCATTCTCAGGGAGTATTCGTCACACTTTCACTATTTTTCCATCTTATTTTGACGATTATCTCTGGGATACTTTTATTTTGGGGAAAGATTTTTTGCCATGGACTAATGCACCTCGTCCTTTGCAGGTCGCAGGTGGACACCTACGAGGGATGCTTGGAGGTGCATTGCTTGGGTCCATTGGCACACGTGGCACAGCGCTTCTAGCGGAGCCACAGAAGGAGCAGTTAGAGCAGCTACCTGCCCCACTCCAGATCTTGGATCCGCCTATGCTCAGGTGTATCTAAATCCAGTAGTGTAAAAATTTACCGCTTTCTAGTTTAGATTTGAATAATCTCGTCTCCTCTCATTAGCAAGGGGAGCGTATCTAGGATTTGCTTTTGCATCATAATAACCCATCATGTCGTGCCCTTCTATCATTTCACCCCACATCCTCTTCCGAGGAGAATGAGCACACTGTATCTCCTGCATTTTGATTTCTTCCTTTTCCGATTTTCCCCCTAGCATATCTCTACATCCCCATTGATCATATCATTTTGCTAGCATTGTCATGTTCAGCTTGGGGGAAATCGACTTTTGTGTGCATGTTTTTGCGTGTCGTTGTTGTGTGTCTGTGTCTATGTGTTCTTTTGTCGTGTTTTATATTTTTTATTTTAGTGTTTCTTTTTCTTTATTTTTTAGTTTTGCTCATGTGTTTTTCGTGTTTTTCATTTTTTGTGTCGGTGCGTAACTCCCCTACATTTTCATTGCCCTCCCGTTTTCACTACTATTGCATTGAGGACAATGCAAGTTTTAGCTTGGGGGAGTCGCACTTTGTGCGTCATTTGTCTCTTTTTCTTCGTTATTTGAGTCGTTTCCATCGTGTTTTTTATTTTTTTTTCTTTTTTTTTCTCTTCTCTTCTTTTTATCTCTTTCTCCTAGAGATGAACCCTATGATGAATCACCACGAAATCACACACACCTAGCATGGCACCGATAATCACACTCACTGACCCTAGGATATCGAGTCCTCTTGCATTTCACGCTTCGTGGGTCCACTTTGCTTCTATGTGAGTCGTGTGTCATGTCTAGCTTATAGTGTGCTTCTACTTTGTGATGTTGATTTATATACCTACCATTGGTTGACCCCTAGATTATCATGCTTCGATATTGAATATGCGGTATTTGCTTCTAATGTCTGCTTCTATATGCATGATATATATATCGTATACTTCATTTCGTATGTGTCGGGATTCCACAATTAAGGACTAGGATAACCCATTTAGCCCATGCTCTAATTAGCGAGAATAGTTTCCTTTACCCAAGTGTTTAGATTCCGATTTCTTTTTTGTTTTACTTGGTGCAAATCCCCTCGTCGTGTACCGGTCTCCCACTTGGGAGAGTACACATGTGTATAGCCAATATCCCAAAAATCCAAAAAAAAAAAAGAGAAAAGAAAAGAAAAATTTTGTATAGCCCAAAATCCAAAAAAATCCACAAATACCCAAAACAAAAAAAAATTCCCGTGTGAATATTTTCCTACTTGCCGAGAATAAAGGGAAGGCGAGAATTCGCACCGAGTGTCCTACTCCACATCATCTCAACCCCCATCGTTTTCGAAAACACTTGGCTTAGGAACTTTTTAGCTATTATCTAGGCTTTAGTGAGGTGATTTCCTTAACCCTAGTTGTGGAGTCCCTGACACATGATATGTTTCGATTCTCTCTCTATTCTCATGCATGCTTGAACTATATATTCACCGCTTTATTCAATTCGAATCGATATTTGGGTCATATCTTGGATTTGTGTATATCGAGCTTTATTGCACAATGTAGATAGTGACACCGTTTGCTATCACACGACCACGCTCACTTGCGCTTCACCGCGTGGGCCCACGACACTTGTTTGGACTCACATTCCTTGGTTTAGTGTTGTGTTTTGTCGTATGCTTGCTTCGTGTGGCGTGTTTGATTTTGTTGGCCCTTACGGGCGATCTAGGATATAGAATTCTCTTTTTCTCTCCTTCTCTCTATTTTCTCCCTCCGAGTTCCTACTCTCACTCGTCTTCCTCGAGGACGAGGAAGAGTTCAGCTTGGGGGATTTTGACGTGCGTTTATATTCCATATATTCACGCACGTTTTCTTCCGTGTTTCTCCGTATTTTACCGCCGTCTTGTATTCGTTTTCTCGTGTTTTCTTGTTTTCTTTCACTTTTCCTTGTTTTTGTATATTTGCAGGAACTTACAGCATTTGGGACATAAAACGATGATATCATGAGTCCCCGGAGCAACGGGAGGGGTCACGCGTGATCCCGGGGTCAAACGACCAAGATTGCCACTTTTCAGCCCCCACCCGATCGGTTGGACACAGCCAACCGATCGGGTGATGCACGCGTGCACGACCCGGACTGAAGTTGGAGCAAAGTGCAAAGTCAACCGACCGGTTCGCCGACCGGTTCATCCCAACAAAGTTCTCGGGAAGTTGGAGCTTAATTCCAACCGATCGGGTGATATCTCACCCGATCGGTTCATCTGAAGCTGAAGTTTCCCAAACGATGACCCGGTCATGCCACCCGTTCTCCTCAGCGACCGGTTGAAGCTCCCGAAGCCCGAAGGCCAAAGCAACAAGCGGCTCACCCGATCGGTTGATGTTTCAACCGATCGGGTGGCCTTTTCTTCCGCTTTTGCGCACCGCTGCTCATTCATTGAAGATCTGCTATCATTCCAGAAGGATTTTGGGTGATCTCTTATTTTTCTAGCGTCGTCATCGTCGTTAGCTTTCCAACGATAGGTCGCATGCCCAAATCCGATTTTTCTATATTTTTCTGGAATTTTCTGAGCGCAGCTATGCGCTGAAACTTGCTGCTGTCTGAAATTTCACTTCAACCGATCGGTTGACTTGTCAACCGACCGGGTGAGGTCTGTTTCTGCGTATCTGAGCTCTCTGTTTATTCCACCCGATCGGGTGAGTTTTCACCCGATCGGGTGGGCCTTTTTTGACAGTTTTGAACCCGACCCAAGAGGGTTTTTGAGGGGTTTTAAATAGGGGTTGGGGGCACGACTTGGAGAGGTTCTTCCTCAGTTTTTCTAGGGCTTTTTGCCCCTTTTTCTTGTAAGTTTAGATTAGGTTAGATTAGCTTTTATATTGCAATAAATCTTGTATTGGATTGACGATTCAACTCAAGATAAGTATTTTCCTCTCTTTTTCTCCATTATTTGTATTGTGTTTATTTTGCTTGATGGTGAAAGTTTGTGTGTCTTTTGTGTTGTTGGTTTTTATGTTATTCACCATTGAGTAGTTTCGATGAACCCTAATACGGGTTAGAGTAGGATTGATGCTTGGGTTGTTACATTTGGCTTGGTTGCATGGCACGTGTTCGATGAAATGTGTCAATGGGGATTTCTAGCAATCTGGGTCCAATTCGTACGACGACACACTAGATGTGTTGGGGATTGGGGTCCGGTGCTTGTCCTGTCAAGATCCGCTTCGATGTATTGCTAGAAATCACATTTGACCTATTTGGCCATTAGGGTTACGTGGGGGTGTTTCATTGTCATTGGCGGGAGAAAGACCGCCTCTGACCGTCGGGCCAAGGGGGAATAAACTTGGCGGTTGACTCCCTAGCCATAGCTCACGCCCCGAGCGTTGACATCGAGTCCTCTCGCGCGGGAGCGGCTTGGACGAAGTGTTGGGAGATATCATTGTGACCTTAATGCTCCCGGTTTCGGAAGGTGTTAATGGACATGGGAATGCCCACCGTCCGGAACCGGGTAGGCCTATCGTGCTTGGCACCGACCGGAATATCGGGCCATGGACGCTAGGTACCACCTTTTGGGGCAATGTCTCACCCTGGGTCAAGTCAAATGCCAAGTGTCATGAGTGCTCTAGCCCGTGTTAGCGGGGATTCATTTCGTGTCTTTTTCATTTCTTTCTTTTATTTCTACACTTCCACCCATATCATCCGCGTAGCTAGCACACGACCTAGGCGAGGCTAGTAGCCACTCAAGCCATCCACCTCCCTGTGTTCGATATACCCGCACCCTACACTAACCGTGCACTTGTGGTAAAACGACACCGCGCCCATACCGTAAACAGGGCGCCGGTCACTCCATCTTTTCACTTCATCGTCGCTCCTACGACGTTCTTTCTTCTTCCACTCATCTTCCATTGCAGAATAACCCTCAAAAGAGCCATGGTTGACACTCCAGAGTAGGTGCAAATCCTTTAAGCTCATTTTTGCTCCCGATCGCTCCATATTTCCTGAAATCCGACAAAAACAAGAATTAGTGAAAAGTAACGCAATATCGTCGAATAATCGTGAAAAGCGTGATATGGGTGATCGAAATGGCATGCAAATATGCAGAAAAAAGGTGTAAAATATGGACCGATCAATCTTCACCTCATGGGATAGTCCATTGTAGAAGGATTGGATCAAAGGCCAGTCTGGCATACTGTGGTGTGGGCAGTTGCGTTGCATATCCTTGAACCTTTCCCAAGCTTCATACAATGACTCTTGGTCAAGCTGGGTGAACAACGTGATCTCATTGCACATTTTACCGTTTTCCCTGTATGAAAGAATTTGGTTAGAAATGCTTATGAAAGACTATCCCAAGAAATAAAAGTATCAGGATCATGGCTTCTAAGCTTGTTATTAGATTTATCACTAAGAGAGAACGGAAAAGTCTTAGCATGATGGCGTCACTGTTGGGCTTTGATGGACCCTCAGGGCACAAATTGCTATGCCCGTCCTAAGTCGGATGAACAATAGAGGCAAAAGAAAACACAGCAGAAGAAAATCGTTAAACTTTTTAATGAAGCCCTAAGGAAAATCAAGACCCTTTGCCAGGATCTATGCCAACTTGAGGTGGTCTAACCACCCCAAGAAGGATTTAAGCTACTGCTACGTAATTAAAATAAAGCTTCTAAATTACATACCCGGAACCTTGCCTTGGTACAGGCAAGGTGTACCGCACCATCTTTCGAGCCGCTCCACGTCTCGCGCCGAACTGCTCCTCGAACCGCTTCGCGTCCCGAGGCGAGCATCTCATTGTCGTCGAGTCAACCACGCGTCGAAGAAAGTTTCACTTGAGGGTGATCCTTTTCCAAGACTCAGGATCAGATCCGAACCCCTTCATGGCCTTGCTAGAGCCCTTCAGGAGAAAGGCAGAAATTTAGGGAGAAGAGAAAATATTTAATTTACGCGTAGATCTGAGCGTGCTCCAAACTTTTGGGAGCCGCTAAGATCTAGAGCTTAGGACGAGTTTAGAGGAGGGAAGCAGACCCCTATTTATATTGGCGGCTGACCCCTCCCCTTTAGTCCACTTCCGATGTGGGACAAACGTTTGGAGTAAAATAATTCAAGTTGGTTTGCCTTTCATAAAGGCCAAACTTCCATAAATTTTAGCTCCCTCACCGTTGAGCTTCATATTTGATACAACCTATCAAATCAAAGGGCACTGAACGGTGAACACGTAGGAAAAAACGGCAAGTCAATCGGAGTCCGTTTGACCCTTCAATTGATCGTCCAAAGATCACCCCAAAGCTATATTTCATCCAAAAATAGCCGTCAAAAACTGCACACTGCCCCTAGGGTTCTGAACCCAGATCTGGGCCCACCATGTGGGCCTCACTGCACCAGGCCGGCTGCCTGGGCACTGCCCAGCCCTGGGCCTGGCGTACAGGCACCTGGGCCTGGCGCCCAGGGCGCCCGACCCGTTGCGCCCAGGGTACCCGAGCCGAGGCCGCCTGGGCGCCCGGGCCTAGCCCGCCTGGTCCTGGCCTTGGCCCGCCTGGGCTAGCCGCCTCGGGTGCCCATGCCCAGGTGACGTGCGTTTATATTTCATATATTTACGCACGTTTTCTTCCGTGTTTTTCCGTATTTTACCGCCGTCTTTTATTCGTTTTTGCGTGTTTTCTTGTTTTCTTTCACTTTTTCGTGTTTTTCGTGTTTTGCAGGAATTTACAGCATTTGGGACATAAAACGACGATATCATGAGTCCCCGGAGCAACGGGAGGGTTCACGCGTGATCCAGGGGGTCAAACGACCAAGATTGCCACTTTTCAGCCCCCACCCGATTGGTTGGACACAGCCAACCGATCGGGTGATGCACGCGTGCACGACCCGGACTGAAGTTGAAGCAAATTGCAAAGTCAACCGACCGGTTCGTCGACCGGTTCATCCCAACAGAGTTCTCGGGAAGTTGGAGCTTAATTCCAACCGATCGGGTGATATCTCACCCGATCGGTTCATCTGAAGCTGAAGTTTCCCAAACGACGACCCGGTCATGCCACCCATTCTCCTCAGCGACCGGTTGAAGCTCCCGAAGCCCGACGGCCAAAGCAACAAGCGGCTCACCCGATCAGTTGATGTTTCAACCGATCGGGTGGCCTTTTCTTTCACCTTTGCACGCTGCTGATGCACTCCTTGAAGATCTGCTATCATTCCAGAGGGATTTTGGGTGCTCTCTTATTTTTCTAGCGTCGGCATCATCGTTAGCTTTCCAACGATAGGTCACATGCCCAAATCCGATTTTTCTAGATTTTTCTGGAATTTTCTGAGCGCAGCTATGTGCTGAAATTGGCTGCTGTCTGAAATTTCACTTCAACCGATCGGTTGGGAGTCCAACCGATCGGTTGAAGTCAATTTCAGCAGTTTCGTGCTCTCTGTTTATTCCACCCGATCGGGTGAGTTTTCACCCGATCGGGTGGGCCTGTTTTGACAGTTTTGAATGGGTTTCGGACCCGAACCGTTAAGGGTTTTGAGGGGGTTTTAAATACTGTTTTGGGCACGACTTTGGAGGGTTGTTCTTCAGTTTTTCTAGGTCTCTTTGCCCCTTTTTCTTGTGAGATTTAGGTTAGTTTAGATTAGGTTTTCTCTTTCAATAAGTCTTGTATTGGATTGACGATTCACTCAAGATAAGTATTTTCTTCTCTTTTTCTCCATTGTTTTGTATTGTGTTTATTTTGCTTGATGGTGAAAGTTTATATGTCTTTTGTGTTGTTTGTTTATATGTTATTCACCATTGAGTAGTTTTGATGAACCCTAATACGGGTTAGGGTAGGATTGATGCTTGGAAATTTACATTAGACTTTGTTGCATGGCACGTGTTCGATGAAATGCGTCAATGGGGATTTCTAGCAATCTGGGTCCAATTCGTATGGCAACACACTAGATGTGTTGGGGATTGGGGTCCGGTGCTTGTCCTGTCAAGATCCGCTTCGATGTATTGCTAGAAATCACATTTGACCTATTTGGCCATTAGGGTTACGCGGGGGTGTTTCATTGTCATTGGCGGGAGAAAGACCGCCTCTGACCGTCGGGCCAAGGGGGAATAAACTTGGCGGTTAACTCCCTAGCCACAGCTCACGCCCCGAGCGTTGACATCGAGTCCTCGCGTGCGGGAGCGGCTTGGACAAAGTGTTGGGAGTTATCATTGTGGCCTTAATGCCCCCGGTTACGGAAGGTGTTAATGGACATGGGAATGCCCACCGTCCGAAACTGGGTAGGCCTAGCGTGCTTGGAACCGACCGGAATATCGGGCCATGGACGCTAGGTACCACCTTTTGGGGCAATGTCTCACCCTGGGTCAAGTCAAATGCCAAGTGTCATGAGTGCTCTAGCCCGTGTTAGCGGGGATTCTTTTCGTGTCTTTTTCATTCCTTTCTTTTATTTCTACACTTCCACCCACATCATCCGCGTAGCTAGCACACAACCTAGGCGAGGCTAGTAGCCACTCAAGCCATCCACCTCCCTGAGTTCGATAAACCCGCACCCTACACTAACCGTGCACTTGCGGTAAAACGACACCGCGCCCATACCGTAAACGGGGCGCCGGTTAATTTTTTGGCGCCATTGCCGGGGACGCGTTCGGTTTGATATTAGCTTAGCTTGGGTTCGTTAGACTACGCATAAAAACACAAAAAAAATTTCTTTTTCTGTTTTAAAAAAATATATTCAATAACCAAGAAATTTTTTCCCCCACCATTATATTATCTTTTTGTTATTCTCTTGTTCTATTGACGCTCCTCTCTAGTTTTCTTATTTTTGTTGTCCATGTATCTTTGATATTACCATGTGGAGATCAAATTTCGATGCTCAGATGGGAGGATACGATCCTTATCCAGTTGTGGTTTGTGAGACTTGTGGGATGTCGGGGCACGTGTATTTTGATTGCCCATTTATGCTTGAGAGCCTCCCCCCACTCCAAGGCCAAACATTTTCCCACAACCTTAGCCCAAACACCTCCCATCCATTTCCTCAACCTTATACCCCTCCACAAACACAAGAAGAATCAAGCCTCGTGTCTCTCCTTAAAAGTGCCATGTTTAACCAAGGCCAAATATTACAAAACTTAATGGTACCAATCACCGAGCCGACACCGAGGAGAGGGGATGAAGGAGAGGATATACCCACTTTCATGGTTGAGACCACCATGCCATCGGCCACCATAGACACATCTCAAGCCGATACCCCATTTTTCCATCACTACCACTTGGATGACGAAGCATTTTTTGATGATGATAGTGAGGATTGGGTGATTTCTATAGGATCTGGGGGAGAGACTTCTTGTCTTGATTTGGATACCCCATATGAGTCCTATGAGAGCACTGAGGAGTTTACAGAGATTATGCATACCGGCGAGGAGGATGTGCGTGAGGACGAGGACACCATGACCACATACTAGTGGTTCGCTCCACATCCACCTCCACTGTCATCTCTGTTGCTGCTTCTTCCTTGGTCTGTGGTCAACCACGAGGATGTCATTCAGGACATTGGGCAGATGGAGGAGCATGAGCATATCGTCGAGGAGGATGTGCATGAGGGCTTGGATACGATTGTCCACTTCATGGAGCCCGAGCCACATCTACCTCTACCGTCACCTCCACTTCTTCTGCGGCTGAGCATCTACTTGAGCATATTGCCCCTATTCAGGGAGATTTTCATACTCACTCTCACTCCACATTTGAGTCTCGCTTTTCACGTCCTATTTCTTTAGACTCATATATATTTGACACACCATATCTCTCGCAGGACACAGGATCGACTTCCCTTGAGGTATGCTGCGGTGTGTCACTGCCTGGAGAGCCACTTCTCATGGAGAGCGGGGATTTGATCGTCGCTAGCACAGAGGATAGCATACCATTTCCAGGGAGTGTTCGCCACATTTCATATATTTTACCATCATTTACCGGCGACTATCTCTGGGTTACATTTATTTTGGGAAATAATTTCTTGCGATGGACTAATGCACCTCGTCCTTTGCAGGTCACAGGTGCACACCTACGAGGGATGCTTGGAGGTGCATTGCTTGGGTCCATTGGCACACGTGGCACAGTGCTTCTGGCGGAGCCACAGAAGGAGCAGTTAGAGCAGCTACCTGCCCCACTTCAGAACTTGGATCCGCCTATGCTTAGGTGTATCCTAATCCAGTAGTGTAAAAATTTACAGCTTTCTAGTTTAGATTTGAATAATCTCGTCTCCTCTATTTAGCGAGGGGAGCGTATCTAGGATTTGCTTTTGCATCATAATATCCCATCATGTCGTGCCCTTCTATCACTTCTACCGCCCACACCCCACATCCTCTTCCGAGGAGAACGAACACACTGTCTCTCCTGCATTTTGATTTCTTTCTTTTCTTTTCCGATCTTCCCCTTGCATATTTCTACATCACATTGATCATATCATTTTGCTAGCATTGTCATGTTCAGCTTGGGGGAAATCGACTTTTGTGTGCATGTTTTCGTGTGTCGTTGTCGTGTGTTTGTGTCTTTGAGTCCTTCGTTGCGTTTTATATCTTTTATTCTGTATGTTTCTTTTTCTTTATTTTCCAGTTTTGTTCATGTGTTTCTTGTGTTTTTCATTTTTTGTGTCGGTGTGTAACCCCCCCCCCCCCCATTTTCATTGCCCTCCCGTATTCACTACTATTGCATTGAGGACAATGCAAGTTTCAGCTTGGGGGAGTCGCACTTCGTGCGTCATTTGTCTCTTTTTCTTCGTTATTTGAGTCGTTTTTCTCCGTGTTTTTCTTTTTCTTTTTCTTTTCTTCTTTTTATCTCTTTCTCCTAGAGATGAACCCTATGATGAATTGCCACAAAAATCACACACACACCTAGCATGGCATCGATAATCACACTCACTAACCCTAGGATATCGAGTCCCCTGCATTTCACGCATCGTGGGTCCACTTAGCTTTTTGTGAGTCTGCGTCGTGCCTAGCTGTTTGGTGTGCTTCTACCTTGTGATTATGTTTTATATACCTATCCTTGGTTGACCCCTAGATTATCATGCTTCGATTTGAATATGCGGTATTTGTTTCTACTATCTGCTTCTATATGCATGTTATATTTATATCGTATATTTCAATTCGCATGTGTCGGGATTCCACAAACAAGGACTAGGATAACCCATTTAGCCTATGCTCTGATTAGCAAGAAATATCTCCTTTGTCCAAGTGTTTAGAATCCGATTTCATTTTTATTTTACTTGGTGCAAATCCCCTCGTCGTGTACCGTTCTCCCACTTGGGAGAGTACACATGTATATATCCCAATATCCAAAAATCCAAAAAAGAGATAAAAGAAAAACCCAAAAAAGAAAAGAAAAAGAGAAAAGAAAAAAAATATGTATAGCCAAAAATTCAAAAAAAAATATTCAAAAAAAAATATACAAATACCCAAAACCCAAAAAAAAAATTTCCCGTGTGAATATTTTTTTCCTACTTGCCGAGAATAAAGGGAAGGCGAGAATTTGCACCGAGTGTTCTACTCCACATCATCTCAACCCCCATCGTTTTCTAAAACACTTGGCTTAGGAACTTTTTAGCTATTATCTAGGCTTTGGTGTGGTGATTTCCTTAACCCTAGTTGTGGAGTCCCTGACGCATGATATGTTTCGATTCTCTCTATTCTCATGCATGCTTGAACTATATATTCGCCGCTTAATTCAATTCGAATCGATATTTGGGTCATATCTTGGATTTGTGTATATCGAGCTTTATTGCACAATGTAGATATTGACACCGTTAGCTAGCACACGACCACGCTCACTCGCGCTTCACCGCGTGGGCCCATGGCACTTGTCTGGACTCATATTCCTTGGTTTAGTGATGTGATTTGGCGTCTGCTTGATTGGTGTATCGTTTTTGATTTTGTTGGCCCTGACGGGCGATCTAGGATACAGAGTTCTTTTTTTTTCTCTTTCTCTCTATTTTCTCCCTCCGAGCTCCTACTCTCACTCGTCTTCCTCGAGGACGAGGAAGAGTTCAGCTTGGGGGATTTTGACGTGCGTTTATATTTCATATATTTACGCAAGTTTTCTTCCGTGTTTTTCCGTATTTTACCGCCGTCTTTTATTCGTTTTTGGGTGTTTTCTTATTTTCTTTCACTTTTCCGTGTTTTCCGTGTTTTGCAGGAATTTACAGCATTTGGGACATAAAACGACGATATCATGAGTCCCCGGAGCAACGGGAGGGGTCACGCATGATCCAGGGGGTCAAACGACCAAGATTGCCACTTTTCAGCCCCCACCCGATCGGTTGGACACAGCCAACCGATCGGGTGATGCACGCGTGCACGACCCGGACTGAAGTTGAAGCAAAGTGCAAAGTCAACCGACCGGTTCGTCGACCGGTTCATCCCAACAGAGTTCTCGGGAAGTTGGAGCTTAATTCCAACCGATCGGGTGATATCTCACCCGATCGGTTCATCTGAAGCTGAAGTTTCCCAAACGACGACCCGGTCATGCCACCCGTTCTCCTCAGCGACCGGTTGAAGCTCCCGAAGCCCGACGGCCAAAGCAACAAGCGGCTCACCCGATCGGTTGATGTTTCAACCGATCGGGTGGCCTTTTCTTACACCTTTGCGCGCTGCTGATGCACTCCTTGAAGATCTGCTATCATTCCAGAGGGATTTTGGGTGCTCTCTTATTTTTCTAGCGTCGGCATCATCGTTAGCTTTCCAACGATAGGTCACATGCCCAAATCCGATTTTTCTAGATTTTTCTGGAATTTTACTGAGCGCAGCTATGTGCTAAAATTGGCTGCTGTCTGAAATTTCACTTCAACCGATCGGTTGGGAATCCAACCGATCGGTTGAAGTCAATTTCAGCAGTTTCGTGCTCTCTGTTTATTCCACCCGATCGGGTGAGTTTTCACCCGATCGGGTGGGACTGTTTTGACAGTTTTGAGTGGGTTTCGGACCCGAACTGTTAAGGGTTTTGAGGGGGGTTTTAAATACTGTTTTGGGCACGACTTTGGGGGGTTGTTCTTCAGTTTTTCTAGGGCTCTTTGCCCCTTTTTCTTGTGAGATTTAGGTTAGTTTAGATCAGGTTTTCTCTTTCAATAAGTCTTGTATTGGATTGACGATTCACTCAAGATAAGTATTTTCTTCTCTTTTTCTCCATTGTTTTGTATTGTGTTTATTTTGCTTGATGGTGAAAGTTTATATGTATTTTGTGTTGTTTGTTTATATGTTATTCACCATTGAGTAGTTTTGATGAACCCTAATATGGGTTAGGGTAGGATTGATGCTTGGAAATTTACATTAGACTTGGTTGCATGGCACGTGTTCGATGAAATGCGTCAATGGGGATTTCTAGCATCTGGGTCCAATTCGTATGGCAACACACTAGATGTGTTGGGGATTGGGGTCCGGTGCTTGTCCTGTCAAGATCCGCTTCGATGTATTGCTAGAAATCACATTTGACCTATTTGGCCATTAGGGTTACGCGGGGGTGTTTCATTGTCATTGGCGGGAGAAAGACCGCCTCTGACCGTCGGGCCAAGGGGGAATAAACTTGGCGGTTGACTCCCTAGCTACAGCTCACGCCCCGAGCGTTGACATCGAGTCCTCGCGCGCGGGAGCTGCTTGGACGAAGTGTTCGGAGTTATCATTGTGGCCTTAATGCCCCCGGTTGCGAAAGGTGTTAATGGACATGGGAATGCCCACCGTCCGAAACCGGGTAGGCCTAGCGTGCTTGGCACCGACCGGAATTCCAAGTGTCATGAGTGCTCTAGCCCGTGTTAGCGGGGATTCTTTTCGTGTCTTTTTCATTCCTTTCTTTTATTTCTACACTTCCACCCACATCATCCGCGTAGCTAGCACACAACCTAGGCGAGGCTAGTAGCCACTCAAGCCATCCACCTCCCTGAGTTCGATAAACCTGCACCCTACACTAACCGTGCACTTGCGGTAAAACTACACCACGCCCATACCGTAAACGGGGCGCCGGTCACCAGGGTGCCTGGGTTAGGCGCCTTGGCCTGGCACGGCACCCAGGGTGCCCTATGATGGGCCAGGGTGCCCTCAGGGTCTGTTCAGCATGGGCCCATGCCCAGTTTTGGCATGGACTAGGCATGGGCTAGCCCTATTGGGCTACTGGATGGTTTTGGGCATAACTTGTGCAATTTGACTCCGTTTTGAGCATGGTTTGAACCTGCGTGTAGAGCGGGAGGACCTCGTCATCCAGGTAACCTTTTCAACATGTTTGTTATATTAAATATTGTCGTAAACTACTTACGACACATTTAACTGAGCTTGCATCATATGCAAAATAGTCCCTATCTAAGCATAAGAATCATTTGCATCAAATATAAATGATCTGAGGGCATACATCCATCAACAGTCACTAGTGATGACATTCATTTTCAACGTATCCATCTTCTTAAGGAAGGTATTCAAGTGGTCATTGGGATTTTCCATAGGCGTCCCTTCGAATTGTTCCTGCTGTATAAAACTTATCAACGCCGGCTTCAGTTTGAAATTAGTAGCCTCCACCGTTGGTATTGCGATGATTGACGTCGACCCGTCGAAGGCCATAGAAAATTCCATTGGGGACTTAGCAGGCTGTGGATCAGGATTGTCTATCTCTGCCATGGGTTCTAGTGCTAGCTTCCTTTTCCTTTCGGTGTTCCTCCTACGTGCAGTAGATTCGATTTTAGGATCTAATATACAAATCCGCTACACCATGCGATCTCCTGCACACACACACACACACACACACACACACACACACACAGAGAGAGAGAGAGAGAGAGCTACACCAAAGGGAGATGTCAAAAGCACCAAAATTCGATACCGGAAAAAGATAAAAAGGAAAGAAATCCATAAAGTATCAACGAAGTATGAAACTAATAATAAGCCGTGCTTCCCCGGCAACGGTGCCAAACGCTTGTTCGCGTGTCTGTGAGCTTCAATATTTATAGCCACAAACGCACGGTGTTGGTGTAGCGCTATACGGGTCGTCCACTGGGAGGCAGCTGTTGCTATTAATTTCTTCCTAAGTTAATAGCTACGTGATCGAGTATAAGGTTGAGGATTATAAAAACTAACAAAATATGTCAACCTCTCCTCAGCCGTTTTGTTTCGGGTTAAGAAATAGTAGAAATATGTAGGGCCTGGATGTCCCGATGTCCCGACCATTGGACTAAGTTAGGATTAATTAATGTTAATCGATTATCGAGTTCATGAGGTTTGGGAGAGTTTGTCTAATATAAGGGTGTTATCCCCCCCCCCCAACTTCCGTGTCACATGATAAATCCCCTTATATTTAACCCTACCCCCCACTTTTGTGGTGCATGATAGGACTACCTAGCCCATATTGATACCGACTTCTGTCGTGCATCGATATGCGCTAGATGCATTACGTCCGACGAATGTTCCCAATCATCCTCCACACCACTTTCATGGATTAGTATTCGTATATATATTAGGAGGGCTCTGATCGATGCCTGACTTCCGTCAGTCGCATCGATAGTATCGATCAATGCACTCGAAAACCCAAGATTAACCCCGACGTCAATCGTGAATTAATCTAATTACCCACGAAGGGGGAATTCGAATTACATTGATAATAATCATACTAACATGACCATCAACCTCAATTACTCGACAATTAATCAACAATTATCATTCCATAGTTTCATGGTTCAACCCATTGGCTCTAGATGAATCACTACTCACAATCCATGCAATATAAGATGGCTGATTTCATTAAAATAACATTCATTGTAATTGTAATCTATATGAATAAGGATTCAATAGCAAATAGCACACAATCACAAGAGCATTCATTGAAGAGATTCACTATTCAAGGATTAAGGTAAAAAACAAAAGTAAACAAAAAGAACAATTAAGAACTAACAGAGAATAAGAATGTTTACACTGAAAAAGCTCTTAAAATTCTACCAAAAATCATCCTCCTAACAGATGAGGAAGAAAAGTATGTATACCCTATTAAAATCTCCCAAAAGCCCAAAAATACCTATTGACGGCGCTTACTCAGACCCAAAACCCTTGGCAGATGCGGCCGCGTCAAGAACCACATAGCCGTGTGGATAAAATTTCGTAAAACATGGCCAAAATGCTACAGGCGATGCGGCCGTATGGTTATCCTATGCGACCACATCATCTGAGGGTTTGTTGCCCCAAAAGATGATCTGAACGACCGCACAGAGCGGCCATTTGGCTTCAGCTCCAGTCGGGATGACGTGACTGTGTCTTCTCCACTGACTCGACCGCGTCACTGCAACCCTCTCTTCCTTCAGCTCATGACGACGCGATTGTTTGGTATGGATGACTCGACCACGTGGCTTCAGATGTATCTCTCCTCAGCTCCTGGAAATGCGGTCATTTGGCTTTGATGACGCAACTACGTGGCTTCATGCTATGGCTGCCATGGGGTGCGTTGGTCAACATGGACATGTTTCTTAGTTCATGAGACTGCGTGTGACATAATTGAGCTTCTTTCTCAATGTTTTGCTCCCCAATTGCTTCTCGCTTCGTTTCATCCTCATTTATCCCACTTTTGAGCCCAAAATCCCCGATCTTTCCTACAACACACGAGAAATATCAAAAGCCTAAAAGGAAGCAAAAACGGGGAAAATAACGTGAGACTGGGGATGAAATGATATGAAATGCACAAGGAAAGAGTGTAAAATATGTGTAAATATGGCACACATCACATAGCAATAAAGATGATGTATCCTTGCAGGATGATCCAACTCCCCAATAGATTCTTTTGAATCAATAAAAGGTAGTAGTATAGTAGCTATCAATCATCCAATCATAATACTCATTAGATGCATAAAGAAAACTCAAATTAGAGCTAGACATTAACCCTAATTCCACCACATCACACATCAAAATATCTTAGCGACGCATAATGGAGAAGACAACAATATCATTGAAGAAATCATAATTTCGATCAACTAGAATGACAAAAATATCAAATACAAGGAGATGGTTCATGATTTTATTACTAAATAATCTGTTGACAAAGCCTCTAGCTCAACGTCCTTGAATTTCTTCCTCCTCACGCAAGAACCCAAAGAACTAGGTTTAAGAAAAGATAAAAATTAATGAAAAGCATAACCCTAGCTCTAATGAGAATGTGTATCTATAACCTTAAACGACAATCAATTCTCCACCCTTAGGTCTCAAATCTAGGGCCTTCAAATCACCCATCGTAATGTGGGTTTGGGTTTGATTCTCTGAAATCTGGGCACAAACGCTTCAGAACCCACCAACTTAAGCCCATCAAATGTCGATATTGGCCAACCAGACGTCTGGTTGCTTGGAAATAGCGGCATGGATTAAGTGGCGATTAGACGTATGAAGTGGCTTCGTCGTCTGCCTGGATCTTCACTTTATGGCCGCTTGAATATAGCTTCGATCAGACATCTGGTATTGTTTTTCTAGACATGGGCTTGGCCTAACGTTTGGGTCATGCGCTTCATGTGTTTGGAAAAATACCCTACGGAAAACATAAAGTTTAGAAGATATTACAAACAATGCCACAGACGGCTGATGAAGTCCGACCAGACGTCTAAAGTTAGGGAGTCAGATGATCGCTCCCGGATATACACCCAGAAAACGACTGTAGTCTTACCACAAGCGCACGGTGTAGTGGCAAGCGGATATCGAACACAGGGAGGACAAATGACAGTACTCTGTTTTAATCACCTAGCTATTGATGGTAGAATGGAATGATTTCGAGAATATTGTCACAGTCGTTCAATTAACAATTTGAATTCTATATAATAAAAGCGTCTAGGGCCAGGGAATCCCCACTACTGATCATCATTCATCTCTGTGAATCGTGAATCCCAATGTTGCATGGCTTGAATTGAGGTGAACTAGTCGTAATTGAATTGAGAACCAAGCTCATGCTCTATCGCTGTTGCCGGTCTATAGAAACCTAGATTAGGGCCCACCCTTGTGCAAACCCTAACCTAAGCCACTAGCAGGAAGATCGACATCATCGTCAATCGCACCTCGAGCCAACTCTCGTGCAAACTCGAGTTACGATCTAGGTTATGATAGTTCGTATTCGTCCAATCTCTTGCGAACGAATATGAGTATAGATTTATAATAAAAATCCTAGCTTTGGTCCAATCTCTTGCAAACCAAGTCTAGAGAATCTCGATTATAAACCTAAATCGAATATCTAGGCCTTCCCATTGATTGGAATCCAATCTCTTGCAAACCCCGATAAGTGGAAATTCCTAGCTACTCATAGTAAATCAATCATAACCTAACCATCTATCAATCCTAGCGACAGATTAATTCGTTCATCACAAGTCTAAATTCGGATCCATAAGGTTCATTCCCATACAATAGAAACAGCGGGACTACTCGCAATTAATCATGGCAATCACAGAATAAACAAATAAATCCATATAGAAATTCATGGTTGGGAGAAAACAATTCACAAAAACAAGAAATTTTAATAGAAAGAACAAACCAAATTGCGAGTCTTCAATCTCCAGCAGAGAATTACAATTAGAATCGTCTTCAAAACTAATGTCTCGTCTCCCCTAAAACTAGGAAGAAAACTAGCCTTAAATACTAGCCAAAGTCGGCCAGAAAATCCTGACAGATCTGCCCCTGGAGCAGCCCAGAACCCTAATTCGCGATACAGGCAGACTGCGCCCCCCGGGCGAGTAGAACATGTCACTCGGGGGTCTATCACTCTGTGCTACTCGACCGAGTATAGTTTATCAGTTGGTCGAGTGGGCTTTCTCACTCGGCCGAGTGAGTCTTCTGCTGTTCCCCTCCAAACTTCAGAGAGTCAGCTAAAATCTCGGGAGGAAAACTCTGATGTACTCGGACGAGTGGGCTTCTTCATTCGACTGAGTGAGATCATTCACTCGCCCGAGTGGACTTTGATTCCAGGTGCTCTTGTATACATTGTGCTCGGCCGAACACGTTCCTGTTGGATCCTGTGGATGGCAAGCAACACTAGAAGGGGGTTGAATAGTGTTGTGTATATAGTAAACTTTTTCGCTCAACGATATTAACACAAATAAATTCCTTCTAACGTTGCCTAAGAAACCAAGTAGAGTGATATATGCTTGGTTCTTAATCAACAACAAAAAATGCCCAAAATAATTTTACAGCAGGTAGTCGACTCCCTATGAGCAGTAGTCGACTCCCAGATAATATGTGAGAACAAATAAGATCACAAGTATGAATTTCAGCGAATAGAGATAAATTGATCTTTACTGTAGATAGAAGATAGAAAAATAAATGTAAAGATAATCAAGCACATATCAACAATCGCAAACAAAAGGATTTTATCCTGGTTCCCCGCAACCCGGGTACGTCCAGTCCCCGACCAATCCGGTACGAGATTTCCACTATCTGCCTTGGCAAATACAAGCACCTAACTTCACTCGTTAGGATTTCCAACGACCTAGCCTTGACCAGGATTTCTGATCACAACACCTAGACTTGTCTAGGGTTTACCCTTGCCTCACAAACCGAGGACTTTCCAACTGGCAACAACTAGACTTGTCTAGTGTTCCAACAATCAACACAATAAGATATTTGTCCAATACTCTACAATAAGTGATAGAGATTGGTTTATACACCCGATTCTATAGCCAATCAAAAGATAGACAATTTGTGTAGTGGCTTAATAGAATGATAGTCTAGAGCACACAAAGATACGAGATAAGTTCTTTGTGATCTAGAGCTTTTTCAAAAAATCCTTCAAATAAAATTAGAGAGAATAATAGTAAGGATTTTGAAAAACAATTTAGCCAATAAAAAATAATGGTATGATCTTCAAAAAGAATGAGAAAATATTGCAAGATCAAAACAGAAATTAAAATTGGCTAGAGAGAAAATTAGAGAGCTTTAATTCAAGAGAGCTTTCACAAATTTGATTTTCAATGTTGTATTTTTTACAAAATATTTCAGCTCTATTTATAGGGAAAAACTGAGATTTGAATTTCAAATTTCGTTTGACTTTTGTCCCAAAAATTTCGGAGTAAATTGCTCAAATGATTTCAAAATTTGAATTTCAAAACGTCTGAAATTTACAGCTGGTAGTCGACTCCCTCATATAGGTAGTCGACTCCCAGAGGGATCTAGGAAATTTTGATCCCTGACAGGTAGTCGACTCCCTACTAGTGGTAGTCGACTCCCAGAGGAGTTTTTCCTGCTGTTCTTCTAGTCAGACAGGTAGTTAGCTCCAGGGTGCGTGGAGTTTCACTACGAAAGTTATGAAGTGACTAGAAAAGCTCTTGAAAACTATTTTTGAAGATAGTTAAAATTATTTTCGAAATCATTTGTGTGTGTGTGTTGTCTATTTGATATGGCTTTAACAAATACCCTAAAAGACACGACACACTCACACTAGACTCTGAACATGTCTTCGGAAGTTTTGGTCAACTTGATGAAGTGAAGGCGAGCTTCTCTTTGTGCTTCTCGAGCTTGAGCTTCATCACTTGAGTTTAGTCATGTTCGTCTTTGTCATGGAGTATTGACGCGTGCTTCTTGGAGTATAAGTAGAGCTTCACGAAATCTGCACACTTTTAAGTGTAGTGTAGTTAGTACACTAAGCATTCATTTGGTGTGCTCATCATCAAAATCACTTGGGGTGGAATTCAATTTCCATCACTCTCCCCCTTTTTGATGATGACACCCAAATGAAAAAAAATGAAGTAAGATTGAATATGAATAATATTTCAAGTATACTTACTCCCCCTGCTTTGATGCGGTTCTCCCCCTGCATCGAAGCTGTTTAGAAATACAATTCATATTTTTGCATTTCATATATTTTTCTCCCCTTGTCATCAACAAAAACAAAAGTAATTTCTACAGAACATTAAATAAGAGGAATTCAATTCCATATACCTGCAAGGGAGATGTTAGTTCATAGGAACAACTAAGTATTGCATAGTAGATTACTTCATAATAACTAGCATCACACAATAAGAGTTATTACAAACCATAGTTTAGAGAATCATTGTTTTTGAAAGAGAACCATTGTTTTGAAAGAGAAGTTCATGAAGCTAAGGATGACCGATGTTCTTCTTCAGTTCATTGATCTCTTCAAGGATCATAACAAGCGTCTCCTCAGTCATCTTGTTGCTTTTCATGACGATCTCCTTGAGGTCGTCCACCTTTTGATTGAGATCTTCAAATCCTTTCTCTTGTGAGATCTTCAATTTTCCAATCTTCTTCAGGAGCATCTCCTGAAGTTCAAGGATGTAAGCTGGAACTTCTTCTTGTTCTCCGCTTCCTCTTTCTTCTTCTTCTTCTTCTTCGGAATCTGAAATAACAACTTTCTTACCTCGCCTTGAGGATGATGATCCTCCTTCGGCAGCAATTTGTTCTTCAGGGACATTCTCATCAAGGTCATGATGGAGATTCATTCTCCCAAGAGCATGTACATCAAAAACACGGGCAGGTTCTAGAATGGTTGTTTCATGATCCAATGGCACGTTAAAGCTAATGAATAGAATGGTCAGATAGTGCCCATGAGAAAGAGTGGATGAAGGTCTATCAGATGAAGCTGAAAGTAGGATGGAATCCATGATGACTTTGGCCCAATTAACACGAATGTTACCTAGGATGGCATAGATGCATTTAGCTTGTTTTTCGGAAAGAATAGCATGGCTCCCAGATTTTTGAGTTATGTTATACGACAAAATATTAGCCAAGATTCTCGCCGGATAGCGAAGATGGCTACAAGGAAGTTTGGTTTGAAAGTGTTTACCGGGCAGATACATTCTCTCTAGGATATTCTCATCAGTCATCTCAATTTTGTCAAGGATCATACCGGAGTATGGGATTCCTAGGGCTTCACCTAGGGATTTGACAGTTATTGCAAGTTTGGTATCCAGAACCTTAGTTATGAAACGACTTTTCACAAGATCATAATCCATGTTTGCATAAAAGAGATGAACAAGCCTAGGATAACATAGGTACACATTTTCAGCGGAGAACAAATTTGCTAAGTTTTGGAAATCTAGCAGACTGTCAATACCGTAATTGATAACATCATTAAGTTTGACAAATCTTTCATGCAAGATTGGTTTCTTAGAAACTTTAACAAAATGTTCATAGGTAGTTGATTTGAAGAGATAGGGTAGGATGATTTCTTTCTCAGAATCAACTTCAATAGTAGTTTTTCTCTTCTTAGAGAAAGCTCCTTTGAAAGGCATCTAGATAGAGTAAAACAACAAAAATATATTTTTACACTACTAGATAACCAAGAGAGATGAAATAATAAAGTTCATGGAAGAAAAAAATTTTACCTTGAGTAATTTTGAAGGAAGATGAAAAATTGCTCCAAAAGTCCAAGCTCCAAGATGAAAACTCAAGAGAGGAGAGGGGAAAAAGGAGGTAGTCGGCTACCTCTAGGGTTTTCTTGGGGTTTTTTTTGAAGAGATGAAGAGATGGAGAGAATAGAGAGCCATTAGATCTAGATTTGGGCGGGTAGGATGAGTTTTAGGCTTAGTGGGTAAGTTGTCTTAACGGATCTTGACCCATCCACTCAATAGAACCCATTAGGAGTTAGTCAAAAAAGGGCAACCCAGAAATTTACGCACTGGTAGTCGACTCCCTCCTGTAGGTAGTCGACTCCCTGCTGAGTTGAGTCGTTTTCTCATCCCGGAGAAAGTTTGGTCCAGGTTGAGCGTGCTCTTTTAACAAGAAATATTTTTAGCAATAAAACACAATCATACATACAAGTTAACTTATTTCAACCCATTTAAATAATTATATATAAACATAAAAAATAAAAGCATTTGTTCCGATTCAGCCGTTTTGACTCCCTGAATTTTCTTCATTGTTTTCCTCCTTTTTAGAGTACCTGAAAAATAAGCGTTTATGGTACTCTTTGGTTTTGAGTCCGAGGAGTTAGTCTTTAGGAAGCCAAACCCAATACGGTTTAGTTCCTTCATGAACAATATATTTATAATTTTTGTTAAAATGAATCTGTTGAACAAAGTTAGTAGCGTACCTTTCTTTTTGCTGATCAGATAATCTCTTTGGTACCCAGATGCTTAAAACATTATCGTTAGCATGATGCATCCTAGTGTGCTTAACCCGTTTCTTGGTATGATGTGAATCATAGCCAAGTCCGGTTTTGCTAGATGAAGGTTTTTGATTATCTATTATATTATCTAGCTTCCCTTTTCCTTTATTAAAATTCTCAATAATTTTCATCGTAGCGTCGTATTTATCTTTGACGGATACGAGAAGATTATTCAGACTTTCAACTTTTTCATTTACTAGCAAAATATCTTTTTGTAGAAGATCATTTTTCTCTTTAAGAAGACTATTTTCTTTAATGACTTCTCCTTTTTCCTTAGTCTCTCTTTTAACATTTCTAAGTGTTTTTCTATGTTCTTTAATGAGCTTTTCATGCATCTTGCATAGCTCCTTATATGCTCCCCTATAATCCAAGTCTTCATCATCGCTTGACGATGACTCATTGTCGCTAGATGAATCATGATGCGAGCTTACCTTGGAGGATGTAGATGCCATGAAGCACATGTGTGACGTCTCTCTTCTTTCATCATTATCTTCTTATGAGGATTCGTCGGATGAAGAATCGTCGCTCTGGTCAAAGGCTGCATAAGCTTCTTTCTTTGGTCGTCGAAACTTGTTTCTTGTATTGGTTCGCCTTTCATTATTCTCTTTGTTCTTCCCACGATCTCTGGAATCACGGTTGTTTCTTTCCAATGGACAGTCTCTCTTGACATGCCCTGGTTTATTACAACCCAAACAAATAATACCGTTAGTGGGTCTAAAAGATCGTTTTCCATACTTACTTGTGATGAACTCTTTAAAGTTCTTTGAGATGAACGCGATGTGATCTTCTTTGTCTGTGTAGTCGGAATCTTCTTCTTGAGCTTTGAATGCAAGATTTTTCTTCTTTGGTTTTTCTTCGATTTTCTTGTCTTCTTCAAGCTCGATCTCATATGCCATGAGATTTCCCATCAGTTCTTCGATGGTGAGGTCCTTTACATTATGAGCTTCTCGAATGGCCGTAGTCTTTCCCTTCCATTTGGGTCGGAGGGATCTTAGTATCTTCATTACCT
Organism: Scilla litardierei; assembly: GCA_030789695.1. Taxonomy (NCBI): domain Eukaryota; kingdom Viridiplantae; phylum Streptophyta; class Magnoliopsida; order Asparagales; family Asparagaceae; genus Scilla; species Scilla litardierei. The sequence goes on from CM061141.1 coordinate 153,453,601, forward strand.
GTTCATACTCGGAAAGTTACTTTCCTAGTCCTGCAAGCTCATTTGTAATGTTAGTAAAACGAGTATTCACTTCGGTGATACTCTCTCCTTCTTCCATTTTAAAAGATTCGAATTTTGAATGTAATACATTTATACGAGATTCTTTTACCTTTTCTGTACCTTCGTGACTTACCTGAAGAGTATGCCAAATTTGATGTGCTGTCTCACATTGGGAGACTCGATTGAACTCATTTCCTGTAACAGCGCAAAACAAGGCATTCATTGCTTTTGCATTGAGATTAGCTCTCTTCTTGTCGTCGATAGACCATTTTCCAAACTCAACATCGGTGGGTGCGATGTACGGGACTTTGGTGATAGTCCAAGCTTCAATGTCCAATGACTCTAGGTGAGTCTTCATTCGGATCTTCCAGCTGGCGTAGTTGGTTCCGTTGAATAGAGGTGGTCGCATAGTGTTCAGCCCTTCGGAGTGAAAAGATGTTGACGCCATCACTATTGTAGCCTCGCTCTGATACCAAGTGTTGGATCCTGTGGATGGCAAGCAACAATAGAAGGGGGGGTTGAATAGTGTTGTGTATATAGTAAACTTTTTCGCTCAACGATATTAACACAAATAAATTCCTTCTAACGTTGCCTAAGAAACCAAGTAGAGTAATCTACGCTTGGTTCTTAATCAACAATAAAAAATGCCCAAAATAATTTTACAGCAGGTAGTCTACTCCCTATGAGAAGTAGTCGACTCCCAGAGAATATGTGAGAACAAATAAGATCACAAGTATGAATTTCAGCGAATAGAGATAAATTGATCTTTGCTGTATATAGAAGATAGAAAAATAAATGTAAAGATAATCAAGCACAGATCAACAATCGCAAACAAAACGATTTTATCCTGGTTCCCCGCAACCCGGGTACGTCCAGTCCCCGACCAATCCGGTACGAGATTTCCACTATCTGCCTTGGCAAATACAAGCACCTAACTTCACTCGTTAGGATTTCCAACGACCTAGCCTTGACCAGGATTTCCGATCACAACACCTAGACTTGTCTAGGGTTTACCCTTGCCTCACAAACCGAGGACTTTCCAACTGGCAACAACTAGACTTGTCTAGTGTTCCAACAATCAACACAATAAGAGATTTGTCCAATACTCTACAATAAGTTATAGAGATTGGTTTATACACCAGATTCTATAGCCAATCAAAAGATAGACAATTTGTGTAGTGGCTTAATAGAATGATAGTCTAGATCACACAAAGATACGAGATAAGTTCTTTGTGATCTAGAGCTTTTTCAAAAAGTCCTTCAAATAAAATTAGAGAGAATAATAGTAAGGATTTTGAAAAACAATTTAGCCAATAAAAAATAATGGTATGATCTTCAAAAAGAATGAGAAAATATTGCAACAAAACAGAAATTAAAATTGGCTAGAGAGAAAATTAGAGAGCTTTAATTCAAGAGAGCTTTCACAAATTAGATTTTCAATGTTGTATTTTTTACAAAATATTTCAGCTCTATTTATAGGGAAAAACTGAGATTTGAATTTCAAATTTCGTTTGATTTTTGTCCCAAAAATTTCGGAGTAAATTGCTCAAATGATTTCAAAATTTGAATTTCAAAACGTCTGAAATTTACAGCTGGTAATCGACTCCCTCATATAGGTAGTCGAATCCCAGAGGGATCTAGGAAATTTTGATCCCTGACAGGTAGTCGACTCCCTACTAGTGGTAGTCGACTCCCAGAGGAGTTTTTCCTGCTGTTCTTCTAGTCAGACAGGTAGTTAGCTCCAGGGTGCGTGGAGTTTCACTACGAAAGTTATGAAGTGACTAGAAAAGCTCTTGAAAACTATTTTGAAGATAGTTAAAATTATTTTCAAAATCATTTGTGTGTGTGTTGTCTATTTGATATGGCTTTAACAAATACCCTAAAAGACACGACACACTCACACTAGACTCTGAACATGTCTTCGGAAGTTTTGGTCAACTTGATGAAGTGAAGGCGAGCTTCTCTTTGTGCTTCTTGAGCTTGAGCTTCATCACTTGAGTTTAGTCATGTTCGTCTTTGTCGTGGAGTATTGACGCGTGCTTCTTGGAGTATAAGTAGAGCTTCACGAAATCTGCACACTTTTAAGTGTAGTGTAGTTAGTACACTAAGCATTCATTTGGTGTGCTCATCATCAAAATCACTTGGGGTGGAATTCAATTTCCATCAGTTCCTTCACTCGGCCGAATGAGCTATCTGTTCGGCTGAGTGAGCTGTTTCTGGAGTCCTTTCTTCTCCTCCTCGCCTCCTCGTCGATTCTATCGAACTTCTTCTTCTTCCGCTCATCATCTAGCGCTGCTAGCTCCTCGATAAGGTCATAGGCAGTGCTCCAACATGCGTGGAAGTCCCTTGATCTCATTTATGCTCCAGATCGCTCCATAGTTCCTTAAATCCAACAAAAACATGAAATAGTGAAAAGCAACGCAATATCGTCGAATAATCGTGAAAAACGTAATATGGGCAATCGAAATGACATGCAAACATGCAGAAAAAAGGTGTAAAATAAGGAGCGATCAAAATCCCTCATGCTTAACTCTTACTCGTCCTCGAGGAAGATGGCGAAGCCGATGGGTAAAAATAAGGAAAAAGAAGATAGAATAGAAAACGAAGGAGAAGGTGCTAGATCATTTTCTCGGGACGTGGAGCTGCTTACTTAAAGAGCGCACGACGAGTAAAAACATGCCAACTATTTTTACCTCGCTATCATGATCATATATAAATGCATTCGATATAGAAACCAAGAATATCAAAACGATATGAAACATGAAATCATTCTAGAATTAGCGTTGTCTGAGGCATCCAAAGTAATAAACATAATAATAGATTGCACACTTTTCAATTGATCGCTTTTCACTTGGAGTATAAGAGGCATCACACATCATAAAGCAATAAGAATAGAAAGAGATGGTATTCATGAAATTCATGCCAAATTTCAATTCGTGGACTTTGTAATACTCCAAGTAATCTCTCTAAGTATCAAAAATTATCTAGCTTAGGTTGTCTTGCACAAATGAGTCGTCACTCTCTCACACAACATTGGATCCACTCCCCCAAGCTTATCTATAAGCGTGGTGGCATCAAATAGAACAATACGACTTTTCCCATTTTGAAGCTCCAAGAAAAATAAAAGATGGAAGAAAGAAAGAAAGAAAGAGATGGGATTGGGTATATACAGTCGAACTTCTTTTTGTTTTTCTCTCTATTTCTCTTTTTTTTCTTTTTTTTTCTTTTTTCTTCTTCAATATACACAATAACAATCCTGAATCAAAGATAGAGAGATATGAATATATTATTTTTCTTTTGATTTTGGGGTAATGGAGCTAGGATTTTATAGCAAGGGGAAGATGCCAATGTAAGATTTGCCAAGGGGAGATTCACCAATGAATTTAAGTACAGAAATAATGTTCAAGATATGTGGAGAAAGAAAAATATGCAACGCTCAGTTCACTCTTTTGAATGTGTACGACAACTTTCAGCAGGTAATGTAATCTACTCAGTTTGAATTCAAAAAGTAAACTAATCCAGTTATATCAAAAAGGCATACATTCAATCAACCGGGAAGTTGAGCGTACAATTTCATGCAAATAGAAGTGATAGCAGACAACAAAGCAGTACTCCAAATTTAGGCAATCAATGCGTGAAGCTTGGTGTGTTTTCTATGAAAAGTGTACAATATAAATCTTCAGACTCAACTAATGGTAGAATTTCATTCAGAATCATATAATAAAGATGCAGTTTACTATTCTCGAATGCATGGCAACGTATATCATATGATATCTGAAATAAAAAACGATGGCATGGCAAGAGAATGTGCATATAAAAGTAAGCTAACTCCAAGTCGTCATCATCACAGAGAATTCATTTCTAGCAAAAAGGATAAAAGAAATAAGGATAAAAGAAAAATAAGAACTACTACACAAATGCAGCACACACAAAAATAAGAAAACGTGATGCATGAGCAAAAACATGAAAAAGTGGGTGAAAATAGATGGAAAATAAAGAAAGGCAGAAAAAATGAAGATAAAAATGAAGAAAACGAAAAGTGCGTGAGACACTCACTCCCCAAGCTAAACTGCACAGTATCCTCAATGTGCTAAGTGTGGTACAAGAAGAAATATGATAGGGGTGGGGGGTGAGGATGCATGCATGATAAAGGATGAAAATGATAGAAAATGGTATGGAAATGCAAGTGATGAGTGCAAAGATCAGGGTGGTGTAATATAACGGTCCCAGAAATACCTCATCTCTCCCAAGATGATATAGACAAATCTGAGCAAAAAGTGATCAAAATGTGTGGGGAGATGGGGTGCAAAATCGGTAGAAAAGATAGTATCAGTCACAGCAGCGACAAAAATATGGGAGGCATCAAGTGTGTACCTAAGCAAGTGGTGGATCACCAGCACCGCCCTGTGGTGGGGGAGGTGGTGGAGGTGGAGGCTGTTGTGAAATGGGACGGACGGCGGCAGGTGGAGGCTGTGGCAGACGTACAAGAATCTGGTTCGGGGTAACCTGAATACCAGGGAGTAGAGCGACGTGAGACTGCACAGAGCTAACGATGGTGGCAAGAGCCTGAAAATCTCCTCTGAGACTACTAACGGCCCCCTCTATAACACGGAGGTTCTGAACAAGGGAGTCGGGAGCAGGGGAGAGGGTCGAACAGGTGGGGATCGGGGCTGCCGAACACGGCCACCGTAGACAAGTGGGGCCATTACTGGGTGAGGGTGTGGTGTTGTGCTTGCTAAAATACGCTCGACCTCTGTGGGAGGCTGAGACGTAGGGATTCTCTCATAAGTGTGAGCAGCGGCAGAATCTGAAGTGGTGAAAGTGGGCGAGAAGGGTGAAGAGGTCGCTGACACAGAAATGGGTACAGACGTCACGACGCTCTTGGTGAAAATAGTTGCAGCAGAGATGGAAGTGTCGATGACTAGAGAGGTTATGAGAACTACAGAGAATGACTCCTCAGCTGTCGAAATAAAGGAAGGCTTGCCTCTCTCAAAAACAGCGGTGGTGGCGCTCTCAAAACTCACAGAAGAAATGTGGCCAGTGGTCAGCGACACGGAAGAGGAGGAGGTGGTGGTGGTGGACTCAGCAAGGGGACTTAGCAAGGGTGCTCTCGACACTGACAGAAGTGTGGAAAGAAGTGACAGAAGCAGGGATCAAATCAGGTGCAGGCTGAGGGATCGGGATCTCCGGGGCCAGAGGGGGGAGGAGGGGCTTCTGATGAGCGCCCTTGGGCTCAAGCATGTATGCAGCTGGGATGAGGAGGTCCATCTATGGTCTCCACACCCCTCCTGCAGGTCCAATGTGGGTCCGAGCAGGGCTCAAAAGCACTACGTAATATGCAGCAAAAGGACCGTGCATCCAAACCCAGTGGTGCTGACCATGAGTGCGCAACATCTTCATGAGGGCCATGACATCTATGGAAGGGGAAGTGGGGCCTGTGGGTCGAAGAAAACCAGCTGGGAGCTCGACTCTGCACAAAGGAGCTAGCAAGGTAATCAGACCGCCACAACAGATCGGTGTCCTGGCAGTGATAGAAGAAACATGCGGTCTAGATACCAACTAGCTATATCGATCTGAACGGCAGGGACAAAGACGTCCATGTCACCCTCAAAGGATCTCGCTCGAGTGATCGCGTAGAGCATAAAAAGCTCAGGCATAGACATCGTCACATGCTTATACCTCGCTAGAAAAGTGGTCGCCATAAGGCGCTGAGCAATGCAGAGGCATGGGTGGATGATAGAGGAGGCCTTGGCCCGGCTAAGGTCAAAGGCTAGGGTGTTGGATATGGAAGACGTTAGTACACCCTTGTAGGGGATGTATGAGGGAATACGGACCTCGAACGTCGCGTACACGAAGTCGTGCGCAAAGGGAATATGTTCCCTTGCGGAGAGGATCTCTAGATTGATGGGAGAGTCGCATTATATGTGCATAAATGCATGCGACATATGGCTAATAAAGGGGTAATATCTTAAGCTTATATTGTACCATGCATATGGTACAACTTAAGCTTATAATATGCCATGTACGATGGTACACCTTAGTTAAATTGTTCCAAAGGAACAATTGATCCTAAAATAACTACCTTGGGGGCTATAAATAAGACCCAAGGGTTAGCCATTTCCTGACACTTTTGCATGACATTCTTGCATGCATTTTCATTCTAGCGAAGCTCTGCCGAAATACTTCCTCTCCCTCTATCCAAGTTCTTAATCTAAAGTAGAGATTTAGATTGTGGATTTAGTAGCCTTACTCCATTCGTGAGAAGACTCGATCCGTCGTGGCGAATCCGAAGGCAAAGTTACGAGACTACCGTGCCGCATACGCAAGCGTAAGTCTCAACTTTATTTATCGATCCTAACTCTGTTTTGGCAGGATCCTACATTGGTATCAGAGCCATAAGGGTTCGCCCCGGTCAAACCGCCGCCCCGTCGAAACTATGAACGAGTCGTTGTCTTTTTCACGAATGGGTATCCTACCATTACGGATATGGTAGGAACGCTTCGTGACGGAGAGAACGCAGCGGTTGTTCTTTTCACGTTAGGGTCTCCTATCATTACGGATATGGTAGGAACTCTCCGTGACGGGAAGAACCGACCGTTCACGTAGTATGTTATTTTTCATTTTTGGCACACGGCCATTAGAAAATAACTAATTTCTCGACGAACGGGTGCTTCATCGACGAACGGGTGCTTCATCGAGGAAGATGATGGTAGTTATCTCCATCGGAGAAGATGAATATTAGTGCATGTGCGCCATCGCCAAATGGGCTATGAAGGCCATTCACCCCCCTCCCCATGCGGAGGGGGTTGGCTACGGCCAATAACCACCGGCGACCACCCCATCAAGGGGGAGGAGTGCATGCGGCCACCCCATGAAAGAGGGGAGACCGGCCATGGCTAAAGGGCCATGGCCGGACGGCCTTGGCCGGCCACGGCCAGGGCCAGGGAGCCCTGGCCGCGGCCAGGCCAGGGCCTGGCCTCCCTGGCCAAGGCCAGAAGGCCCTGGCCACGGCCAGGCCAGGGCCTGGCCGCCCTGGCCGGGTCCAAGGCAGGGGCCTTGGCCCCGGCCAGGGGCCAGGCCGCCCTGGCAGGTGCCAGGGCAGCGCCCTGGCCTCAGGCCAGGGCCTGGCCGAGGCCAGGGCAGGGGCCCTGGCCCCGGCCAGGGGCCAGGGCAGGGGCCCTGGCCCCGGCCAGGGGCCAGGGCAACACCCTGGCCTCAGGCCAGGGCCTGGCCGAGGCCAGGGCAGGGGCCCTGGCCCCGGCCAGGGGCCAGGGCAACGCCCTGGCCTCAGGCCAGGGCCTGGCCGAGGCCAGGGCAGGGGCCCTGGCCCCGGCCAGGGGCCAGGCCGCTGCCCTGGCCTCAGGCCAGGGCCTGGCCGTCCTGGCCGAGGCCAGAGCAGGGGCCCTGGCCGTCGGCCAGGGCCTGGCCGTCGGCCAGGGCCTGGCCGTCGGCCAGGGCCTGGCCGTCGGCCAGGGCCTGGCCGTCGGCCAGGGCCTGGCCGGCCCCGGCCCTGGCAGAGGCCAGGGCCTGGCCGCTGCCAGTGCCACGGTCGGCCCTGGCAGCGGTTGTTCTTTGGCCAAGGGCCGGTCTGATCGGCACTGGCCGAGAGTGATGAAAACCAATTTTTGGTCGACCAATTTGGGTGTTTTGGTCGACCAATCCGGCAAAAGGTCTAGGTCGATCACGAATTTGCCGACTAGCCCATACGGGGTGTCAAAAGGCCTTGGTCAAACACGAATGTGCCGATTAGCCCATACGGGGCTAACATTTTATGAAGTTTTTTTAACTTGGGCTCTACTCCTTGAAGACTAGCCATAGTGCTCTACTTCATGCGAGATTAGCCAAGTCATTGTGCTCTACTCTACGGAGATTAGCCAATGTACTTATGAAATTGTGCTCTACTCCTTGAAGATTAGCCGTAATGCTCTACTTCATGCGAGATTAGCCATGTCATTGTGCTCTACTCTACGGAGATTAGCCAATGAACTTATAAACGTTGTGCTCTACTCTACGGAGATTAGCCAATGTATTTTCAAATTTTTGAAAAAGGCGTTTTCAAATAGGTTATGTCCCGTCCTTAATCGGGATAGCGCAATTTAGAATTCCAAGTCCTACCACGATCCGGCCATGGTTATCTAACCCATGGGTGTGTAGAATAGGTCTCGTGGCTTGGCAATTGTTGCGCTAAAATTCTTTGCGCAAACTCTCACCTATTCTATTTTGAAAGATATGTTTTTCAAAAGTATTTTTTCCGCTGCTGGTACCATACGGGTATCATTTCTGATTTCTTTTTACTTGAGATAAGTAAGAGGGATACTTTGAAAGTTACTTCTAGATGGTAGTTGGGAACGTAGTGAACTTCTCGATTCTAGAGTAACATTTCAACGCATCCAAGGAACTTATCAAGTGTTTAAAGAATCGAAACTTTATGCATAGAATTTTGATCGTGTTTATCATCTTCTTTGCAGTTTTTTTAATCGAATATGTCTACCGCTTCTAAGAACATTGTCGCAGAGCTTAACAAAGGTGAAAAGCTCAACGGCGACAATTATAAACTTTGGTCAAAAAAATCCAATATGTTTTGGAGGAGCAAGATGTGCTTGAAACACTCCAAAACATAATGGAAGAACCTGAGTTGGGCAATACGACCCAACACAAGAGGGACCGGGAAGCTTATGATACTTGGACTCAAAAGAACAAAATAGCACGTATTACGTTACTGTCCGCAATGGACAATGACATAATGCGTCTATTTCGGGAATTCGACCTAGCCAAAGACATATGGTCTGAGCTAGAAATAAAGTTTGGTGGAACTTCGGTTACCAAACTCCGCTCCTTAAATATTCAATTTGATTCGTACAAGATGCGGCGAGATCATTCTATGAAAAAGCATCTCCGCCACATGGCGAATCTCATAACTGAATTGAAGGATGCGGGTCTTACGCTGTCTGACGAACAGCAGATCCAAGCAGTCATTCGTTCACTCCCAGATAGCTGGGATAACATGAAAATGCACCTCACTCATAATGAGTGCATTAAAACTTTAAGCGATGTATCTAAACACCTCGAACTCGAGGAAGAGCGGATTCAAGCCACAAAACCTAGTGCAGAAGTGCACATGGCCGCTAGTTCCTCACATGGAGGAAATAAGCGGAATAATAAACGCTTAAGGTTTGTGAACGAACGAAAGCAAGAACCGGAAACCTCAAAGAAGACAAAGTGGCAAAAGAATGTGCACTCAAAGAAGAAAAACTTGAAGAAGATCAAGTGCTTTAAGTGCAACAAGTACGGTCACTTCACCCGTACGTGTACGGATGGAAGTGATAAGGTAACTTGTAGGGCTAGTTACATATGTGTTTCTAGTTCCATGTTTCTTGCTGAATCTAACTACTTTTTGTTGATTGATTCAGGGGCCACAGACCACGTAGCGAAGGACAGAAGGTTCTTCGTAGAGTATCAAAGGATAACTCAAGGAACAAAGTGGATATACGTCGGCAACAACACTCGTGTTGAAGTCAAGGGCGTCGGAACATGCAAGCTTGTTCTCGACAACAGCCGGACTCTATTATTGCACGACTTCCTCTTTGCTCCAGATATTCGAAGGAATATCGTATCCGTGGTCATGTTAAAGTCTTTAAGTTATGAATGGAGGTTCTATAAACAAAATGTTGACCTTGTTTGTAATAGTTCTTTAGTTGGGTCGGGTAATGTTTGTAATGGATTGATTGTATTAAACACTATGTGTGATGATTCTTCTTCTATTAATGAAAGTTTCCATTTGCCAAATGCTTCTAACTCTGAATCTGAGATCATTTGTTGGCATGCAAGACTTGGTCACATTGGACCAACTAGAATGGATAGACTTGCCAAAAGTGGCTTGCTATCTAATGTTTCAAAAGTTGAAATGTCAACTTGCGAACATTTTCTTGTAGGGAAAACTTGTCGCAAGCCATTTGGAACTGGCACAAGGGCCGAAGTTCCATTACAGCTTATCCATTCGGACATTTACGGTCCAATGAATGTTAAGACAAGACACGGGAAGTCCTATTTCATTGATGACTTCACCCGTTTCGGTCACATTTATTTGATTTCCCACAAACATGAAGCTTTAACTTGCTTCAAAAACTATATGAGTTTAGTGGAAAATCAACTAAATCGCAAGATAAAGGTCTTGCGAATCGATCGGGGTGGAGAATATCAATCAACGAGTTTTAAGGAACTCTGTGATGAAAAAGGCATAGTTCATCAAATAACTATGCCTTATACTCCGCAACAAAACGGTGTTGCGGAAAGAAGAAATAGGACATTGATGGAAATGATCCGATCAATGATGTCTCAGGCAAATTTGCCTATCAACTTTGGGGGTGATGCATTATTGACGGCAGCATTCATCTTAAACCGTGTACCCTCGAAGTCGGTAAGTTCTACTCCTTATGAGTTGTGGAACAATAGAACTCCAGACTTAAGCATTCTAAAACCTTGGGGTTGTGCCTCTTATGCACATTTATCCCCTCACAAATATGGCAAACTTGGGCCACGTGGGAGGAAGTGTATCTTCATCCGATACGCTGAAAACTCCAAAGGATATTTTTTCGTCGGTCAAGAGGACAATGGGGGTCTTATAGAATTCGAATCGAGGGATGTTGTCTTCTTGGAAAACGAGTTTCCAAGACAGGGTGAGATAAGTCAAGACTTATCCTTGTTTGAGACTTGGGATCAAGAAGGATCGGAACGTTCGAGTGGGAGAATTCTTGGTGAAAAAGAAAATATGTTTCAAACTTCACCTATGAATGATACGAACGATACCAATCCTATTCCGAGTGGGAGTGATGTTATTCCAAGTGGGAGTGATATCATTCCAAGTGGGAGTGATCAAACTCAAGCAAGACGTAGTAATCGAACGAGGCTAACACCTCTGAGATTTGAGGATGAATTTCCTCAAACATTCATGACATTACTACAAGATGCTGACAAACCTGTAAATTTCAAACATGCCGTCACATACCCTGCTAAAGATAAATGGATAGCGGCGATGGAAGAAGAACTTCAATCCATGAAAACAAACCAAGTCTGGGACTTGGTTGATTTACCTAAGGGACGTAGAGCCATTGGGAACAAGTGGGTTCTCAAAATCAAGCATAAGGCTGATGGCTCCATCGAGAAATATAAAGCTCGCCTTGTTGCGAAAGGTTTCACGCAACAGGAAGGAATAAACTACGAAGAGATTTTTCGCTCCTGTCGTGCGTTTTACCTTCAAAGGCGAGGGTCTATGTTTGGAAATGTGTCCCAAAGATCCAAAAGAAAGCTATGGAAAAGGTTCCATACTCCAGTGCTGTCAGGAGTCTGATGTATGCCATGATGTGTACCAGACCGGACATTTGCTATGCTGTTGGTATGGTAAGCCGTTACCAATCCAACCCAGGACAGGCACACTGGAAAGCGGTGAAGAGGATATTAAGGTACCTCAAAGGGACTGTGGACTATGCATTATGCTATTTGTAGCATTCTGCATGGCGGTCCAAGAAGCTGTTTGGCTTAGGAAATTCTTAGACAGGCTGACGGATGCCACTGACTCAAGCACTGTTCCTATATACAGTGATAGTCAAGCTTCGATTGCCTATGTCAAAGATCCTTATAAGACCAAACACATTGATATTCGATTCAAGTTTGCGAAGAACTATGACAAACGGAAGGAAGTAGACATAGGATACATATCCACGCATAAGATGATAGCGGATCCCCTTACTAAGGCGATCCCCAGAGAAGTGTTTTTTCAAACACTTATCATCTATGGGAATGCGTAGGTGCTGAGCTGTATCATATAATATTTCCCATGTCTATAGAAGATCAAAGTTTAATTTGCATACAAGTTTCTTACAAATGATTTTATGTACATTTGTGTTTAAGTCTCAGCTATTTTATTGTGTGTATGTCGGACAGATTAAGGTTGGCTCTCTCACATGAGCAACCGCCTTATCTTATCAGATGGATAAGATAGAGATGAGACTAGTTTAAAGTCAAAATCATTAAATGATTTAGAGTCGTGACTTAAACAAGATAGTCGAATGAAAGATCTGCATCCTATGGATGCTTACAAAAGATCTGAGATCTATATCACAAGGATATTTGAAAGAGATCTCATAGGATTTTTTAAATCCTATCTGTCTTATGCAGGATGAGAGTCCGGGAATATTTCATGAGTAGTAAGGGGACTCAAAAGATAGGCACTGTGGTGTCTGATCTTTCATCCGTACAACATCATTAAGACATACTCTCCCTGGGAAAGGAGTGATGTTGTAATACGTGTTCATACCACGTATGCATTTCGACCACTGAGTTAGTAGCAATAGTGTTTGCTATTATGTGAGACTCAAAGGCCCTATGGGTCTTAAATCTTACCCTCAAGGACTCCAATTGGTTCCTTTGGATTTGACGAGATGATCGTTATCTTAGCGTGTTGCTAATGGGCTATGATAATTCGGCTCGGCGGGGCACGTTAGAAAAGCGAATCAAGTCAAGATCAGAAGGTTCGCAAGAAGAGGAAGATTGATTTCATATTCGCATTTAGACTTTAATGATTCAAAGCTGGCCAGCCAATTGTAATCCAGATGGGATTCAATTGTTGAATATAAAGTATGAGACATGTGAAGAAATAATCTAGGGTAAAGCATGCGTTGAACTACTCAACTTTGCACCTTCGAGGTCGTTGTGTATCTCTAACAAGTGCACAACAACAGACTCTACGCGCATGACGGTCGCACGGTCTATTTCTCGGTATGATAGATGAAAGAACTAAGAGAAAGACGTTCTCTTACAATCCCCTCAAGTGTGAGTGGGAGATGTTGGATATGGAAGACGTTAGTACACCCTTGTAGGGGATGTATGAGGGAATACGGACCTCGAACGTCGCGTACACGAAGTCGTACGCAAAGGGAATATGTTCCCTTACGGAGAGGATCTCTAGATTGATGGGAGAGTCGCATTATATGTGCATAAATGCATGCGACAAATGGCTAATAAAGGGGTAATATCTTAAGCTTATATTGTACCATGCATATGGTACAACTTAAGCTTATAATATGCCATGTACGATGGTACACCTTAGTTAAATTGTTCCAAAGGAACAATTGATCCTAAAATAACTACCTGGGGGCTATAAATAAGACCCAAGGGTTAGCCATTTCCTGACACTTTTGCATGGCATTCTTGCATGCATTTTCATTCTAGCGAAGCTCTGCCAAAATACTTCCTCTCCCTCTATCCAAGTTCTTAATCTAAAGTAGAGATTTAGATTGTGGATTTAGTAGCCTTACTCCGTTCGTGAGAAGACTCGATCCGTCGTGGTGAATCCGAAGGAAAAGTTACGAGACTACCGTGCCGCATACGCAAGCGTAAGTCTCAACTTTATTTATCGATCCTAACTCTGTTTTGGCAGGATCCTACATAGGGGTGATCCCGTGATCAGTGTCCAGAAGGCACGTGTATCAAATGACGGTGGGGCGATGTGCGTGGGACTAAAAGCGCGGTCAGGGTCTGGGACGGGGGAGCCACTGGAAAAAGGCTCGGAGCATATCAAGAGTGATCTCGTACTCACGATCCATCAGACGAAATGTGCAACCCCCGGGAGTCCTATGAATAGAACTCAGGACCTCGAGTATCAGACAGACGTAGGTGTCCGCCGACACCGATAGAAAATCACGCCATCCCACATTGTCATACAACTGGAGTAAGCCCTCGAATACCCCTAGGCGCTCAAAATCGGTGATGTGTGCAAACCTAGTGGGGACAATCGATCGATGGGAGATTCTTTCAAATCTGGCGCGGTGTGCGTCATCCTTGAAAGTGATCCCCATCGAATCAAAAGCCGGGACGGGCTGTGCCGGTGGGGGTGGAATGGGTACGGTAGGAGGCGGAAGTGTAGGTGGTGGTAGGCTAGGCAGCGGTGATTCTGCTCTAGCAGAGGAAGAGCCAGGCTCGCTAGTCCTTCTCCGCTTGGAGGCGCCCGTCCGCGAACGCGACCTAGTGTGTGGGGGCATGGTAATGCCGTGCGACGTGCCAACCAATTCGAAGTGCTAATAAAAAGGAACGAATATACTCGTGCACGATGCGACTCCAATCAAGCGATGTGAGCAAAGAAACGCCTCCCCTGAGAAGCTCCGAATCTGCCCCTGATTCTCCCCCCAAGCTATCCTGAAACACAAAATTGATTGAGTAGCAATGAATATCAATAAATTTAGGGGAAAATCAAGAGAGATAGGTGTGAATATAGTTTAATTTCGATTCGGGGCCGAATAGGGCTTACGAAATGGAGATTGGGAGAAAATGGGAAATTAGGGCTGATAGGGGATGATCGTCGGTAAGGGACGAGGCGGCGACGGCGACCGGACGGCGGCGAGTGCGACATGGGGTTGTGCCACTCGGGTGCGAGTGGGGGCGGTTTGGGTGAGGGAACGAGGCGTTCGGGCTATAGGGAAAGCTCGGGCTGTGATTTTAGGAATTTGGGTATTTTAATTTTTAGGGCTGCGAGTGCTGAGTTATATAGTGTAAGTCACTCGGCTGAGTGGCGGTGACCATTCGGCTGAGTGGCCTCAGTTTAGTAAATATTTGAATTTTTTGGTAAATGTTCCGACTCGGCTGAGCAGAACTATCACTCTGCCCGAGTAGACAAAGTCACTCAACCGAGTGGCTAGGCCACTCAGAGCTTTTCAAGTGCTGAAAGTGTCTGGTTCACTCGGTCGAGTGACAAAGTCACTCGACCGAGTGGCGTGTAATTGACAGAGAGGGGTTTTTCGAAACTTCCCTGATTAGTACCCTACTCGGCCGAGTAGGGTCGTCACTCTGCCGATTGAAAATATCACTCGACCGAGTAGGCTGCTATTGTCAGCTCAACTCTCTGTTTTTGCTCCACTTTCTGATTTTCTTTCCCCCGTCAGTTTCTTCCTTCTTTTGACGTTTGAGCGCATCCCTGTAATGATCTCCTTTGCTTGGTCGTCCTCCATTCATATAGTCTCCTATTCTCCATCTCCTGAAATGAAAAATGTTGCCCATTGTCAGGTTTTTCTTCAACACTTGACTCTAAACACTAGTAAAGATCTAAAACAAAAAAATGCAAAGAAAATTCAACTAAACAGTGAGATAGAACCGTCGGGTTGGCTCCCGACAAGCGTTCGTTTAAGTTCTTGAGCTCGACCCCTTAAGATTTGCGAGTAAAGCTCGATGGTTGGCGCAAGAGAAATGCACGCGTCAAACTTGTCGGGAAGGCTGCTTAGATTCAGTTGTTGACATTCTCCAGCGTTCCTTGGCTTCCCTTCATCATGGGTAGTAGTGGGGGTGAGTCCCCTAAGGTTGAGCTTTTGACATCCTTTTTCTTGGCCGGCGGCGGAGATTTGTTAGCCGGTGGAGCTTTCTTCACGTGCTTCGTCGCAGAGAGCTTGCATAGCTCTCTAATCTTGACGACATCAGCGTCGTCCTTCTCTTCATCTGTAAGAGGGTCCGGTGAGTCTCCCATAATTTTGCCTTCTTTGGTAAGTTGGCCCTCTTCGAGGACGTCATCATGCTTGGCCCCGATAGCAAATGGCATGGCGTCGTCAATCATCTCATCGAGGAGGTCCACGTAGTCCACATTCTCTGGCCAAGGCATATGCTTCATTGCCTTTGGAATGTGGAGCTCAACTTCAATATTGCTGACGTTCAAGGACAAGGTTCGTTCCCTCACATCTACAATCACTCCGGCGGTGGCTAAGAAAGGGCGTCCAAGAATCAGCTGTGTATCACCTTCCTCCTTAATATCCATCGCCACGAAGTCACATGGCAAGCAGAGTCCACCCGGTACTTGTAGTGGTATGTTTTCGGCAATCCCCACCGGCATAGTGATCCGTCCATCAGCGAGTTGTATCTTCATGTCTGTGGCCTTGAGGTCGGCTCCCGTATTCAATTTCTTGAACATTGTGAGGGGCATGAGGCTCACGCTTGCTCCCAAATCTACTAAAGCTTTCTGAAGTGGGACTCCTCCAAGCATGCAAGGAATTCAGAAACTACCGGGATCTTTGAACCTGGTCGGTACTTTCTCCTTTCTAGTAAACCACGTACTTTGCTCGGCGAGCATGATCCTTTCTTTTCGCTTCTTTCCCGCGATCAAATCCTTTAGAAACTTTGCATATGACGGGATTTCGATGATTGCATCCAAGAATGGGATGTTCAAGCTCACACCTCACAAATACTCCAAAAATTTGACGAGCCTTGTCTCAATCCTCACCTTTGCCAATCGTTGTGGGTATGGTACCGGTGGTATATAAGTTCACTCCTCTCGTGGCTTCTCCACTTCAGATTTTTCACGATCGCTCGGCGCCTTTGGGTCCTCCTCTGCATTGCCCGGTTCCTTATCAACCGAAATTTCTTTCCTCGGCTCCTTAGCTTGAATCATGGCGGGAGCAGTGTCCTTCCCGCCTCGTGTAATCACTGCTACAACCGCATTGATGTGGCCGGTGTTGCTTCACAGGTTTTGTTCCGGTTGAGCCAGCAATTGTTGATTTGTTTTGTTAAGCAATGCGAGTTGCTCCGATAACTGTGCCACGATGGTGTTGAGGGAATCTTGTTGGGCCGTCAATATTGCATTAAACTTCTTTTGCTCGGCCATGAACTCTTCAACCTTTGCTTCATGGTCCGACCTTGGCAGTGCTTGCGATGGATTGGGTGTCCTCATCCTTGATTGTATCCCGGGGGTCTATAGGGCCCCACGTATTGCCTCGGTGGGTAGTTTTGTTGTTGGGGTGGCCTCTGCTGATACTGTGGTTGCTATGGAGGCCGGGCTTGTGATTGTTGCGACGGTGGATTTAAGGCTCCATCATTGTTGGCGTATGAAAATCCGGGGTGACCCCTTGTAGCCGGGTTCGCCCAATAACCAGTACTACCCTCAACATATTGAGCTTGCCCCATAGCTCCGTCTCCTTGCTCACCTCCAACAAACATAACATGGGATTGATCTTGCCAGTCGCTCATGTGTCCTCCCGATGTAGAAAAGGTTAACCAACTTTTCTAATCTCTCTACGGCTTTATGAAGGGAATCAAATTTTGTAGAAAGCTCTGCCAGTGCCTTTGCATCATAGATACTGGCCGGCTTCAAGGATGACAAAGAATTTCCCCTTTCGTTGGCCCACTGCTGATTATTCGATGCCATCTCCCCAAGTAAGGCCGTAGCGTCATCCGGTGTCTTTGACAAGATAGCTCCATTGGTGGTTGCATCAATTATTTGCTTTGTGCTTGGTTGCAATCCGTTATAGAAGCTATGCACAAGCTCCCACGGCTCAATACTATGATGGGGGCATTGGTGTTGGAGGTCCTTGAAATGCTCCCACGCCTCATATAAAGTTTCTTGAGGGCCTTGCTTGAAGGACATCAGGGCGCTTCGTATCTTAATAGTCTTGGATGGTGGATAGAACTTGTTGACAAATGCACTCGCCAGCTCATCCCAAGTGGTGAAGATCCCCTTGGCTTGCGTCCTCAACCAATACAATGCCTTATCTCGAAGATTAAACAGGAAGAGGCGCAGTCAAATAGCGTCAGCCGACACGCCAGGCATTTGGAAAGTGGCGCATTTAGACAAGAACAATTGCAGATGGTAGTACGGGTTTTCTTGTGAGTTCCATGGAATGGATCTTGTTCCATCAACACTACAAGTCATGTCTTCAGCTCAAAGTTCTTATCAGCCGCCAACTCCAGCATGACTATAGAAGAGGTGGTAGACGTGGTCTTGGGCCGTAGCCTATCTCGGATGGAGACAAGCCTAGCCATATGCTGCGCTAGCTCCTCTGGTGTTTTCGACACGACCATTTGATTTTCCTCTATAGCAAATCTCCTCTCAGCTCTAAGCCTCCTTGCCATAGGCTCAATCTCAGGATCGAATAATATGTCTTCTTGGGGTGCCATCGATCTCGTGTACATGCACAGAAAAAGAGGGTCTAGTTAGAATTGTTAGCACAATAGAGGAATATAAGAGTGAAAATATTAAAATAAAAAGAAATAGCTAAGTAAAGAAAATAAAATATCATCGCCTCCCTGACAACGGTGCCAAAAACTTGATCGCTCCCGGATATACATCCGAAAAATGACTGTAGTTTTACCGCAAGCGCACGGTGTAGTGGCAAGAGGGTATCGAATACAGGAAGGACAAATGACGGCACTCTGTTTTAACCACCTAGCTATTGGTGATAGAATGGAATGATTTCGAGAATATTGTCACAGTCATTCAATTAACAATTTGAATTCTATATAATAAAAGTCTATAGGGCCAGGGAATCCCCACTACGGATCATCATTCATCTCTGTGAATCGTGAATCTCAATGTTGCATGGCTTGAATTGAGGTGAATTAGTCGTAACTGAATAGAGAACCAAACTCACGCTCTCGCGTTATTGCCGGTCTATAGCAACCTAGATTAGGGCCCACTCTCGTGCAAACCCTAACCTAAGCCGCTAGCATGAAGATCGACATCATTGTCCAAACGCACCTCGAGCCAACTCTCGTGCAAACTCGAGTTACGATCTAGGTAATGATAGTTCGTTTTCGTCCAATCTCTTGCAAACGAATATGAGTATAGATTTATAATAAAAATCCTAGCTTTGGTCAATCTCTTGCAAACCAAGTCTAGAGAATCTCGATTATAAACCTAAATCAAATATCTAGGCCTTCCCATCGATTGGAATCCAATCTCTTGCAAACCACGATCAATGGAAATTTCTAGCTACTCG